>VZRO01000702.1:23138-39584 GCA_013397915.1 Daphoenositta chrysoptera
CGTCCCCAGCGCGGGATTGCGACAGACAAATCCAGCCTGGCTTCCGCTGAATCACCCAAAAACCCCTCCCCAAAAGGGGGTGTGGGGATCCGGGAGGGGATGGGGGGACCCGAGAGGGGTTGAGGGGACCCAGTACCCCGCATCATGGCAGGGGAGAAAGCCAAGCCCATCCCAAAACCACTTTCAGACCCCCCCCAAAACACCCCCGTGAGCCCCCCAGAACCCCCCAGCCGCTGCCACCCATGTCATGAGTTGGTGGCTCTCAGACCTCAGGGAGCAGGGGCTGGGGGCTGCTGGGGGTCTCATCCTCCAGGGGGTCCCCACCGGTCTCACCCACTCATGGCGCCCCCAAATCTCTCCCTTCCCGCCGCAGCCGCCGCTGCCATGTCGGCCGAACACGGCGCGGTGCCGGCAGAGGCCGGGCCGGAGGTGCAGGTAGGGGAGCACGGAGGGTTCCGGGGGTTGCGGGTGGCTCTGGGGACCCCATCTCACTGTCCCCCCATCCCCAGAGCGTGGTGAGCCGCGTGGCCAACCTGGCCCTGGTGAGCTCTGCCTACGACATGGTGTCCTCCGCCTACACCTCCACCAAGGAGAGCCACCCCTACGTGCGCTCCGCCTGCGCCGCCGCCGAGAAGGGGGTGAAGACGCTGACGGCGGCGGCCGTGAGCGGGGCCCAGCCCCTCCTCACCCGGCTGGAGCCCCAGAGTGAGTGCGGGGCGGGACAGCACCCCACGGGGGCTGGGGGACCCCGAAACCGGCTCTCGGGGAGCTCTTGTGAGGCAGAAGGAGAGGGAGGATCTGGTTGCACATCTCCAGTTTATCTCACCAATGAATAAAGGGCTGGGGAAGCTGGAGGATGGGAGGGGAAACACCTCACAAGTTTTGGGGTACCCCAAAACCTGGCCCTAGCAGAGCTCCTGCAAGGCAGCAGGGGGCTAAACCCAGCTGTTTTCACATCTCCAGTTTCCACCGCCAACGAATTCGCCTGCAAAGGGCTGGACAAGCTGGAGGAGAAGCTGCCCATCCTGCAGCAGCCCCCCGAGAGGGTAACGTCCCCCGGGGGACACGGGCGGGGCTCCAGCTCTGAGCGAGGAGCTGGGACAAGCCGTCCCTGCGCTGTCCCCTCCCAGGTGGTGGCTGGGACCAGGGAGCTGCTGTCGTGCACGGTGAGCGGGGCGGTGGCGAGGACGCGCTCGGCGCTCGGGGCCGTGGTGGGCACCCGCGTGGGGCGGCTGCTGGCCACGGGCGTGGACGCCGTGCTGGGCAAATCGGAGGAGCTGCTGGATCGGTACCTCCCCGGGACGGACGAGGAGCTGGGTGAGTGCTCACCATCTCCCAAACCTCGACGGGCCAAGCCCTCCTGGGACCCTCACCCTGTTGCTCAGTGCTGCCTTGGCATTGCCTACACATGGTGGCCCCACAGCGGTGCCAGGGCACCGAGGCCACTGTGACCCCAAGCAGGGGACCGTCCCAGAGGACATGGGATGGCACTGGGTGAACTCTCACCTGGAAAACCAAAAGCAAATATAGTCCCGTGTGCCCGCCCGGGTATTTATAGCTTGGCACTGTGTGACATTAGGCAGAGCTGGCCCCGTGTCACGGCTGAGGTGACCGCAGAGGCCACCTGGCTTGGGGTGGCACATCCACATGACCTGGTGGCCAAGCATCCCGTGGGTGCCCACGCCGGGCTGCAGTGCCGGGTGTGGAACGGCCCAGCCACGCTGCCCTCACCCCTGGTCCCACAGCGGCGGCGGCTGGCACAGAGGTGACCACAGGGACAGAGGCGACCACAGGAACAGAGGTGACCACAGGCACGGAGGTGACCGCGGGCACAGAGGTGGCCGCGGGCGCGGAGGTGGCCGCACCGGAGCGGCAGAGGCGGTGGCAGAGCTACTTCGTCCGCGTGGGCTCCCTGTCGGCCAAGCTGCCGCACCGGGCCCTGCGGCGCTCGCTCGGGGACCTGCAGCGGGCTCGGCACCGCGCCCAGCGGCTGCTGGCCCAGCTCCACCACCTCATCTGGCTGGTAAGGACGGGGCAGGGACCGTGCCAAGCCCGTGCCAGCCCCGGGCGGCCCCCGGTGTGCTCCCAGCTGGCTGAACCTCCCCCCAGATCGAGGAGGGGCAGCGGGGCGCGGACGGGCCCTGGCACAGCAGCCGGGAGCATCTGCACCGCCTGTGGCTGGCGTGGAGCCAGCAGGACGCGGGGCCCATGGAGGACAGCGGCGTACGGGGCGGGGGGACCGTGGGGACACGCAGGGATGGGGCCGTCTGGAAAGAGTGGGGACAGTGGCCATTGAGTCCCTTGAGGTGGGGACACATGGCAAGGGGACACCTGGGGTGGTGACACCTGCAGCAGGGGTAGAACAGCAGCCGCAGGGTCCAGGTGCGTGCCCATCCAGGCGGGGCTGGGGTCCATCACCCCCAGCCCCCGCTGCCCGCTGCCCACCCCGCAGGTGGAGGCTCGGACCCTGGCCATGCTCCGCGGGCTCCTGCACCAGCTCCACGCCGCCTGCTCCCACCTGGCCGCGGGCGCCCGGGCATTCCCCAGCAGCGTGCAGGAGACGGCGGGACACGTCCGGCACGGCGTGGAGGGCGTCCAGGCTTCCCTGGCCAGCGCCCGCTCCTTCCAGGACCTGTCGGGCCTGGTGCTGGCGCAGAGCCGGGACACGGTGGCGCGGGCGCAGCTGAACCTCGAGGGGCTGCTGGAGCACGTGGGGCAGCACACGCCCCTGCCCTGGCTCGTGGGACCCTTCGCCCCCGCGCTCGTGGAGTATCCGGAGGATGTCCCGGTGGACATGTCCAAGTGGGAGGGCTGTGTCACCGTGGGGGGCACGCACCAGGTGCCCGCTGCCCCCCGGGTCTGCAGCCGGCACTGAGCCACCGGCGCCACCGAGCTGGGGGAGAACCCACCCAGCGCCACGGACACAAATCCCACCGGGAACGCGGGGACGATGGACTTGGTGACCCGGCGTGGGACCCCAGTGTCGCAGCCGGGGACTCCTGTGGGGACTGTGGCATGTGGAGGACACAGCATGAGTCTGTCTGGGATCCAGGGCTGCCCTAAGCCCCAGGAGCATTGGGATTTCGTGTCTTAACAGCTTCAAACCAGTTTAAAGAGGAAGAAAACAACTTTTTTGGCCTTAAAGTGACTCAGAGCCTGCAGTGCTGTGGCAGAGCCACCGTGCCGGGCTCACCGGGGGGCTCTGCACGGGCGGCAGAGCTGGGGGCACCCCCGGGGGGGGCGCAATAGGGGGGTGCCGGGGTGGGACAGTGGGACGGGATTCCGTGGGGTGCTGGGATGGAGGGTGCCACAAGGTGCCAGGACATCTGGACTGTGACCCGCAGCCGTGTGGCACTGAACTTTGTCCCGGTTGTCACCGTCGGGGGCTGGGCCCGCCCCGGGGTATCCCCGACGTCACAAGCACAGCGTGGTCACAGCACCCGCTGGGGCGACACTGGGCACCCCAGGACTGTCCATCCTCCTGCCGCCGGCACCCACCGGGACCAGTCTGACCAACGCCACCGGGCCAGGTGTGGGGGAGCACCGGGACCCCCGTGCTTGGGACCCGCACGAGGGGAGGGGACGTCTGGGAGGGTCCGGGCAGGGTCTGTCCCGGGGGATCGGTGCCAGGGAAGGTCGGGGGGGATCCAATGCCGGGGAGGGGGAGGTCTCTGGTTCCGGGCTCGGGGTGTCACTGCTGCCGGATCCCGGGGAACTGGGTCGGTGTAGAGCGGTCCCGGGGGTGTCCGGTCCCCAGGGGGTGTCCATGCAGCCCAGTTCCGGGGGATCCGGTACCGGGGAGGGGGCTCGGCGCAGCACCGACAGNGGCCCCGCTGGGCGGCTCCGGTCACATGCGCTCGGGGCGGGCTCCGGGGTATAAAGGGCGGCGGGGAGGAGCGGGGCGAGCCCGGAGCCGAACCGAGCCCAGCCGAACCGCGCGGAGCCGAACCGAGCCCAGCCGCCAGCGGTGAGCACGATCCGGGTCCGGTCCGCGATCCCCGTTCCGATGCCGATTGCGATCCCGGTTCCGATCGCAATCCCGGAACCGACCGCGATCTCGGTCCTGGTCCCGATCGCACTCCCGGTCCCGGTCCCGGTCCCGGTCCCGGTGTCAATCCTGGTGCCGATCGCCGTCCCGGTCCCGGTCCCGCCTGTGATCCCGGTTGTGATCCCGGTCCCGGTCCCAGGGACCCCCCTGTCCCGGGTGTTTCCAACCGCGTGGGAGCTGCCCCGTTCCGGGGAGGGGTAACTGGGGGTCCTCCCCCCTGGGGGCAGGAGGGGGGCGCTGGGGGCTCTGGCCGCACTCACGGTCACGTCCTGTCCCCCCAGCCCCACCATGGCCAGCAGCGAGCCCGCGCCGGCGCAGCCCAAGGCAGAGGACCCGCAGGTCAGTGCGGGCATGGGGGCAATTCGGGGGGGATCCTGGGGGTCCCTGCTTGGAGACAGGGATCGGGAATATCCCACCCTCCGATGAGCTTGGCGAGTGGGAGCACCCCAAAACCATGGCCGGGGGGCTGGGAGCACGCAGCACACCGCACGCCCCGTGAGATCGGGGGGTTCCCCACCCTCACGCTCACCCCGAGCGCTTCTGGCCCCCAGAGCATCGGGACACGCGTGGCCAACCTGCCCCTGGTGAGCTCTGCCTACGACATGGTGTCCTCCGCCTACACCTCCACCAAGGAGAGCCACCCCTACGTGCGCTCCGCCTGCGCCGCCGCCGAGAAGGGGGTGAAGACGCTGACGGCGGCGGCCGTGAGCGGGGCCCAGCCCCTCCTCACCCGGCTGGAGCCCCAGAGTGAGTGCGGGGCGGGACAGCACCCCACGGGGGCTGGGGGACCCCGAAACCGGCTCTCGGGGAGCTCTTGTGAGGCAGAAGGAGAGGGAGGATCTGGTTTTGTGACTCTGGTTTGTATGGCCAAGGAGTAAACGGCTGGAGAAACGGGAACAAAAGATGTGGGGGCAGCACCCCGTGAATTTTGGGGTGATGGAAAACTGGCCCTAGAGCTCCTGCAAGGCAGCAGGAGAGGGAAAAGCTGTTTCCTTATTTCTGTTTCTTCTACCGAAAAATACACCTGCAAAGGGCTGGGGAAGGTGGAGGCAGCAGCACCCCTTGAGGGCTGGGGTGCCCCAAAACCTGGCCCTAGCAGAGCTCCTGCAAGGCAGCAGGGGGCTAAACCCAGCTGTTTTCACATCTCCAGTTTCCACCGCCAACGAATTCGCCTGCAAAGGGCTGGACAAGCTGGAGGAGAAGCTGCCCATCCTGCAGCAGCCCCCCGAGAAGGTACCAGGCTGGGCTGGGCTGGGGCGGGCAGCACACTGGGGGTCTCCCAGTGCTTAACAGAGGTTTGTGTGTCCCCCCAGCTCATCTCGGACACCAAACTGCTGGTGACCTCCACGGTGACGGGGGCCAAGGATGTGCTGACCAGCACCGTGGCCGGGGCCAAGGACGCGGTGACCAGCACTGTGGCCGGGGCCAAGGACGCGGTGACCAGCCGGGTGACCGGCGTGATGGACATGACCAAAGGGGCCGTGCAGGGCGGCGTGGAGCTGACCAGGTCTGCGGTCAGCAGCGGCGTCAGCACCGTCATGGGCTCCACCGTGGCCCAGATGGTGGCCAGCGGGGTGGGCTCTGTGCTGGGCAAGTCGGAGGAGCTGGTGGACCATTACCTGCCCATGACAGATGAAGAGCTGGGTGAGCAGCTGATCCCAACCCTCCAGAGAGGGGTGGGCAGAGCCTGGGCAGGGTGGGGAGGCTCTGGGGGGTGGTGATGGTGGTGCTGGCACCCCCTGAGCAGCTCCTGTCCCACAGCCAAGCTGGCCACGGCCGTGGAGGGCTTCGAGCCGGAGCAGCAGAGGCAGCAGCAGAGCTACTGCGTGCGCCTGGGCTCGCTCTCCTCCAAGCTGCAGCACCGAGCGCTCCAGCACTCCCTGGGCAAACTGCAGAGCGCCCGCCAGAGCAGCCAGGACCTGCTGGCCCAGCTCCAGCGCACCCTCGACCTGGTAGGACCCAGCCCCGTGCCCCCTGTGCCACCTCGGGGTGTCCCCCGGCGGCCCCCCCACCCAGCCCGGCTGTGCCCTCTCCCAGGTGGAGCACCTGCGGCAGGGCCTGGACCAGAGGCTGCAGGGAGGGCAGGAGAAGCTGCAGCAGCTGTGGCTGGAGTGGAGCAAGAAGCAGCCGGGCGGTGGCAAGGACCAGGTGCCACCGGAGGTAGGAGCAGGGCAGGGGGTCCCCAGGGTGACCCGGGGTGTCCCCCAGCCCTCACCCCCCGTGTCTCCCCGCAGACGGTGGAGTCGGGCACGCTGACCATGCTGCAGGGCTTGAGCCAGCAGCTCCAGAGCTCCTGCCAGCCCTTGGTGTCCAGCCTGCAGGGCCTCCCCAGCAGCATCCAGGACACGGCGGGGCAGGCCCGGCACAACGTGGAGGAGCTGCGGGCAGCGCTGGCCTCTGCCACCTCCCTGCAGGACGTGACGGGCCCCGTGCTGGCCCGAGCCCGCGCCCACGCCACCAAAGCCCGGCAGCTGATGGACGAGCTGGTGGAGCACGTGGCCTTCAACACCCCCCTGACGTGGCTGGTGGGACCCTTCGCCCCCTCGGGCCAGCGCCCGGTGGAGATGGAGTAGCAATTCTGGGCTGCTTCCCCCCAAAAAAGCCTCCTTAGGAGCCTTTGCTAACCCGCCCAGCCCCCCAACCTTGTGCCTGCCTCTCTGGGGACCCTCCTGCCTGCCCCAGCTCTGTCCCTTGTCCCCGTGCTGGGGACCTGCAGTGATGTGCCTTGGCTGCCCCAAGTGCCTCTTGGGGTCCCCCATGTCCTCAGTGCCTTCGAACCCCTGGCCTTGTAGGGTCAAAACAGCACAAGAAACAATAAACTCTGGTTAGTTTTGCACTGGACTGAGGCTTCTTTGAGGGAGTGGCGGGGAGGAATTGGGCTCTGGAGGAACAACCCCCGCCCCAAGAGCTGGACACCCCCATGTCCTGGGCCCCCATTCCCCGGACAGCCCCCCCAGCCCATCCCTGCCCGCGTGGGAGGAGAGGACCTGGCAGTGGGATCAGGCGTGGGGTGCCAGAGGGGGCCTCCCACTTCCCAGCAGTGGGGCAAGAGGCACTCGGGAGTTCTTGGGCTTTATTTGGGTCTTGTTTATGGGGCGAGTGTGAAATCAGTCCTGGAAAAAGAAAACCCGAAGTGTCCCCAGGGCAGAGTCACTGCAGCCTCCGAGGAGGGGCCGGGGCACAAAGAGGAGGCGGCGCCGGGCAGAGCCGGGAATTCTTTATTGGACACAGACAAAAGCTCTGGAGCGTTGCAAAAGAGACCAACATTGAGCTGCTGCCCACCACGGGCAGGAGGATGCCAGGGTGAGTCCCTCCCTGGCGCAGTTAGGAGAGAACACACCCTTTTTACTCTGTTTTTACCCCAAGAAGTTGGCGCCCAGCCCTGCTGCCACCCCTGGGGCAGAGGGACCCAGCTCCAGCAGCTGCCTCTGCATGGAGAGAGGATCATGATGGTGGGGAAAGGGGCGTGGAGCAGCCCCCGAGTGCCTGATCCTGGTCAGAGGGAATTTGGGGACCCATGGGGTGCCCTGACCCTGGGGGTTGGGGTCCTCCCCTCGTCCCACCCAGTGATGCCTCAAGAAAGAGACACTGGGGTTCCTTGTGTTTTTCATTAGAAAACCCTTTATATTCATTTCATGTCGGTTGAAATCACAAGAAATTAGGTAGGAGGGAAAAAAAACAAAACAAAAAAAAATTAAAAACAAGGAGGGGACAAATACGGACACCAGCACAGCCCCCCCGCGGGTGGTGCCTCCGCAGGGACGGGACACGGGACAAGACCAAGGACATCGGCTACGGTGGGACTTAGTGAAGTGACTCAGGCAGGGGACGAGGCAGAGGCTGCTCTCCCTTCACAGCCTCTCCTCCTCCTCCTCCTCCAGGTGGGAGCTGCTTCCTCAGCTCTCCTCCTCCTCCTCCTCCTCATCCGCAGCCTCCGACTCCCCGCGAGCCCGCTCCGGCCCAGCCTTGGGATAGTCCTGGACGCTGCTGGGGGAGGGCAGGGGCAGGGAGAGCTCAGCCCCCGCCCCTCTGCCTCCCCCGGCCCCTCTCCCACATCCCAGCTCCTTCCCACGCTGGGAGAACCCTTTCACACCCCAAATCATGCCTGCAGGGCCCAGCGATGGGGGGCTCTGGCCCCCAGCCCTGCCCCCACACTCACTTGTTGTGGGGCTCCTCTGTGGATGCCTCCAGCTCTCCAGCTCCTGGCCCTTGGCTCTTGTCCTTCTCCTCCGTGCCCTCTGACTTTTGGGACAGGGATTCACCATTCACAGGACCCGACAGGTCTGAAGGGAAGAGAGAGAGAGGGTCAGGCTCTTGGATCCCCTTGTCCATCCTGACCCTCAAGGGCTGAGGATCCACGGCCACAGGCTGTCCTTGGACACACAGCCGAGCCTGAGGGGATACCCCAGGACTGGCTTGACCCCCACAGCTGCAAGAAAGGCCCCAAAACCTCCCAGAGGCACCGTCAGGGTGGATTTTCCCTGTCAGTTCCTCTGGGAAGGCTCTTGCAGCATCACTGGGACGGCCCCAGGCAGGGACCTGGCTCTGAGGGTGGAAGATACCAGTCACCACTCCCTGTGCAAGAGCCTGAGACGGTGTCCAAGGACATCTCCACATTCCTTTGAGCCTGGACCAGAGCTCAGGCTGGCAGGGAGGAGCCGTTCTGGGCCAAAAACCAGTGTGGAGGCCCCCAGAGCCTGGGCGTGGGGCTCGAGGTTTGCCCTCTGCCCTCACTGCATTCCACATCCAGCCCTTTCCCACTCCTGGCACTCCAGCAAAGCAGGGGGGAGGTGCTGATCCCTCCACCACCGAGGCCACCTCCCCATGTCCCGTGTCCCCAGCAGGACAGGCCATGTCCCAAGGAGGGGATTGTGACCTGCCCAGGCAGGGAACGGTCCCGGGATGCTCAGGATTGTTACCAGCATTTGTCTCCTCTTCCCCCTTCTCATTCCGTGTCTCTGCTCCCGACAGCTTCTCCTGGCCCTTCTCCGCCTCCCCCTTGTCCTTCTCGGGCCCGGCTTTGTTGGCTTTCTGGATGGATTCCATCTTTGGTCCCAGCACACGCGACTTCAACCGGGTGTAGACTTCGGCTGCTTTTTCCATCACGTCCTTGTTGGCTTTGTAGCGCCGGATCTGCCCCGGGGAGCAGGAGGAGGGACCCCCTTAGAGCTGGGGGGCCAGGCAGGCTCCCCACTCTTCCCAGGAAGGGCTCAGCCCTCTGCTCTACCTTCTTGAGCGTGGCCACCACGTCCGTGTGCTTCTGGAGGATGTGGGAAGTGACCTGGAGCGTGCCCAGCTCCTCGAGCGCGTTCAGACACCGCTTGATGTCCTGCACGGATGGCACCGGGATCAGGAGCTGCCCTGGCGGCACCTGGGGCCTCCCAGCACCCCCAGAGGGAGGAGGAGGAGCATTCCCGAGTATCACAGCCAGGCAAGGACGAGCAGGGCTGTCCCAGGCCAGGCCATGCCACCAGCACTCACCGGGTTATCCACCTTCAGCGCAAACTTGATCTCACTGTGAAGTTTCTGGAGTTTCTCTTCCACTGTGGGCTCTGGAGCAGAGAGGGAGACACAGGCCGAGGTGTGAGGGCACCAGCAGAGCCCAGAGCCCTGCCCAGAGCTCAGGATCTGCTCTGGGACCTGGGATCACTCCCAGGCAGGGGTTTGTGCCCTCCCACACGTCCGAAGTTGTGCACAGTCCCAGGAATGGCTCTGGAGAGGATGGGTTGGGGTGTGCCAAGATGGGGAGGGGACATCAGGGAAGTGATCCTGGGATCACAGCAGTGCTGGGAAAGACCCTGGCACAACCTCACTGATCCCTCCCTGTCCCAGGAAGGGGGGAACCAACCCTGGAGCCCTCCCCTCCCCTCCTGCCCTCCGTGATGGGAAGCAGTGGCTCTCTCACCCTTTTTCTTCTCCATCCTCCTTTCCGGGATTGGGTCGGATTTCTTCCGGCCTCGTTCCACTTTCAGAGGTCTGTGGGAAGGGAAGGAAAGAGGGAAATGGTTGTGGTGAACCCCCTGCTCAGACTGGGCTAACAAGGGGGATGACACTGGCTGGAGCACCCCAAGACCCCTCCACCCTGGTCACAGCCCCCCTTGTGCCCCAGCTGCCCAGGAACGCTGACAGGAAAAGCCCCACGAGACAGAAAACACCACAGAACCTCATCCTGGTAACCCCCAACAGCTCCTGCAGCCCCTTCAGCTCAGGAGGACGGCAGGAACAAGCCCAGCCCCTCTGCAGGTGCTGCAGCCCCACGAGCCCCATCCCCACCCCGGGGTGCCGGGGCTGGAGCCATGCAGGAACAGCCCCATTCCCAGGAGGAAGGGGAGGGAGGGGAGACGTGGAGATGCTGACTTGTTCCGTGGCTTCTCGTCTGCTCGGCCCCTCTTCTCCTTCTGATTTGGTTTCCTTGACAACTCCGAGGGCTGTTTCTTCGCCGGCTTCTTTACCTTGGAGGAGAGAACAATGCAGGGATGGCAGCAGAGCCCTCCCCGCTGCGGCGCAGACACAGCCACGGCCACGCCAGAGCAGCACCCACGGCCACCCCACGGCCACCCCACAGCCCAGGGGCACCCCAGCCACCCCACACCAGAGCACGTGGTCACCCCGTGGCACACGGTCATCCCACAGTCACCCCATTGCCATGGCACAGCATCACCCCTTGGCTCAAGGTCACCCCACACGCTCCCACAGGCTCCAGGGAACAGTGGAGCCAACCCCATGACTTGCAGTGCAAGAGCATCTTGGAAATCATGGAATGGTTTGGGTTGGAAGGACCTTAAAGCCCATCCAGTGCCACCCCTGCCATGGCAGGGACACCTTCCACTGCCCCAGGCTGCTCCAAGCCCCATCCAACCTGGCTTTGGACACTGCCAGGGATCCAGGGGCAGCCACAGCTGCTCTGGGCACCCTGTGCCAGATGTGAGGCCCACAGCCGGATGAGGCATCCTGGGCCAG
Organism: Daphoenositta chrysoptera; assembly: GCA_013397915.1. Lineage (NCBI taxonomy): Eukaryota > Metazoa > Chordata > Aves > Passeriformes > Daphoenositta > Daphoenositta chrysoptera. The sequence goes on from VZRO01000702.1 coordinate 34,147, forward strand.
GGGAAGAGCTCCCACTCCAAGGCACAGATATGCCATGAACACAACCCTTCCCAACACCATGTGGGCAGCCCCAGGATAACCCCAGACCATGAGAGCAGGTCCCTGCCACTCCTGGGGGTCCCTGCTGGCCTGAAAGGGAGATGACAGGTTGTCCATCCATCCCCAGCTCCCCACGGCTCCACTCACCTCCTTCTCCTGCTCCAGCTCAGAGTCCGAGGAGGACGGAGCCTTGGCCCGGCCTCTCCGGCCCTTTTTGGCCATTTCATCCTCGGCACTGCTGTCCGAGTCTGAGTGCACCTCCTCGCCCTTCTCTGCCTTCTCCTTCCGCTTCTCCTTCTCCTCCTTCTCCTGCTCCCGGAGCCGACGGATCTCCTCCTCCTGCTCCCTCTTCCTCTTCTCCTCCAGCTCCCGCCGCCGCTCCTCGTCCCGCCTCTTCCACTCGCTGATGCGATCCACGTCGCTGTCGCTGTCACTGCGAGGACAGGGCAGGCTCGGACCCCCGCGGGACCCCCAGGCCAGCCCCAGGGTGACAGTGTCCCAGCCAACCTCACCTGTCACTGCTGGAGCTGCTGGGGACACGCTCCGGCTTCGGCTTCCTGCCCCGGGGCTTGGGAGGGGGTTTCTCGGCTGCAAGACAACGGGGACATGCTCACCAGGAGCCCTGCAGGTCCCTCTGCTAAAACAGCCCCGAGCTGTGGAGGCTGAGGGCTTCTGGAAGGTGCCCTGGGGGTACCTGGCTTGCGGCCCCGTGGTGCCTTTTTCACCGACACGTCCGAGTCCGAGTCCGAGTCCGACTTGGTCATGTCCACGGTGGCATTTCCCATCTCCAGATCCGAGTCCACTTTGGAGTCGGAGTCAGAGCCAGACTCCACTTTCTGCAGGCAGAGAGCAGGGCTGGGATGGAGGGTGGCAGTGGGGTGGCACTGCCCCAGTCCCAGCACTGCCCCCAAACCGGGCAGAACCCAAATCCCAGCATCCTAAGCCCCAGCAGGTCACCAAGAGATCAGTGAGGTCCCTCCGGGTGCTCCAGCCCAGGGCACAGCCCTGTCACCCCTGCTCCCCCCTCCCCACAGAGCAGACCCTGACTCCTCTCCAGCCTCCCTCAGATTAGGGGTCCTTCACCTTCTTCTTCCTCCCCGCTGCCGGCATCCTCCGCGGAGCCCGGGCCACCGGCTTCTTCTCGGGAGTGAAATCCTGGAGGAAAACAGAAATACGAGGAAATGTGGCACAGCGTCACCACGGTATCAAGGCAGTCAGGTTCCCTCCAGCCTTTGCCCCACTCCCACAGGGATGTTCTCCCCACCACCCTGCCTGTGTATCCCTAAATCCTCTCACCTGGTCACTGTTTTTTTCTGACTCGGAAGATGTTTCTGAGTTCTCCTCTTCCGTGACAGAGGGGCTGCCCTGATCCAGGTCACTGGAGGACTTCCGAGGCCGTTTTGTCACTGGCATCTGGCAAGGGACAGGTGACAAGATGAGAGAAGCCCACTCCTTCTCCACCCACCCTGGAAAGCAAATGCTTCCCGGGAAGGACTTTCTCCAACTCTTCCCAACTGGCCCTGCAACAGTTGCCCTCAGATCTGCAGCTCTGGATTCTCCTCCAGGCTGCAAACCCCACCAGGACTGGCCATCCCACCACCTCACAGGCATCACGAGACAGCTGTGAGAGCCCCAAAACCACACTGAGCCCCATTTCCCACCGGGGAATCCAGAGGGAGTTGGTTTCTCCACCACCTCCTGCCACAGTGGTTTGAGGAAAGCTCCGTGGTGGAGCCACGGTGTCCCCTGGCCGGGCCACCCTCCCATCCCCAGCCCACACTCACTTTCATGGCCAAGGATTTCCTCTTGAGCCCGCTGTGGTCGCTGCCTCGATCCGAGTCTTCATCACTGTCCACCTTCTCCGTGGGGACCGTGGCCATGGCAGAGTCATCCTCGTCGTCCCCGGCGTCGCTCCCCGCCATGGGGTCGTTCTCGGGGACGTCGCTGTCGGAGGAGCTTGCGGGCTAAAGGCAGCGGGAGGACAGGGGGTTAGGGGGGCCTGTGGGGCATCTGGGGGGCAGGAGAGGAGGGAGAGGAGGCACCAAGGGTGGGGAGCGAAGGAGAGCAGAGCTGGGCGTGCAGAGCAGTGCGGGGCAGCCTCCCCTCCCAGCACGGATCCCTCCGGAGCGGCTCCGGACACCGGCCCTTCCTCGGGAACGCTGCACCCCTTCCCCAGCCCCTCACACCCCGCTCCGAGAGCACCACTGACACATTCCCGGGATGCTGCTGCTCCCTGCCCTCTGCCCCCCGTCCTCACGCTCTGCCAAAATCCCTGGAGCAGCCTGGAGCCGGGAGCAGAGCCCAGGCCCCCTCTGCCCCAACGGCGCCAGACAAGCCGGGGTGGCTGGTTCAGCCTCTCCTTCTCCCTCCACTGGGATCAGGCCTCTTCCCGTCCTCTTCGCACACCCTCCCCATGGGAACGGTCCACACAAGGAGTCCAGGTGCTCTTCCCAGGCAGCATCTCCTGTGTCCTGCTCCCTGAAGGTCTCCTTCTTTCTCCAGCCCATCGGGAGGTTCCTCACACCCCAACTTCGTCTTCTGGGCTGCTCCTTTGTGTGTGGCAGCACTGACGTTCCTGGAGCCGGGATTCCTCCAGCTGCTGGAAAGCCTCTCCTCACCCTTGGCTGTTCCTGGCACCTCGCTTCGCTCAGGTCTCAAAGCCAAGGAAACTTCAGAGTCTTCTCCTGCTCCTTTTGCCCGCAGGACGCAGTGGGTGTTGCTGAACCCTCATCCCTGATGGGAGTTCCCAGCGGATTCCTGGCCATGGCAGGTGCTGCTTCCCTCACCACCAACCTCCAGGTTTTCAAGCACCTCCACAGCCTCATCTTACCCTACATCCACAGTTTTGGGTGGACCATTTCCCAACCCCTGCCCCTCAAACCACATCCTCACTCCTGCCCCAGCCATGGCACAGCCTGGGGGGCTCATTCCCTGCACCTGCCAACCTCCAGGGACCACCTCGACCTCCAGGGACCACCTCGACCTTGTCGCTCACCCTACCAACCTTCCTCTGCCTCTTCAGCCCCCCTGCCTATGAAGCCAACGTCTCCTGGGATGATCTTTACACAATAAACTGGATCCCAATTAAGGTCATGAGATGCCCCCACGAGCAGCTGACAAAGAGCTGTCCCCTGGCCCAGCCCACTCCGAATCCCACTGGAGAGCTCAGGAACCACGGGAATGGATGGAGAAGGGCACTTCCCAACATTCCACAAGCAGATGCAGGAGCCAGGGATGAGCAAGCCTCCAGTTCTTGCTCTGACAACAAAACCTCTGCGATTTTGGGCAAGCGGCACAAAGCACAACCCCGGTTCCACTGCAACAGTGGGGCACAAGCACCTTCCTCCAGAGCAGGTGGGAACTTCCAGCGCTCCTGGAAGCCCGAGGGAAACCCCTCCGTGGAGGAAGACGAGGAGAGCAGACTCCCTGAGGAAGGCAGAAGGCAGGGGAGGAGAGGGGAGCTAGTTTCACCCCAAGGAAGCCAAGCTGGAAGCTGGAAGCAATCGGCACGGCAGCGAGGAGAAGCAGAGACAGGAGGAGTGGCTGGGGGCACGGAGGGGCCGCGGCCCCGTCCCCTGCCCAGCCCACACTCACCGCAGGGGCACTGTAACTGGCGTGGGGGTTGTTCTGGATTTCCCACAAGCCCTCGTTGAAGCCTTTTCTCTTGTTTGGTTTCCCATATTTGTCTTTATATTTTTCGTAAGGGAACAGATCTTTAGGGCCCAAGAAGGCGCTGGAGAGAGACAAAGCAGAGGTGAGGCCGGGGCAGAGGCAGAGCCCGCGGGGGGAGCGAGGCAGCGCTTACGTCTCGTGGGTGCCGAAGAAGAAGATGGGGTACTTGTTCGGGGGGGGTTTCACGGCGCCGTCCGCGATGTCATCGATCTGAAAGGAAACCCAAAGCACGAGGAGGTCAGAGACAGCGGTGACACGTCCTCAGCCCCGGCAAGCGGCGTCGGGTCCGGCACCCGCTTGGAGCCAAGCGCGGCAGGAAAGCACCCGGACGGGGCCCTGGCCACGGATCCGAGTCCCCGCGGGATCTCTACCAGAGCAACGGGAAGGATCCGGCACCGAGGTCTTGTGGGCAAAGTGGGCCTTGCGCTACTCCCCTGGGATCCACGGCGGGGGCCCAGCAGCGCGGGGCGATGGCTGAGCGGCCGCAGGGTCCTTCCTGGCTGGAGCCCGGCCGCAGGAACAGCCCCGCTGCCGGCCGGACACCCCGTCTTCTGCGCTCCGGGTGGTCTGGGCGCGGGCAGGGAGAGCCTCGGGGTCAGCAGGGAGTGCTGGGGAGGTCTTCGGGGCGGGGAGACCCTTCCCCAAAAAGCAAGCGAGCTAAAGCGGAGGGGCTGTCCCGGCAGGAGCGGCAATCCCGGATCTCACGGCGAGCTGCGGCCAAGCGGCGTCGACTCCGGCCCCCTGAGCTCCCCGAGCCCGCACGGTTCCACCTGCCAGTCTCTTCCCATCCAGGGGCAGCGGATGAGCCCGCCGCGCCCTCGGCTGCTCCCGGGGACCCGCAGAGCCCCCGAGCACCCCCAGCCGAGCGCATCCCAAAGCAGCTCCCGCTCTGCAGCAGCACCGCGGCACCACGCTGTCACCCGGCCGGTGGCACCAGCTGTCCCCCTCCCCGCGCACGCCAGCGTCCCAAACACCCCCCAAAGCGCGGCAGCCCCGCAGATCCCGCACCGTGCGCGCTCACAGCAGCCCCTGTCGCAGCCAGAGTGTCCCCTCGCTGTCCCCAGCACGGGACAGAGCCCCAGCCCTCACAGCGCAGGGTCAAGGGTGGACCTGAGCTCCCGCCCGGGATCCCTGAGCGGTGCTGGGCCCCGGCCCGGTACAGGCGCTGGCACGGGGCCCCCATTCCGGCACAGGACACCCCATTCCAGTCCGGGCCCCATCCCGGTAGAGGCGCTGGAATGGTGCCTCCCACCCCGGAACGGGGCACCCCACACCGGCACCGGGCCCATCCCGTGCAGGACACCCCAGTCCAGCACGGGGGCTGGGATGGGACCCCACGGCCCCGCCTGTGTGCCGGGACAGGTCCCTCACGCCAGCACCGGATCCCGCTCCAGGACAGACCCCGCCGCGGGTCCCGCGTCCCGAACGGGACACCCATCCCGCACCGGGTCCCCATCCCGGTACCGGCCCTGCTGTCCGGTACGGGGACCGTTACAGCATCTCCGCCCCGGTACCAGCTCCCCACCCCGGTGCAGGGCGCCCCATCCCGGTACGGGTCCCGTTACGGCACCTCCATCCCGGTACGTGCTCCCAGGCCGGTGCCGTGCCCCCGTCCCGCTCCGGGATCCCCATCCCGGCGCAGGTACCGTTATGGCATCTCCATCCCGGCAGCGGCCTCCGCTCCGGGCACAGGGCTCGGTACGCGCCCCCGTCCCGTCTCCAGCCCC
>VZRO01000702.1:42412-61337 GCA_013397915.1 Daphoenositta chrysoptera
GGCACCTCCCGGGGCTGGGGCCAGCGGCATCGCCGGGCCCTTCCCTTCCCTTCCCTTCCCTTCCCTTCCCTTCCCTTCCCGTCCCTCCCCTCGGGGGCGGCACCGCCGGGTGGGTGCGCACCGGGGTCACCGGGCCCGTGTGCTCCGTCCCAGGGCCCCCAAGGAGAAGCCGAAGGCCGAGGTGGCCCCGAAGCCCCGGCAGGCCCCGACGGATGAGGCGCAGATGGCGGCGGCCGCGGCGCTGGCCCGGCTGGAGCTGAAGCCCAAGGGGAAGGCGCCGTGCTCCTCCCAGGAGAGCATCAAGAGCCAGGGTAGGCGCGGGCTGGGGGAGCGCCCGGGCGCGGCTCCCGAGGCTGTTCTGGGGCAGCTCCCACGGAAATGGGGTCATGCGCTGCCCTGGGCTGGGACACCACACCTGGGCAGGTGTTTGCTTCTCAGGGCAGCGCTGAGCTGTCCTAAAGCCTCTGGAATGTGCTGAGCCTCCACTCCAAGCGGGGTTTGTTTGTTGTAGTGAGAAAAGAGCTGATGGCCGAGGCAGCTGCCAGCGAGAAGGGGCTCTCCGTGGAGGAAAAGGTGAGGGGGATGCTCCATTCCCTGCTCAGCCCCCCTCAGGGCTGCTCTCCCTGTCCTGAGTGGATCTCCCAAGGTATTTATGAACATAACCCACACAAACCCTCCCCGTGCTTGCTTTGGTGCCTGCTTTTATCTCCTTCAGGAGCAGGAGGAGGAAGGGGCAGCTGCTCCCTCTGTCTCTGGGGTTTATTTCGTCTGCCCCTTGACTGGTGACATTGTGAGGAAAGACCAGAAGGAAAAGCACCTCCGAGAAGCCATCCAGACAGTGAGTGCTTCCCTTCCTCCTCTTTGAACTCCTTTTGTGCCATGGGTCCCCTCCAGCAGTGACCTCCCTGACCCTCCACCTCCTCCCTGTAAAATCTCCCCCAGGACAATTTCACTTTACCTGTTATTTCATCTTTAGCCTAACAAATGGGGAACAGACGAGCTGAGCTGGGGTCAGCTCCTCCCTGAGCAGCTTCTCTCCCTCTCCCCCAGTATTTTTCCGTGGACCCGGTGGCTGCTTCCATCATGGAGATCCACACCTTCAATAAGGACCGGGAGAAGGTCCGGGCGTGCGTGGAGACCATGGCCAAGTGAGTGCGACTGAGGGCATGGGCAGCCCATCCCTTCCCGGGTGGATTTTCTTGCCGTGCTCCTGGCAAAGACTTTTCTTGGAAGAAAACTGAACTCTTGAACCACCCGATTTGTCAGCTGACCTGATGTCAGCATCCTGGAAGAGCTGGTCCCACTAATCCAAGAGGTTTGGGAGCTGCCGGTTGTTTGGTTTGGCCCCAGAACATTGATGTATTTTATTTTCCTGGGTTTCTCAGCTTTTTTCTCTGTGAGAGATGCTGTGAGGTCTCTGTTTCCTCTCTGACCTTGGAGTAGCTTCGATCCAGGCAGTGCGTTCCTCTTCCTGCAGGTACCTGGATAACATCTACCTCCATCCAGAGGAGGAGAAGTACCGGAAAATCAAACTGCAGAACAAGGTGTTTCAGGTGAGCTCAGACTCCCACAGCTGCTCAGCCTTGGAAAGCCCTTGCTTGGAGCAAACTCCCTCTAAATCCTGTCCTTTTCTTCCAGGAAAGGATAAGCTGCTTGGAAGGGACACACAAATTTTTCCAGGCTGTCGGGTTTGAGACACAAACACTGCCTGTTCCTGGACAAGGCAAGAACTTGGGGTGTTAACGTGGAGTCAGGGCTTTGGGGGGTGCTGGGGGAGGCAGCTCTGGTCACTGAGAGCTCCACGGAGGTCATTACTCCAAGGCTGGAACAAAAACAACCCCTGAGCCTGCACATTCCTTGTCAGGATGTGACATTTTCCCAGAGATCCTTGTCCCTGTGTCACTGCCCTAAAGACCGAGAGCCTCACGCCCCATCCCTGTGGTTGCAGAGACCACGGAGGAGTACTACGTGCTGAAGGAGGAGATGCTGAGCAGGCTGGAGGAGCTGAAGGATTGCAAGGAGCAGCTGCTGAGCTCGGAGCCCGTGCGGGCGCAGCTGCACCGGCAGCTCGCGGTGTTCCGGCCGTCGCCCGCGGCCGCGCGCTTCGAGCTGCCCCAGGACTTCTTCAACCTCACTGCCGAGGAGCTCCGGCGGGAGCAGCGGCTCCGGTGAGGGGCTGCAGGAGCAGCAGGGCCGGGGACACCAGCCAGGGGCTGCTGCCTCTGCTCGGGGCCTACCAGGGTCTGTCCCCGCAGGACAGAGGCGGTGGAGAGGGCGTCGATGCTGAGGACCAGAGCCATGCGCGAGAAGGAGGAGCAGAGGGAGATGAGGAAGTACAACTACACCCTGCTCCGGGTGCGCTTTCCCGACGGATACATCCTCCAAGGTAACAGAGACTCCTCACCCTGCCTTTGTGCACCTCCAGAAGCTTCTGAGGGTACTTGTGGTGTAAGGAACTGCCTAACGGGGGTGCTGAATGCAGCAGGCACCATAAACCACCCCAAAACCACAGTGGGGTAACATTTCTCCATGAACTCTTCCCATCTCCAAACCCTCCCCCTGCTCAGGGTTGGGATTTTAAGCCAGGATTGGACAGAGAGGGAAGAATCTCAACGCATCATTAATTAAAGTCTGCTCTTCCCAGGCCTCTGGAAACAAGCTGGACTCATTAGATCAGTGTGTGACAGCAGCCAGCGTGAGGCTGCCTGTGTGATGTCAGACTGTACAACAGCATAAATCCTCTTCTAATTTTCCAGTAGAACTCTGGAAATCATTTCAGGCTTTCCCAGCTCTTTGTTACAGGCTGGCAGGAGCTCCCAACAATTGACTATTTTTCTTTGGGGATTCTGCTTTTATAGTTTTCAGTTAAATCAGGCTGGCTGTGTGTCAGGGAAGTCGTTGATCAAGTCAGCATCAGTAGGTGAAGCCCCATGGAACCGACCACAAAAGGTTAGATTTTGGTAAATGCCAGACTCTCTCACCTTGTTTTCTCATGACAGGGACTTTTTATGCCCGAGAATCAGTATCTGTGCTCTACAACTTTGTGAGAGAAGCACTCAGAGAGGACTGGCTGCCCTTTGAGCTCCTGGGACCCGGAGGTCTCAAACTGACTGATGAGAACTTGGCCTTCAATGAATGTGGGTTGGTGAGTGCAAAAAATGATCGTTGGTACCTTCCAGAGCATCTTGAGGCTGTCAGTCTTCTGCTGCTCAGAGCTGGGGAGAAGTTTGTGCCCTTTCAGAGCCCCAAGTCGTGCCCTGGCCCCTCATTTTAAGCACAAACAAAGCAGTAACTGCTTGGGGCTTCGAGGTCGGGAGGGAAGTGTAGGGTCCTCCCTCCTGGAGCAGAGAGCAGCTGTCAGGGGCTGAGCATCCACACTGGGAAAGAGGGAAGGCAGCAATGGTGAGGGAGGGCATGAACAGAAAGCCCAGAGAGGCATCCCCTAAAAGGAGCTGCTTGCACAATCCACCCCTGTCCTTTGCAGTCCGAGGAGTTCGGGGCTGTGAATGCACACGGGGCGTTCTAAACTCGGGGGTAACAGAGCAGCTGTGGCTGCCCCAGCCCCGGCAGTGCCCAAGGCCGGGTTGCAGCACCCTGGGACGGGGGAAGCTGTGGCTGCCCCGGGCAGGGGTGGGACTGGACGGGCTGTAGGATCCCTGGCAGCCCACGGCCTTGCCTGGCTGTGGCCCTGAGCTGCCTGTCCTGCCCAGGTGCCCTCGGCCCTGCTGAGCCTGGCCTGGGACGCCGCGGTCATGGCCGACGTGGAGGCGGCGGCGGAGGAGCAGCGCAGCCCCCTCAGACCCGAGCTGCTCGCCGGGGCCCAGACTCTCTCCTGAAATAAAGGGCAGTGTCTCCAGGGCTGCTGGGTTTAGACTCTTCCCTCCTTTTCCCAAGACTGCTGGAGCTACGTGAGCTCAGAGGTAGCTTTGGTTTAGCTCTGCAGGGACCCTGCTGTCCCCTCCCAGCTCCAGACGCGCAGGCGGCCTCTCCCCGTGGCACCGGGCTGCTCCGAGGGGCTTCAAACACCTCACTGGAGCAGGGAGTGCCTGAGGTGTTCCCAAGGCAGTGGTGGAGCAGGGATTAGGGGCTGCTAGGCTGGAGAACCACCCTGAGCCCGGGTATGGGGCTGGGTTTAGAACTCGGCTTCCCCCTCTGCTTCTGTGTGCACTGTAACTATCCTATTGGGATAAAGTTACACTTAGTCTGATTAAATGGAATTATTTAAAGACTCAGTTCTGACCCCAGTTGTTTGAGTTGCATTGTTACAGGTTTGAGATGCCAAACCAGTCTGTGCTGGGGCTGGCACTGGTGTTACTGGGGCACCCCCCTTGTCCCTTCACAGACCAGAGACCGACAACAGGGAACAGCTACTGGTGGTGCCCACTGGGGAGATAACAAACCTCAAATCACAGACAATCTTCCAAAGAACTAGTTCATAACTCACCAGTCACATGAAGTTAAAAGCCCCAGCAGGTTTGTTCTGTGTATCATCAAGTTTGATGCCAGTTCAGTCCTTTAATACCTCAAGCAAAGTTTCTCTGTGGGACAGAGCCCAGCTCTGATGTAGACAAGAGACTGAGAATCTACCCTGACCTGTAACTCATTCCAGCCTGTCCCAAAATAAGACAAATGATGCATTTTTCCTTTTCCAAAGGTAAAGCCCTGCTGCTGTTCTCTGGAGCAAGTAAGACCACAAACAGGATGGTACAAGAGCATAAATTCATATATAATTGTACATCATTTATACCCAAGGCCACGCTGTACAACATTATGAACAGTCATTCCCCAGTGGCATCACAATAAGCTTATTCCAAAATCCCTCAGCTACTTTTAGAGATAACTTAGATACCTTCCATTACAAAGAAGTATCAAAATTTCAATAATGCTTTATTAAGGACAGATTAATATGCGGTATTTTTTAAAAAAAAAAGCTAAAAAGCTAAAACTAAAAATTTAAGCTTCCATCTGGTCTGAAGCAGAACAAAGTGCTGTCTTCTCTTTACAAGAAATGTGGAATACTTTCAAGTATCTTGGTCAAAGATACACAAGGTTTAAAATTTTCTAGCTCATTCTACATACATACAGAGGAGTTAGTAGGCATTTAAGTCTCAAATTGTATTAGATGGGCTGACCATGCTGCTGTCCTGGTGAGCAACTCTTGTGCCACTGGATTCTGAAGCTGTAGAACCTGCAAAGGAGAAAATGTGTTGGGTTTGTTTTATTTTTATAAATATCCTCATTAATCCAGTAGAATTTGACTACTTTATGTTTTATCTGTCTTAGCTGCCTGCATCTGTTGTGAGTCTCCTTTTCAACACTATTTAAAAACTGGTTTTAACACTGGCTTGATATTTAATATCACCAATCCGGAATAAAAATCACTTCAACCATAAAAAGGATTTTCATAATCTTTTCAGTGCTTTGGAGTCAGGCAGAGCCAAACAAACAGAGCTGCGTGTGTGTCAGCAGAGCCTGAGGGAGGGAAGCTGCTCAATGGCATCCTCAGAACAAGAGGTGACAAACCTGAGGCGAGGTTTTCATCTCAGAGCCTGGTAATAAGCAAAAGCAGCTTAAGATTAAAGCCAAGCTTCTTGTCAAGCAGTTCCACTGTCTGTTTTGGGAGGTGAGAGGAGCTCCGAGAGGAAGGAGAGCCCAGATAACGTCTGGAATGGGTCAAACACTACAGAATTTATTGCACGAGTCCTTATCTACCAGAGGAGCTGCCCGACACAAACCCACTTTCCTTAGAGCAGGCTGTGAGAGCTCCACTGTGAGCAGGAAGAAAGAGCTCCGAGCTTTGGAAACCACAGCACGTGCTTGGAGTCAGCTCATTGATCTGTGTGATCACGTCCAAAAGCTCTTGGAGATGAAAGGAGCTGCTCCACATCCTCATCCCACCGCGGCCTGAAAGGAGACGCTGCAGCAGAGGGGCTTTGAAGCCGTTTTCCAAGGGAGAACTGGGACACAAACACCAGCGACTGCTCAGATTGTGCAGCAAAGCAGCAGCTGGGCTGCTCCCTCATGTTATTTCCTTCAGACAAGTTGCACCTTCGAGGAGGCAGCAGAGGGGTGACAATCCAGACCCTGTCGGTCCTGGGAGGGCTCTGCACGCACCAGAGAGCAGCAATATTCACAATAATTTACCAGTGGGTCTGCTGGCACTGCCCTCATGCTCAGTTTTGCTCCCAGAAAGAACCAGGTGACACTGGCAGCCAAGTGCTTTGTGCTACTGAGGCGATGGGAGGGAGGAGGAAGGAGAAAGGACAGGTTAGAGAAGACCATAAATAGCAAAGAAGCATTTTAAAAAAAGGTTAAAAAGCAGGAGTATGTAGAATAAAATATCTAGAGAGAAAAGCTCAAGGAATGATAAAAAAGGGGCAAAACATCCCAAGTTGAGCTGCACACAGTTCCTGCTCCCCTGGGGGCGTGTTTGCCAAGAGCCTGTGACCCATTTCCTTTCCCACCTTTTCCTGGCTGTACATCCACAATCATGCAGTCATCATCTTCCTCATCTTCCTCAGTGTCTGCCTGAAATCCATCCATCTCTGCAGCCTGGGGGGAAAGAACAGGGACCAGGTGTGAGGCAGCAAGGTGAGGGTGCCACGAGTGAGAGCAGGCACAGGCGGTGCTGGGCACCATCTGGGCAGGTGGGCACCTCTGGGGGCGAGGAAAGCCAGCAGCTCCCAGCTCCAGGAGGCACGGACTTGTGACAAAAGGCCTCCTCTGCAGTGGCACACACGGTGGGCAACGGGCCAAGCTCCTGCTCCGAGATCCTTCCCTCTTACACAACGTGCTGAGCAGCCCCCGCAGCACAGGCAGCCCCAGCCTCCACGGAAACCTGACTTGCTGGATTTGTGGAAGGGAAATCTCTCCCTGCTCTGTTGGGTGTTTTCATAGGATCACAGAATCATAAAGGTCAGCGAGTCCAACTGTTCCCCAGCACTGCCAAGGCCACCACTGTCCCATGTCCCCAAGAGCCACATCCACACGGCTTTGAAATCGGGACTCCACCCCCACCCTGGGCAGCTGTGCCAGGGCAGGACAAACCTTTGGGTGAAGAAATGTTCCCTCATGTCCAACCTAAAGCCCCTCTGGTGCAACTTGAGGCCATTTCCCCTTGTCCTGTTGTTCCCTGGGAGCAGAGCCCGACCCCCCTGGCTGTCCCCTCCTGTCAGGAAGTTGTGCAGAGCAAGGTCCCCCCTGAGCCTCCTCTTCTCCAGGCTGAGCTCCTTTGGATGTTCTCTCCTTTCTGAAGACATAAAATTACTTTTGCTTGTCAAGTTTGGACCTTGTCCTCCCCGACTCCTCCTCATCTTTGCCAACCAGCTTTTATTCAGGGAGTGCTGACAGTTCTTCCCTTCCTGCCCAGGTTTTCTGGGAAAAGCCCAAACTCTCTATTTTGAATCGAGAATATGGAACCCAAGGAGTGGCACAAACTGAAGTTGCCCAGCTGTGAGGGTCTGTTGAGTTTTGGTTTTTTTCCTTCAGCTGGAACTGGAATGAAAATCCTGGTCCCTGTTCCCTACAAACTGCTCCAAGCCAAGAAATGTTCAATTTACATCTTTCAATAAAGTCCCAGTTCACAGATTAAATCCCTCCTAGACGTGGGCAGGTACTGCCCACTTCAGCACCAAATTTTTCTCTCCACAGCTTATGTAAGAACACCTTTACTCACACAAGCCCTGGTGTGAGCTTCCCAGCAGAGGAGCACGTGCCAGAGTGGGGATCTGGCAGCTGTGCCCTCCCAGCCATTCCCAGGCTCTCCCCAAGCTCCAGCCTGGCTCGACAGGTAGGGTGGGATTTCAGTACCTGAGCAGGGCTGATTGAGACATCAGGCATGAAAGGCTTTTGGAGCTGTGACACCTTTGCTCGGAGCTGCACCTCCCCAGCACAGCTCTGAGAAGCTTTGAAGCATTCAGGCTGGTGATGTAATTCTCCTAAAAGCCTTTGTTTTGCTATTTCTGCTCCCTTATAAGCTGAATTTCCAGTGGGTGCCAAGCAGAGACTTTTATCTCTGCCTTTATTTAGTGTACAAGAAAAAACCCAAGCAGATGGAGTTTGGGGGCTGAACAGCTTCTCACAAGTCTCTGATCTCTATCAATACCTGAATGCTGAGCTTTTTCAGTAGAAAAGCCAAAAAAGCCAAGAATAAATTGGGAAGGCAAAGCATAAAAAGCATCAAAAGCCTCATCTGTGGTCCATGGGAGGGGGGTGGAATGAGATGAGCTTTAAGGTCCCTCCCAACCCAAACCATTCTGGGGCTCTCTCCTAACCTGGTGCACAGGGAGGGAGGAATAAATCCACGGACAGGGATTTCGAACCCTGCCCTGCCTGTGGGATTGGAAGCAAAAGGTTTTCAACCCCAAGTTTCAGCACCTAAAGCCTCAACAGAGCATCCCAAGCTTTGTGGGGACCCAACTGTGGCCCTCCAGTGCCTGAAGGGGCCAACAGGAAACGTGGAGAGAGACTTGGGACAAGGGACGGAGGGACAGGAATGGCTTCCCACTGCCAGGGGACAGGGATGGATGGGATATTGGGAAGGAATTCCTTCCTGTGAGGGTGGGCAGGCCCTGGCACAGGGTGCCCAGAGCAGCTGTGGCTGCCCCTGGATCCCTGGCAGTGCCCAAGGCCAGGCTGGACATTGGGGCTTGGAGCAGCCTGGGACAGTGGGAGGTGTCCCTGCCATGGCAGGGGTGGCACTGGAGGGGCTTTAAGGTCCCTTGCAAGCCAAACCATTCTGGAATTCCATGTTCCCATTTTTCAGCCAAGATTAGGCTCCAGCACTACCTGTGGTTGCCCTGAAAAGCAGAAGCAACAACACGAAAACCACAACACAGCTCACAAGCAGCAACCACTGCAATTCCATCTCATTTTATCCCTATGAATTATTATATTTTTAAATCAGCTCTTGAAACTCAGCTTTATGTGTGTCAGGACGAGCTGGAGACTTTACAGACTATTCTGGGGTGAGTTGCAGCACTTGGGAACCACATTTAATCCGTTCACATGCAACTGCTGTAAGTCGTCAGCTCGGGCTGTACATCTGGCAGCCACAGGCACACAGAAAAACCTGCACACAAATTACACACAGCTGTAAAACCAAGGCCAAGCAGACACTCCAACTATTCACAGCTTGGATGCAATCACTGCCAAATAGCAGAGAATGGAAGAACAGCAGGAGAGCAACGTTTCAAATGGAACAGAGAGTCCAAGCTGCAGACACACAAAAGAAACCCATCTCTTTAGTCACATCATTTCACTTCTTTCCCCACAAAAGGGGTCTTCTGGTGTGCAGGCCAGTGTCTGTAGTTAACAGGCCGAGCTGGGGGGCAGCCCGGGCTGCCAACACCGCCAGCCCCATTCCCACCACTCCTCACTGGGGAAGAACACCCCGCCAGGAACTCACCTGCTCAGCACCCCGAGGTCTCTTCATGAACTTCGTGATGGACATGCTTGCCATGGCCTTCCTCTTGGCTGAGAGCGGGGTGGGCGGCAGGACAGCCGCGCCCGGCACGCCGCCCTCGTCCTTCCCCGCGCAGGGCACCTGGGTGACGTAGTTCCACTGGCAGGGGACAGGGAGCTGCTCCTGCCCGAAGCTGCGCAGCACCTCGGCGTGCACGTACCAGCACATCCTGAACTCGGGCCTCTTCTCGTACACAGAGTTCTCGGAAATGATCCTCTTGAGCCTGGCCTTGGAGGGGACCCCGCTGTCCTCCCCGCCCGGGGTCTGCGGCCGCGAGGGGCTCCCGTCGCTGCCCTCGGCCGCGGGCACCTCGCTGAGCAGTCCCTGCCGGCAGCACTCCTGGAACTCCTGGATGATCACCCTGCTCCCGTGCACGTTCCCGTGCAGCAGCGGCAGCAGGTGGCCGAGGACTGCGGGGGACAAGGGGGGCACAGAAGGTTAAAGGTTGGGAAAGCCGGGGGGCATAAATCAGCAGGGTCACTCCGGAGGGGGGAAACGGGGGGATTGATTTTAGAGGTGTGACTGCCCTGTCCCTGGAAGGCTCCGAGGCCAGGCTGGACAGGGCGTGGAGCAAGTGGAAGGTGTCCCTGCCCATGGGATGATCTTCAAGGTCCCTTCCAACCCAAACCACTCTGAGCTCCCATGATTGTAACAGCAGCTACATTTGATGTGGAAAACTCACCCCCAATAATAACAACACCCTGGAGTGGAATCCTCACCCCCTGTTTGGCCTCTGTGTGAGTTATTCACATCCTTGTGTTAATCAGGTGCAGGAGAAGCTCAGGACTGGAACCCAAGAGAGAAACCAAACCCTTTCCCCTAAACAATAAACAGGCTCAAGCTCATCCTAAATCTGAGCCTGCTCAAGTCTTGTTGGCTTTATTTCCTAGATTGCCCAGAGCAAGAGTTTTGGAGAGGCACTGCCAGAAAACTCCTTGCCAAGAGCTCTCAAGAGATTCCTTGGATTCCAGACTTGTCAGAAACAGGTCATTCTGCCCAACACTCAGTAATCCCCCTACTCCCTCCAAAGCAGGGTACAACTGTGTGGAAGTTCTGTTCAGCCCTTCAGGTCTTACTTTGCTGATCTTTTGCTCTTTTTTTGCCACATTTCTGTGTCTGCTGCTCCTCCTCTGCCACGAGTGGATCCAGGACACAGGCTGTGAACTGCTGGAGCACCTTCAGGTCCGTGTTGGTGCTGTTGTCCTCTGCTGCCCTTTCCCAGACACAGCCAATCTTCACAGGCTGCAGGACATGGAACCTCTTCCCCTTGGCTATCAGCTCATCCCACTCCTTTGCTTTCAGTTTCTGACGAACCTTCTGGTTCTCTGGGTCACACTCCTGCAGCCATGGGGGACAAAGGACTTGTTACACCCATGCCAGGAAAAAAAAATGCTTTTTAAACCCCAGCTTTGCCTCGTGTTCCCTGAGCCACACAGGGCTGCTGAACCGTGCAGGCCTGGGGGAGCCCAGCCCTGCCAGGACCATGTGCTGTCTTCCCCTGCCAATATTGACACTGCACAGTTCACTGGGAACAGAGATGGGAACTCAGGGACACCCAGCTCACTCACCTCTGTCACACCTTCATCTTCAGATAGGTACCCATGGGGTACAAAAAACCCATCGTCCTCATCTTCATCCTCTCCCTCCTCTTCATCATCCTACAGATAAATGGATCAGAAGTTACACTGCTGAGTGCAATTGGGTCCTGAATTTTTCAGCATGCAGGATCCTCACCTCTTCACTATGGGAGAGACTTTCCCCTGGCTCCTCCTCTTCCCACTCTTCATCACTGTCCACTTCATAGTCCAGCAGTTTCTGCAAGAAATGCCAACATGCCACTTCTGTCCCTCACTGGAGAGCACCACACCAAACCCAGCCTGGGGTTTCAGAGCTGAGGGAACGTGCAAATGGCTCAGGAATCCCAGTGAGCCAGAGGACTTGGCCAAGCACATTCACTTCTAGAACTCAAAGAGGGAAAGAATCCAAGCAGGCTGAGGTGCTTACAGTGTCCTTGGACCATGGATTCCTGGCACGGATCAGGGAGGTTCTCTTGTTCCAGGTGCCCCAGTAGGCAGGGCGGTGATTCTCACTGAACTGCAGCAGCTTCATCCTGCCAAACTTCTCCCTCTCAGGAACAGCATCTGTCTGGCAGTTATCCACCACCACCACATCGCTGGGGACACAGGGGGAGGTGGCTCAGGCCTCACACAGCAGCTCCAGCTTTCCCTCCTCTCCACTGCCAGTCACTCCCGCAAACCCCCTCTGCAGCTCATTTTATAAAAATAGAAGCAAAGCAAGCCCCCAAGCCCAGACTGACCTGTTCACACTGTCACTGCTGTCACTGACCAAAGTGGGCCCGGTTTTTCGTGGTTTACGGCATTTGAGATCCCTCAAGAACAAAACTTCACCATTCTGGGCGTGCAGGAGCTTGTCCAGCTGTTCTAGGTCATCTGGATCCAGGGCAACACGACTGAGGGGGGCTAAGACCATGTTCTCTTTAATTTCAAAAGGAGCAAACTTCCCACAGGAGCCAGCAAGGGTCTGAAACACCAAGTGAGGAATGTCAGCATTTGGACACTGAGAAGCTGCAGCATCAAGACATTCAAGAAGCACCTGCTTTGAGCTGCTGTCTGAGGTGAAGATTTAGGTTAAGTGAAGATTTAGGTTAAGCCCTTCCTATCCAAGACTCCAGCAGATCTTCCAGGCAGTGCAGAAGACAGAGCTGAGAGTTTTACTAAACCAAGCACAAACGTCTTCTGTAGTCTCTGCTCTGGCCTTTTAAAATCCTTTACACTTTTGAGATCAGGAATTAAGAAAAACTAATGCTTTGTCCACCTAAGCAGCTGTAAGGGGCAGCTGAGAGGGAAATCAAGGTATTTGTTAGAAACAACTGTGAGAGACCAACACACACAGGCACAGCAATCCCTCACCTTCGGGGCTTGTGGAGTCTTTGGTTTCTGGAAGAACCTGGTGATTTCTGCTTTCTGTGCATTAATGCGCTGAAATGAGAACCCAAATGCAAATTGTCAGCACAGAGATAGAACAAAGCTCTGGAATTCAAGGTGAGCTCATGCATGACTCAACTTGAAACGCAGTGAGGCACAAAGCAAAGTTCAGGCAGTCACCAGCTCCTGTGACTCAACAAAAACTCCCATTGTCCTCCCTAACACAGCCAGGGTTCCAATGTCAGTGCCAGGGGAGAGTTCATTTGTGGGCATTCAGAAACACGCACGGAAAACACTTGAGAGGGTAAAAGCAAAGGAACCAACAGGTGTGAAAGGACCAGGTAAATCTGGATGGAGCAGCCGCAGCAGGTCAGGGGGGACAGGCTCCATCCCAGCTGGCACCACCAACACCATTTTACCCCAGCAGAAGAACTGAGAGACAAGCCAGAGAAAACATTTTTACCTTTTCCTCTTCCTTTAACCGTTTCTCCTCTTCTTTCTTTCTCTTCTCCTCAAGTTTTGCCCTTGAAAACAAGGATCATGTGAACCATCACCCACCAGGAAGGGTTTGCTTGCACTGAGGAAGAGGTGAGAAGCCCCAGACCCTGACCCAGACCCCACCACGAGGATCATCTGTCAATCCAACCAAGGACCACACTTGGCTAAGTGTAGAGAAGACTTTCTTCATTCCTTCTAGAGCAAATATTGACCCATTTTAGCCACAAAGTTAATAGGCTGCATCAAGTTTCCCTCGATACCAGGAAACGTATGGGATTACCAAGTCAGAGGTAACTTCCTCAGCAAACAGGGCCCCGGTGCCAGCACAGCACCAGTGAGACAGGGCAGGAGGGGAGCTCAGAGCTGCAGGACAGCAGAAGGCACTGCAGGGGCAGGGGCACAGAGCCCCCCGGGCACCTCCAGCCCACCCCGAGAGCCCAGGGCAGCCTCTGGGAGGGCCAGTCCAGCTGGGGGTGGAAACCAGCACAGGGACCCCCAGGAGCTGCAGACCCCAGGCACTCACTCCAAAGCCTCCTGCCTCTCCTTGCGCTTCTCCTCCTTCACTCGCAGCTTCTCAGCTTTCTCCTTCTCTTCCTTTTCTTTCTTTTCCCTCCTTTCTTTCTCTTTCAACTCCTTCTCTTCCTCTTTCCTCTTCTTTGCCTCCTCCTTGGCTCGTTCTTTCGCAGCTTTTGCCTCTTCCTTCAGCCTCCCCTTCTCCTCCCTCTCTGCCTGCAGCTTCTGGAGCTTGTCCGCTCGCTCCTGATCCTGGGCACAAACGGGACACTCAGGGGATGGCACCTTTGTGGCACCAAACCCCTGAGGAAAATCAGCATTTCATTCCTCAAAGAGGAAACTGGACCCACCCAGGGCTTGACCTGCAGCACCATAAAATACCCCGAGCATCATTGCCAGGAAACCAGGTGGGAGCACATCCACAGCCCCTGGCTGCCTCAGGAACCAGCCAGCCTGGCTTCCTTGTGCTGCCTCTCTGAAAGCTTTAATTATGCTTTTCCCTTAGCAAGAAAAAGGTGTTCCCATTTCTCTTAAGCATCAAGGAAAGCTTTGTATTGAGTCATCTTCATTACCACTGTGGCATTAGGGAAAATTAGATGGGAATTAAAAAATTGTAATTATTCCCTTGTTTCATAGGAGATTTCAGATTGTTTCCAAAATATTTCCTCCCCAGCTAAGCTTTCGTGCTTTGGTGTCATCATGGGGCTACAGTTGAGTCACTTTTACAAGAGAATTTGAGCTGATTTGACACCATAAACCCATGAGGATTTTCTGATGGTTTCTACCACAGAAATCAGCCTTTGCTGATCCTTGTGGGTCCCTCCCAAGCTGGGATATTCCATGATCTCAGGATACTGTGAGTCCCCAAACTGCAGACTGTGGAGCTTATCCCTTGTTTTATCCCATTTTACATCATCAGACACCACCAGTGCCCTGAGCTTGTTCTGGGAACAGTGGGGGGAAGATTTTATTGGAAGTGTTGCCTTTCGTGGTGTTTCCTCCCCAAAACAACTGCAATTCTCACCACGGTTCTGCTGACACAAAGGAGGAAAATGTCAAATTAAAGAGAAAGAGCTTTCAGTGCTGCAGGCACCAGTGATGTCACCAGGAAAGGAGGATCTGCCCGTGCCCAGACACTCCAACTCCTCCCTGGGTATTTTCAGTTTTCTTTTATTGATTTCACATCTCTCCTTGTCAACATCAAGGCTTCCTGAGCAGTGTCACAACACAAATAACCGCAGAAAGCCACCAACAGCCAAATGGTGCCAATGGCAAGGAAACAACACTGTCAGCCTGAGTCATGGAATCTGCTGGGTGTTGGGGAGCTGGTGTGAAGCTGACAGCTCACTGGTGGGTCTAGTTCATTCTCAGCATCATTTTTAGCTCCCATTCTCCTCTCTCCCTCACATCCCTGCTATTTTTAACCCAGTATAGAAGGGAAGAAAACAACAGATTGGAATTCTATATGGGGCACTGGGAAAAGCAAGAGGGTTTATAGCTACAACTTACATAAAACACTCCAGTTTATAAACAAGGCACTGAGAGACACAGAATTCCTGAGCAGAAACCTTTCCAACTGCAGATAAAACAGCCCCAAAAAGCCCATTCATGCAGCACTGACTGCTGGAAACTCCACGTGACCCTTCAGCCTCCTCTGTTCCCAGCACCCCATGACTGACAGCAGGAGGGGCAGCAGGATTAGGGAGCAGAGTTTGCTGAGGAGCTGCATCCAAGCAAACAGAACCTGGAGCTTGAGCATTCCCAGTGGTGGCATCCAGTGGTGACACCCTCTGGGAAGCCACAGACACAGTGCCCCCCCTGCCTCGTGTATTAATAAAAACAGATCCTACATTTTGGGGCTTAAACATTTCCCATCTCTTCCCAAAATGCACCCCCAGCTGCACTCAGGAGCTTTGGGAAGAGCCAAGCACTTTAACTGCCTGCATTAGAGGTTCTTCCACATTCCTCAGGCTGAGGAAAAATGGCAAAAGAGATGTTCCAGGAGGGCTGAGATAAAAGGCCAAGGCCTTTGTTTGCTGCTCAGGTGAGGTTTGGGTGTCAGGGAAATGCCTTACTCTTTGCAATCTCAGCTTCTCCTTCTCTGCTGAACTTCTGTGGAATTTCTGAGGTACCTGGAATTACAAAATGCAAGTTTTAGAGGAGATGCACGTCCCTCCCTTTCCAGCCTGAATGACAGCAGCCTTGTTCCTGATTACATCCAGTCACTCCCAGTTCCTCCAGAGCAGGGAATGAGGACACACCTCAGGCATATCCAACCTCCCCATCTCCCTTCCAGCCTGAATCCACCCCAGTGCTCCTGCTCCCATTAAATCCTCACGTTACCTCGTTTGCATAAACAAACCCCTCTGCTCCCTCAGCCCCACAGGATCATTTGCAAGGGAACATCCCGGGCACAGCTCAGGGGAGCTGCTCTGAACCACAGGGGACATTTCATTATGGCAAAGTCACTTCCCTCCAGTTACCCTTGGGCTTGGTTGGGGTTTTCTGCATTTGTTTACCTTGCTGGGATGTTTTGCTACAACTTTATGAACACAAGGACTGTTTCTCACATTTTATCATTGTTTCTTCTTGCCCTCACAGTCAACTCGATCTTCCACCAGTACCAGCTCACTGACCCTAAATTCCCAACAGGGCACACTTCTCATTTATCTTTTATTTATGGAGGGGGGAAAAGTGTTTTATGCTTAAGATCACTGTTCATAGCTTGGCTTACGGCCTAATTTGTCAATATTTCTGCACATTGTGACTTGATTTACTGGATATCCCCCCTCCTCCTCCTGCCATTCACAGCATCACATTTAAACTCTGTGATGAACAGGCTAACACAGCCCAACTGCTTTATTTTCTATATTTATCTGATATAAAACAGGAGTTCTGCCAAGTGGGGGCTTCAGCTCCTCAGAGCTGAAAAACAAACCTGCCAGGACTCCCAGCTGCACCGTTTGGGGTGCAGCCCCTCCTTTTGGGGAGCAGCACACGAGCAAATCCAGCCTCACTGGCAGTATTGGATTACACCAGGAGTGCTTTTTGTTGTTCTGCTACACTGGAAATATTTCATGCCTGCTTGAGTGTGTCTATTTATTTTAGAGATGGAAGATTGGGAGTTTTCACAGAGGAGGAATTGATCATTTGACTTGATAAACACAGCAAGAGCACTGGGAGAACCATCCCCATGGTGTTTCAGCCACCTGAGCTGCTGTCCTTGGAAGCTTCTCTGTCAAAACTGCCCCAAAAATCAGAGTGTTTGGGGTCTCCTGCTGAAGCAGAGCTGCTAAACTGGAACTCAGGTGACAGCAAACCCCCTCATCCAGAGCTTTTTCATAGAATCCCAGAATGGATTGGGTTGGAAAGGACCTCAAAGCCCATCCAGTGCCACCCCTGCCATGGCAGGGACACCTCCCACTGTCCCAGGCTGCTCCCAGCCCCATCCAGCCCGGCCTTGGGCACTGCCAGGGATCCAGGGGCAGCCACAGCTGCTCTGGGAAATCTGTGCCAGGGCTTCTCCATGCCAGCTGCAGAAATTCAGAGCTGGAAAAGCATCTGGAGTGGCTGTACCAGGGGGAACATCCTCACAGGAGTTACAGCAGCTTCGTGGAGCATAAACACAGCTTGGGAAACAGCACCTAAAGGCCAAAACTGCTCCTGGATCCTGTTACCAAAACACCAAGTCCCAGGGTGAGCATTTCATTAAAGAAACGTAAATACAGCAGCAGCCAGAATCAGGGAGGATAAAATCCTTCAGCTGCAGGATTTAAAGATCCCAAAGGGCAGTAATCCTGTAATTAATCCACACCACCATCCCCACACTCCTCACTGTCCCACTCATCCTCTTCCCCACGAGCCCAGGAAAGCAAACATTGCACCACAGCAGCTTTCATCCCGAGGCAGAGCAGACCAACCTTCCTGGCAGGCGTGGAGGCAGCCAAAGGACTCGTGTTCCTCTTGGGCTCTGCCACGAGCTGCACCTCGGGAGAGCTCCCCGAGCTCAGCGAGGAGTTGGTCAGCCCCGAGTCCCCCTCGCGGGACGACTCCAGGGCCTCGTTTTCCGACGTGGCGCTGCCGTCCAGGGAAGCCACCTGGGGGGGTTTCAGAGTCATGATGTCCTCCAGCAGCACCACGGGCACCTTCCCCTCAAAGAGCACATCCTTCAGTTCGCTCGGGGTCCCCTTCCTGCTGCCCGCGTCCTTGCGGCCCGCGGCCCCGGAGCGCGGCTGGGTCCCACCTCCCGAATCCTCCTCTGCCTCGGCTGCAGCCGCACAGGGCCCCTCGGCCTCCGGGGAGCCACGGGCGGGGCTGCTCTGCGAGGGGCTCGGGCAGCTCGGCTGGCTCAGCTCTGTCCCTGCGGTGCCGTTGGTCACAGCAGCTCTAGAGTCCACATCCCCCCCGAGTCCGTGGCCAGGGCCCTTGGGCGGGTCAGGAACAACCCCAGGGTCACTTGTGTCACCTCCCGGGTTTTTCTGGATAAAATGGTCCAAGGGACCCTTTCCGTTCACAAGTTTTGGAGTCAAATTCCCGTCGGAGCCCAGCTGGCAGTCATTCTCCACATCGTCCAGGGAGGCACTGGAAGCATCCAGGGAGGGATCCTTGCTTGGGACAAAAGCACTCGGGGAGCTCTTGACTTTTTTCACTTCTGAATCCACATCGAATTTCTCCTTTGGCACAGGATTGAGGCGCTTGAAGGGCAGCCGAGCTGCAACAACAACACCGGGTTACAACACGGGAAATATCAAAGTATTTTATTAGCTTTTAAGTGTACGCTTGAGATGAGCCACTTAGGGAGGGTTTAATCACAGCCAAACCAATGTATTTCACAAAATCAGGTCTGAAATGTTCTTAATGTGTTAAAACTGTGCAGGATAAGAGGCACTCCCTTACCTTGGACGAGCTTCCGTGGAGGAACAGCAGCTTTGTCTCTGCACTCCATGGCTACGGGAGAAAACAACAAATCAACACCCGCGGTACGTTCCCCAGGAGCTGCTGCTTCCCTGGGACGGCCGAGGCAGAGCCCAGCAGCTCTCCCAGGGCCGGTGAGGGAGGACAAAGGGGTCCCACCGTCAGCCCCAGGCTAAAGGAACCACGGCCCCACCGGGTCCCAGCAGCCAGTGTCCCCCTCGCTGGGCTGGAATGTCCCCAGGAGCCTGGGCCTGCACCCAACGAGATGTGAGGAGGGAATTCCTGCCCGTGAGGGTGGCAGGCCCTGGCACAGGGTGCCCAGAGCAGCTGTGGCTGCCCCGGATCCCCGGCAGTGCCCCAGGCCAGGCTGGAGCAGCCTGGGGCAGTGCAAGGTGTCCCTGCCCGTGGCAGGGGATGGGCTTTAAAACCCCTCCCCACCCAAACCGATCTGTGACTCCACGAGCGAGGCTGCAGGGCGGGCCCGGGCGCAGCCCCGGGGCGCGGCGGCAGCTCCGGCGCCTCCTTTGTTACCCCGGGCAGGCCCCGCGCACCCCGCGGCCCAACCGCCGCCGGAAGCACCTCGCGCCCCGCG
>VZRO01000702.1:62322-84820 GCA_013397915.1 Daphoenositta chrysoptera
CGGTGCCCCCGGTGCCCCCGGTGTCCAGCCTGGCACCCCCCGCTGCCCCGGGCTGGCATCGCCCGGCTCTCGGTGTGCCCCCCCCGCTCCCGGTGGTCCCGGTGGTCCCGGGGCTCGGTGCGGGCGGAGAGCGCAGCCGGGACCCCTCGGGGCCGGGGCGGGGGTCCCGTTCTCCCGGTTGCGCTGCGGAGCGGGCGCGGTGAGCGCACCCTCGGCGATGGGGATCACGGGGGGCGCTTCCCCCGAGCCCCCCCGCAGAACCGGGACGGCTCCAGCCCCGCTGGGAACCCGGGCGGGATTGCCGGAGGAAGCGCCGGTAACCCCGGTAACCCCGGGCGGCAGCTGCAGCCCGGCCCCGGGAAGCTCCCGCTTCCTGCGGAGCAGCTGGGGCCGGGCAGGATTTTGAGGAGCCCCGAGCGGGGCCCGGCCGGGAAGGGGCTGGGGGATGTCGGAAAAAGCCCGTCAGGCTCGGGAGTGTCAGCCAGCAGCGATCGCGGCGAGCAGCGAGGCTGTGCCGAGTCCTTGGAGCTCTGCCCCCGAATTCCCCGTCCCTGGCAGCGCCCAAGGCCGGGCTGGGATAGTGGAGGCGGTGGAATGGGATAATCTTTAAGGTCTCTCCCAACCCGAACCATTCCGTGTGGGAATCGGCCTCAAACGGGATTCATAAACACCCTCACCCTCAAATGAGGGGTGGCCATTCCCAAAGCCCCCGAGCAGAATTATCCTTCCCACCGCTTCCTGTTAACAGTTGTGATGGCTTTCTTAATGCATTTTGGTAACGATTCAGGAATCACGAATCCCCCTCTGCCGCTGCTTTCCTGCCCCTGTTTTAAATTTCAGATAAATTTGGCACAGATCGTGTTTTCCATCACTGAGTTTAAACCCTTTCAGCTCATCCCACCCCTGTGTGCGACGCGTGTCGCCTCCTTCCTTGGCTCTATTTTTCCAAATCCATTTTATTTACCCGGCAAAGCAAAATAACAAAATCCTGAAGTCATCCCTCACCCCCTTTCCCACTAAACCCATCATGGGGTTTTTTTTTCACAACTTCCATGGGGAAAGGTCGTGCTGGGAACTCGGTGTGGGAGGATTTTGCCGGCCTGGATGTGCCATGGTGGTGTCAGGAGGTGAAAGCCCCTCGGTGACTCAGGACTAATGTGTTCCTAAACCCAAAAATATAATTTCAAACCTCTGATGAAACCATCTTTTGGAGGAATTAATAATTCTTCCAGAGGTGCTGCCACCCCTTGCAGTGCTCTGGGGACAGGGACAGAGGTGTCTGTGATTTAGAGATGCTCTGACTGGAAACTGGCAGTCACTGGTTCCAGTTTGGCCATTTTTTGGTCTTCTCCCCTCCTTCCTTCCCTTTCCCCATTTTCTTCCCTTTCCCCCCTCTGGTCCCACTCAGCCCTTGGCTGAAGGAGGGGAGGATTAGTTATTTTTTGGCTCCCTTCAAACCACCAGACGCTGCCAAAACCAAACATGTGGAAGATCTTTCCTCAAACGTTACGTTTTGTTCCACGTCTGTCCTTAATTGAAGGAAAACGGAGCCAGGGCCGGGGTCTGCAGGGACCCAGGAGGGTTTGGGATCCCTGCTCAGGATCCAGAGGGAGCAGGGCTCGGCTCGTGGGCCTCATCCATGTGATTCCTACAAGCCCACGTCTCCCCTGGGTGAGGCAGCCGGGCGCCCACACGCAGGAGAGAGCCCAGAGTATCCTGGAAAAAAAATCCAAGTCGTGCTGGCAAATGCTGCGGATGGGGAGCAGCTCCGAGTGTGTCCAGAACAGGTTCTGCCTGTTCATGGCAAAACGTTCTCTGAAAAAATAAAGGAAGCTGGAGAAAACATTCCGAGGAAGGGGGAGAAACAGCAGCAGCTTGGAGCTGGGAACGGGGTGGGAAGTGCCTGGTCCAAGGTTTCCTCCACTCGGGAATTCGCAGGGACCTTCTGGTGTAGAAACAGCTTCGTTTGCACCGTTTGGGTTTTGTACAAACTGATGTAAATCCTGAAATCCTGCAAATCTTCCCAGCCAGCAAGGCAGGACGGGCTGCAGTTCCTGGGGGAATCCCAGGGGAGTGCTGGGGTTGGCACCAGGGATGGGCACGGTGGGGCTGGGGCAGTCCCAGAATCCTGCCCGGGTCACTCTCACCTGGCAGGAGCTCTCCAGGGATGGGGGAATCCGGGGATTGGTGTGTGCTGCCCTTGCCAGAGCCCACGCTGGCGTGGCAGCACCGGGACTCCGGGCACGGCTGCCGTGGGCGCTGCCCACGGATCACGGGAGGCTTTGGGTTGGAGGAGACCTCGGAGCTCGTCTCCTTCCACCCCCTGGCAGTGTCCCAGGCCAGGCTGGACAGGGCTGGGAGCAGCCTGGGACAGTGGGAGGTGTCCCTGCCACGGCAGGGGTGGCACTGGGTGGGATTTAAGGTCCCTCCAACCCAAACTAGTCTGGGATTCAGCCCTGGGCGCTGCTGGCGTTCCAAACTGGATTAACGTGCTCCAAAGCCTGTGTGAGCTGAGCCTAAACCCTGCCAGGCCTGCCTGGGCTCAGGAGCTCATGCTGGCGAGTCCTGGCCCAGGCCACAGCCCAGCCACCTCCTCCTGCACATCCAGAGCCATTTTCCAGAAGGGAAAAGGCAAGTGCTAATTAAAACTCAGCAGCCCTTGCCACACACGCGTTTGCCTGAGTTTGATGACAGCTCCCAAAGCTTCCAGAGGTATTTTTGACCATAAATAGCCCCTTGCTCCCTGCCTGGCCCGGGATGTGCTCCAGAGCCTCCCACAGCCAGCCCAGCCCAGCAGGACCTGCCATTCCCGAGCTCCCCAGGCCAGCAGGGAATGCTTTCCGTGCCCTGTGAGCTTCCTTCCAGGTGCTGCCGTGGCATCTGCTCCAAGCTGCGGGACGGGAATGTGCTGCCAGAGCGTGTGTGACAGCGTGCAGCTGGCAGGGAGGGCATTTCCCCCTTTCTTTTGGCTTTTGTGGTCATTGCTCTTGGTGGTGCTGAACTGGGATTTCCTTCACTTCTCCTTGGGTTGGGATTTCTTCCTTCCCTCCTCAGCCGGGGTTCTCCCTGGGGTGACTTTGTGCTCCGCTTTCAAACGTGGGGTTTTTCTTCCCTTTCCCAGATGAACCTTTTAAAAGCTCCTTTTCTTTGTTGTTCTTTTGGGGTGTTTTGATGTTCGCTCAGCCCTGCTCCCACCGGCCTCTCCAGGCTTTCTCTCGGAGGCAGGAGGTGTCTTTGGGATGGGTTGGGCTGGAAGGGACCTTAAAGCTCATCCCATCCCACCCCTGCCATGCCAGGGACACCTTCCACTGCCCCAGGTGGCTCCAAGCCCCGTCCAGCCTTGGACACTTCCAGGGATGGGGCTGCCACAACATCTTTGGGAACCTGTGCCAGGGCCTCAGCACCCTGTGAGTGAAGCAGGGAGCAGGGAATTCCTGTGGAAGGCATTTGGCAGCATCAGGCTCTGAGCTCCTTATCTGTACACAGGAATTTGGACTGGGAAGTCAAGGGATTTTGCTGATTCCTGCCAGCCTGGAGCCTCCTGCCAACCTCTGTCCCACAGCAGCCGATGTTTCTGTGTTAACATTAACCTGGCCTGGATTCCCTGCAGCTCCTGAGTTTATCTTTCCACGTTAATCTGCTCCCGAGGCCGGGGGAGAGCCGGATTTGCTGGAGCGTGGGGTGACATCCTCCAGCTCCGCTTCCAGCCGGGATCCATCCCCGAGCATCCTCCCCTGGCTCCCTGAGCGGAGCTGTCAGGGGATGGCTGTTCCGTGTGTTTGCAGATCCTCTGGGAAAGGGAGGCTCGGGGGAGACCTCGTTCCTCTCCGCAGCTCCCTGGGAGGCGGCTGGGCCGGGTGGGGGTCGTTCTCCCGGGGAACAAGCACAGGAGCAGAGGAAACGGCCTCAGTGAGGCTGAAATTGGATATTGGTGCAAATTTTTACATGGAAAAGGTTGTCAGGCATTGGGACAGCTGCCCAGGGCAGCGGTGGAGTCCCCATCCCTGAAGTGTTCAAAAACCGTGTGGATGTGGCACTTGGGGACACAGGGGTGGACACGGTGCTGGTGCTGGGCTGGGCTCAGTGGTGTTAAAGCTCTTTTCCAGCCTTAACCATTCCATGATTCCGTGTGTGGCCGGTGGGAAGCGGAGGCTGCGTGTCCCCAGACCTCTTGGAGAGGGGGATGAGGTGCCAGTGCATTCCTGCAGGCCTGGGTGGTGCTGAGTGGGCACTCGCAGAGGTGCCTCTGCCACACCCAGGGAGAACCTGCAGCCAGGATGTTTTCCTGTGGATTCCCTCTCCTTTTCTTGCGTGATTTGGCATCAAAACCCTGTCCCTGCTTGGCTGGTTAATCATTGTCGGAGCTGAGCAGCCCCAGAACGCAGCAGGTTTCATTTCTCCAGGATTGTTTCTCTCCAGAGTTTCCTATAAATTGGCTTTTCCGCCCCTGTGAGGTTGTTTTTGCAGCCGTTGGGCTCTGACAGTAACGGGAGCTCCAATTCCTGGAAGGCAGAGGCAGAAAACAGAGCTGGGGAACTCCAGCTCTCCATATCCTGCTCCCTTTGCTTCCCTTCCCGCGCCTGATGTCAACCAGGGAAAGTGTTCTCCTGTGCGTGCAGCTGGGGGAATCTGGGATGAGGGAAGGATCCGTGACTCAGGGCTGGGGGGATCATGTGGCCTTGGGATGCTGGTTCCACGTCATCTGCCTGAAATCATGGATTTATCCAGCTGATTTCACAGGGGATGGTTCCTGGATGCAGCGGAAGGAAATCCTCCCTCCCCCTTTTCCCTGCCACTGCTTTCCTCCTGGGAAAGAGCAAAATGGGGAGGAGATCAGGCAGCCTGGCTTGTAAAAGCTGATTCATTTCTTCAGCACATTTTTTTCCCCCTTCCTCCTCTCCCCATCCCTGCACACTCCGGTGCCTTTTGCCAGGGCTCCCAGCCCCATCCCTGTGGGAATACCGGGGCATGGGGAGGGAGCAGGGCAGCTCCTCCTGCCTGAGACTGCAGAAATCCCAGTGCCAAAACCCGCTCTGCCCTCGGGGAGGGAATTGGTGTCTGGTGGGATGTGAGGGGCTGATCCTGCTGTATCCCTGCTGCTGTCCCTCCCGGAGCAGGCTGCTCCCCGGGCAGGATGGAGAACGGCTGAAAAGCCCAGAAATAAAATAAATCCCTAATCCAGGCGGTTTTGGCTGTGTAATTCCAGCTGAACTCATTCACATGGAAACTCAGAGCTGCATCCCGACCCTGGTGGTGTTTCGTAAGACTCCGAGGTCGCTGTCCCTGCTCCTTCCCATCCTCAGCTGCACAGATTAGTCCAGCCTGGGGTGTGATGCCCGGAGTGGGAGCAGGCAGGAGGCTGATCCTGTCTGTTCCTGCGGATCTGCTCCCTCTGGCTGTGCCAGGGCCGTGTCCCAGCTTTCCTCCTGGATCAGATGGGAAAGATCCAGGTCATGGGCCTGGGAAAGCCCCACAGCATCCCAGAGCTTCCCTTTCCCTAAGCTGCTCCATGACAGGACTCAGTGCAGGATCCGGCCCATCTTGGCCTCTCCCTGTGATTATAAAAGTGATAATTGTTATTTTTGAAAGATTTCCTTTTCCTCTTCCCCTCACCCCATCTCTGCAGTCAGCGATCCCGGCGCTTTCAGGAGCAGGTTCCTCTGGCAGGAAAGGGCCGTGCCTGGCCCAGGCTCAGGGATGAAGCAGCTGCTGGGGGTTCCTCGCCTGCTTTTGGGGCTGGATGCTGCTGGGAGTGCCCAGAGGTGCCCGAGGTCCTGCTCCTCTCCCCATGGATGGAGAACCCCTCAGGAGAGTCTGGATTGCTCCTGCTTCCAAGAAAACCCTTGTAACCCCCCCTTCCAGCCATGCCACCAATAGCTAATTAATAGAACTAGTCCTTTTAAAGCCACTGGGAGTTTTAGGATCTCCTAATGCCTGGCTATTAATAAAGTTCATGGTACTGTCACTAATTAAATTGCTTTTCTGCTCCAAAGGAAAAAAAAAGATGAGTTAAACATCTCCATAATGAAATTCTGTCTTTGAGACAGAAGGTTAAATTTGCATGATTAAAGCTTTAAAGGGCTTTTCCTAATTGAGAAAATGCTTCATAATTCATCCTAGACCCTGAAAACCCGGCTGCACCCCCTGGTTGGGCCAGACTTTATTCCTCAGTGGTAATTTATTAACCGCTTTCCTGACCAAATCTGGTTTGGCATCCCAGGATTAGCTGCGTTTAAACTTAATTTTGCCACTTCCATGATGAAAAAGGCGGAAAAAGGATGAACAGTTATCTACACCTGAAGCAAATCCACTGCAGGAGAAGGTGCTGGGTTTTTTCCCCCCTGATTTTCTTCCCTGGATTAGAAGCCATCGTGTTTGCTGCTGACGTGTGCGTGGTTCCGGGGGAGCAGGGGCAGCACAAATCCGGAGTGCCAGATGTTGGAGGAGCTCTTGTCCCAGTAAAGCTCCTCCTGATTGTGCTGGGGGAGTTACAGAGGGCAAAGGCTCTGGGCTTTTGTGCCTGACGGGGATAAAACGTCATCCAAATGTCGTCTCCCAGGATTTCTGGGCCCCCTCTGGCTCTGCCTGCAGGGCAGGATGGCCGCAGTGATGCCAGGTGCTGGGAGGGATTTTATCCCCTTTAAACCATTCCAAAATGGGTCTTAGCGTGCAGTGAGGAAAAGAATGGATTCATCTCGGGTGGGCTGGAAGCTGACAAAGTCCCTGGACGTGGGGAAGGCCCTGGTGCAGAGCTCGGGAGGAGCTGATGCGGGAGTTTGATCCATCCCCGGTTGCTCCCGGCAGCCCCAGGGATGCTGGGATCGCTCCTTGCCGCTCTCCCTTTCCTTAGGATGCCGTGCTCTGCTCCGATAGCCACGGAGCTTTTCCTAGAATTCAAACAAACAAGGAAAACGGGTGTTTACAGTGTCCTCGGCTGTTTCTGTCCCCTTTGATGTCCGTGGACGCCGGGAGGGCGCCGGGGCTGTCCGGAGCCTTTGCTGTCCGTGTGAAACGTGCCCTGCACGGGGCTCTCCTGCCCAGCCCGAGCCCGGAAGAGGAGTTTGCCTTCCCTTGGAGAGAGCTGGATCGTTTTTGATCTCCCTGATGGCCGTAGAGCCCTGTCCCAGCAGCTCCCCGTGTCACCAGCTCTCTGTGTCCCACCATGGCTTGCTCCCCTCATCCTGCAAATCCAGAGGTTTTCCTGTCTCTTTCCCAGCTCCTTGACAGTCTTTTGCCTCCCACCGTGTCCTCACTTTGGGTGGTTCCAGTCGTGTCCTGCATCTCAGGGAGATGTTTTTCCTGGTTTTCAGAGGGAGCAGAAATCCCTTCTGCTGCTTTTCTTGGCAGCTGGGTGTTTTCCACAGGGATTTGCAGGTGCCTTACACCCTCCTTCCCCCCTTGTTTTTTGGGAAATCCCTTGGAGCACTGTGTGGTCTGACCCTCCCAACGCTGACTGCACGACAAGGCTGCTGGGTGCTCTTCTTGAAGCTTTGCAGCTGGAAAAAACAAGGATTGCAATTCCTAGGAGGCACTTTCAGTGCTCTGCACTTTTATATCCCGTCTGAAGAGCAGCTCCAGAGCAGCTCCAAGTCTCCAGGGCAAGGAGCCGCTGCCTTCGCTGCCCCGGGTGCCGGGGCCGGGTGGAGCTGCCGAGGAGTGATGGCTCAGCAGCTCTGGAAAAGCCAGGCTGTGATTCACCGGGATAGGACACGGGGAGGCTGGGCAGGAAGTCGGGATGCAAGGCCAATATTCCACGTTTCCCCTCGCTTTAGGGAACTTCCTCTCGATTGCTGAAGTCACTGGAAGTGTGCGAGGGGAAATCGTTGCTGGGAGAGAGGAGCTGCTGCTGCTGCCTTACGTGTTTGTGTTTTGCCTGGAACTTGACCCAATTCCATGATTTTTTTCCCAGCTGAATAGAAATTGTGTCTGGTTTGGTTCAGAGCGTGTGAGAAATAATAACAGGAGAAAATAGGATGCAAATGGCTGCTGGGAGGTGCCCCCATCCCTCCACCAGGAGCATTCCAAGACTCCTATGGAAACCTGCATCCTTTGGGATGAGTCTGCTCTGGGGGCAGGGTTGTGCCCCTCGGCCCCGTCTGTCTCCTGCTGGAAAAGGCAGCTGGGAGATCGCCCAGATGGGCAGGGAGCCTGGTGGCCGGGTGTCCCGCCAGGGTCTGAGCGCTGGCCCGGCGCAGCCCGGGAGAGCAGAATTCCCGAGCCGGGCGGGAGCAGCTGCATTGCGGAGCATCCTTCGAGTGCCCTTGGCCGGCCCCGCGCTGCCGCCGGCCCCGCCGGGGCTGCTGAAGTGCCGGGTTTGCTTTAATTCCCGCTGTCCTCGTTCCTGCAGCCCATCTGCGGGATGGAGATGCGTCACCCGATCTGCGGAGGAGGAGGAGGGCTGGCAGGTGGCTCCTGGAAAGCCGCCTGTGCCGCTCTTCCCTGCGGTTTCCATAGGATAAGATTACGAACCCGAGGTCACTGGGAAGCTTTTCCTCCTCGGCGGAGGGAAGGGAAGGAGCTGTTCATTGTTCTGGGCTGACCTTCCTGCTCCAGATCAAGGAATTCCTGTGGCGCTGTGGGGAGGGGAGAGATCCCAGTCTCAGCTGCTGAGGGGGTGGCAGCTCGGGGTGTTCCGAGCCACGTTTTCCCCGCGCACGTGTCTGGAGGCAGCCGAGCACCTCGAGTGCCTTGGCACGAGTGTTTTCCAAGCCAGCGATTCCATGATTCCATCGTGGAGCTCCTCCCTGGCGCTGGGGCGCGAGGCTTGGCCAGGACTGGCCTCTCGTGAAAGATGGGAAACAGGGAAGGAGCTGCAGGAGAAGGCTGAGAGTTGGATTTCAGGGTGGAAAATGCTCCTGGGAGCTGTTTCTCAGGAAGATCAGACAATGGAGTGGCCGGTGGAGTGTCCAGGTGCCCCGGCCAGGTCGGATCCATAGGGATGATGTTGGGAGCCAGCAGCAGGGTGTGCTCGGAGGGGCTGGAGCCTGAGAGCTCCGGCTGCTGTTCCTCCTCCTCTGGTTTGCCGGGAGGGGATGTGAGAAATCCCAGGATCACAGGGTGGAAAAGGACCTGGAAGATCACGGAGTCCCACCCTGCCCTGGGCAGGGACACCTTGCACTGTCCCCAGCTGCTCCAAGCTCCATCCAGCCCGGCCTTGGACACTTCCAGGGATGGAGCAGCCATTGGGAATGTGCCTCACTCTTCCAAGGCTGGAGGCAATTGTTCCTCCCCTACTCTGCACAATGAATGAACCCTGGGATCTGTTTTATCCTCAAAGTAGGTCAGGAGTTGCTCAGACCAGAGTGTGCCGTGCTCTGGGTGTGCCCAGCCCGCCCGGCTGCTGCCTCTGGGGAAGGCACCACTGCCAGGATCCCCTCGGAGCCGGATCCCGGCATGGTCCGGGACACCTCCCAGGACCAGCTGGTTCTGCAGGGAGCCTCCCTGGGGCACTCCAGGAGAACCCCCAGGCTTCTCCAGGTGCTGCAGCTGGACTGGTGTGTTTTTCCAGGAGGTTTTGGGGACTTTCCAGCCCTGCCATTGCCAAGCCCCAGTGGCTCAAACACACTCCCGGAGCTGGGAAGGGTCACGTTGGCTCCGTGGGATGCGGGCTGGGATGATGGGGATGACCCAAAAGGAAGCTGAGTGCCAGGGAGTCGTGCCCTGCCGAGCTGGAGAGGTGGTGGTGGCTCTGTTTAGGTTTTACGGAGCATCCCACAAATCTGTGCCACTGGGCACGGCTGAAACTGGGCACCAGCAATCCCAGTTAACCCCGGCTTTCCTTAACTCCTTCTCCTCCGTGTCTGTGCCGAGCTGTGGGGGGTTCAAAACATTCCCACCCCTTTTTCCATGGATTTGGGGGCTGGTGTTTCCCCCTGAGCTGGGATGAAGGGAGCCAGGGCAGAGCTGCTTCTCTGTTTGCTCTTCTGCGGGTTTGTTTTTGTATTTCTTGAGGGGAACTTACTGTTGGGAGGGTGGAGGGGAGGAAGAGGAAGGCTTTGATACCCCAGAGTCTGCAGGAATAAGGTTTTCAGCCGACTGTAGGGAACTGTTTTGATTGCAAGGATGGCAAATGTTTGATGTGTTATAAATAGGGCTGACTGCGATGGAAAAAAGAAAGCGAGTTTAAAAAAAAACCCCTGATTTTTGGGTTTCTCTTGGTGTGTTTTGCTTGTTTGAGGCTGAGGGAATTAGGGATAATTTTCTGTTTTAAAATATTTAAAGGCTGGAGAGCAAACTATCAAAATGAGGCCTGTGAAATCCCGTGGGAAGCTGGTGATTAGCAGCAAACAACATGGACTTAAGCTCCCTCCTCCATGAGCTGGGACCCTCAGGGTGGATGTGCTGGAATCTGCCCCTCTCCAGCTTTCGAGGAGCTCCTTGGCTGGGGAAGTTTGGCTGCTGGCACCTCCCCAAGTTTATCAGGGATTTTGCTGATGGTGCAGCCCAAAAATCACTTTTTTTCCCTCCACATCTGTTCCACCTCTGCCCGTAGCAGCACGGAGGAACCCGGCTGGATGCCGAGCCCCGGGAATGCTGCCGGCACCCCAGGAATCCAAGGCACCTCCCTGTGCCCCGATCTCAGCTCGGAGCTGTCTGGGACATACTCGAGCTGTGTCCTTCTGGTGAAACCTGGGTGCAGGTGAGGGATGGATTCCTGGCTCCTCAGTCGGCGTGCCCAGACTGCCGCAGCCCTCACCCCCTCCCAGGGGCCTGTGGGTGGAATTCCAGGTGGAATTCCAGGTGAAATGCCAGCTGAGCAGCAGCTGATTGGGAGCAGATTGGATCTGCCCGGGCTGTGCCACCCGACTGCAGCGCCCTGTGCCAATATTTGCTCTGGGGAGAGCTTGGCCGAAGGCTCCGGCTGCTCCCAGGGTCAGTCTCTCAGATGTGTCCCGTCCACAAACCAGAGAGGCTGGACTTGTTCTGCTCCTTCACTCCCAGGAAATGTTTGGTTTGGTTTGGTTTGGTTTGGTTTGGTTTGGTTTTTAACCATTTCCACGTCTACTCTCGGCAGCCTCCCCGCCTGGCTTCAGGAGAGGTTCGATCCCAACCCCGGCAGCAGGGATGTATCCAAGCCTTCTCCTGGCTGCTCAAGAAATAAAAATGCAGAAGAATTGTCATGGCTGCTTCCTGGGGGAAGGGCTGCTGGAATTTGCAGTGCCAGCATTCCTCCAACTGCCTTGCAGTTCCCTTAAGCCCAGCAATGTATGGATAAACCCTTCCTTCCTTCCTTCCTTCCATGGATGGATGGATCTCTCCTCCCTTCCTCCCTCCCTCCCAGCAAAGGGTGAGATCCTGGAGAGGTCAGTGCTTCCCAGAGGAAGGCAGGTACCCCCTTCCCATCCTCCCCAGGCCCTTTGGAGCAGCATGATGGGATGTGGTACTTCGGAAATTTGGCTCCCAGTCCCGTGGTGAGGCTCCAGGTTAAACGAGGAGCCAGTGAAGGCTCCTGCTGGCTCGTGTCTGGGGGATCTGCGTTGGTTTGTCTCCCTGAGGGATTTGGGAGCGTGGGGATGTGGGCATGGAGTCCCTCCTCCTTCCCTCCCGCGCTGACGCCTCCCAGTTTAATTAGAGCCAGCAGGGAGAGAACCTCAATCTTATTATTCCCTCCCAGCAGGGCAGCAGCCGCATTTCTTGGACGTCAAAAGGAGGATTAAATTAGTCTGGAAATGAGGGGGTTTTGCCTCCTTCGCTTCTCTGGGCTCTCCAGAGGGTGTGGAGCCTCCAGACTCGCTGTGCTGATGGATTCTGCTGGCCTGGCACACGGGCCCCTGGAGCAGAGGCCTGTCAGGGGTTATTTGCAGCTTCCCAGGCCCCAAATCCAGGGGGAACAGTGGGAATGGAACTGCCTGGGATGAGTGCACCCTTGCCAGGTGTGTTAGGGAACAGAGCAGGTTCCCGGAGGTGCGACCTTGGCGGAAGGGATCCCGTTCTGGGTGTGGGACTCCTGGCAGGGGACAGGGGGTGGCAGCTGGGCCAGAGCTGTGCCCTGCTGAGCTTGTCCTGGCAGGCGGGGCAGCAGCTTCCTGGGATTCCTTCCAGGCTCGAGAGGAAAGCGTGCCTGCCCAGCTCAGGGCTGCCTGGGGGTGTGTGCTGGCACCCCAGGTGTGGAGCAGGCGTCCAAGGAAAGCAGGAAATCACACTCGGATGGGTTCTCCATCTGCAGGCAGCTGGGGCTGAGGATGTCCCTTGGAGCCACTTCCGAGGGCTGGCAGCACACGGCATGGCAGGGAGCAGGGAGTGGGGAGCAGGGAGCAGGGATTGGCTGTCCTGGCTCCCTCTGGCTGTGTCCCGTGTCCCTTATTGGGGAGTTAAAGCAGGAGAGTGAAATCCAGAGCTGGGTGAACCAGGAGAACTTTCCTTGCTTTCCTGTCTCCTCTTCCTTTCCTTTCCTATCCCTTTTTCCCTTCCCAGTGTGGCTGGTGTGATGTCTCAGAATCTGGATAATTCCCTAAAGGGATCCCTCCCCCTCTTCCTCAAAAAACATCCAGCCCCATTTTGTATCCCCACGGGAGCAGGAGTGTTCCAGAGGAAGAAAGCCTCGATAAAAATCAAATATTTGATGTTGGAGTAAACAAACCCGATTGTTCCTTCAGATCTGGAGTTTTCAGTATAAACAGGAGGAATCCTGGCAGTGCCCCGGGGCAGGCATGAAACCCTGGGAGCCAGTGCCAGGTTTCCCAGACCACTTTGGATGTCTGCATGGGGAATTTGCTGCTGTTTGGGGCAAAGTAATCACTAATTGCTCTCCACAATTCCCTCACATGAGGGTGGAGCCAGGTGGGGCTCGGGCTCTGCTCCCAGAAAACAACAGGACGAGAGGAAACGGCCTCAAGTTGCACCAGGGAAGGTTTAGATTGGAAATCACGGAAAATTTGTTCATGAAAAGGTGGCCAGGCATTGGCACAGCTGCCCAGAGCAGTGGTGGAGTCCCCATCCCTGGAAATGTCCAAAAAACTTGTGGATGTGGCACTGGGGGACATGGGTTAGCGGTGAACGTGGTCGGACTCAATGATCTTGGAGGTCTTTTCCAGCCTCAAGGATTCCATGATTCCAATTTTGGCCAATTCCCATGTCCTGCATCCCCAGACACTGCTGCTTCCCTCAGCACCCCGGCACAGGGCTGGGAAGGGAGCATTGCCCTGTTTGGGCTGAAGGAAGGACACTTTGGGGTGGAATATTGGGGCATTTGTTATCCTCGGGCAGGTAACGGCGTGGGTTAGGGCGTGGGGGCCGTTCTTGGACCAAGAGATGCCAGCGGGAAGCTGGTGAGACCTTCCCAAATGAGCCCTGACTTCCCAGCTTGTCAAACATCTCTGGCAGAGAATTCCACCCTCGCCCCCAGTCCCCAGCTGCTCCAGCAGTTCCCCTCGGAGTGGTGGCTCTGCTCTCCCCAGGCTGTTCCTGTGCTGGCTGCCGGGAGATGAGCGTGTTCATTCCCTGTTTACTTGGATTTTGCCGTGTGTGAAACTCAGTCCTTGGCTGCAAATGGAGCTGAGAGACGCTTGTGCTGCTTGTTTTTTCCAGCAGGCGTTGGAGTTGGAGCCGTGGGCTGGGATTTAAGGAGCTGTAGAGCTCCCAGTGGGTGAGGAACGTCCTGGCTGAGCCGTGCTTTGGGTGCTCGGGGATGTTTGAGGGTTTGGTGGGGTCTTTTTGAGGGGCTTTGGGCTGTTCCTGCCGCCTCCTTTCTCTTGCAGGTGCTGTGTGGACCATCCCTGCTTCCTCTCCCTGGGAATTACTCCACGAGGTGGAAAGATTCCATCAGTGCCTGATCCTCCTCCCTTGTCCTTTCCCCACAGCTGGTCAGCGAGAAGGTCGGAGGGGCCGAAGGGACCAAGTTAGACGATGACTTCAAGGAGATGGAAAAGGTGAGCGGGGAACCAGAGGAACCCCCAAAATCACCCCATGGCTCCCGTGGGATTGGCTGGATCCCTGAGCTGATCCTCACTGGGCTCTCGTGTCTCCTGCAGAAAGTGGACCTGACCAGCAAGGCCGTCACAGAAGTACTGACCAGAACCATAGAGTACCTCCAGCCCAACCCAGGTGAGGGCCTGCACCTCCCCTGTCCCCTTCCCAGCTTTCCAGGGAAACAGGGAGACCAGGGAGATCCCTTCTGCTCCAGGTTTGGATCAGGTGGAGATCCGGGTGCTCCTCTTGCCCTGAATCCAGGCTGTTGAGCAGGGAAAAAGCAGATGCAGCCTTTGCCTCAGACCTAGAGAGGCCCTAAGGGGACCCGTTTTTCTCGGAATGTCCAGGAAAAGTGGTGTTTCTGGGCTGGGAAGGGTGGCTGGCTCTGTCAGCCCTGCGTCCTTCCAGCCAGCTGCTCCAGAGAGCACCCCAGGGACCCTGCGAGGGCTGGGGAAACTCCTTTGGCCTTCCCTGGCCAAGCTGTGGGGAACTATTTTTGCTTTGTGTCTTGGAAAAGAACCTTTTTTCGCAGCGAGGGATGGAGACAGCGGAGCCTCTTGGCTTTGGGTAGCAGGGGGGGAAAATAAAACCCCGTTGGCAGCACTTGAGGGATGCAGGGAATGCAGACAGCTGAGGCTGAGGTGTTTGTGTGGCAGCTTCCAGAGCCAAGCTCACCATGCTGAACACGATGTCCAAGATCCGCGGGCAGGTGAAGAACCCCGGCTACCCCCAGTCCGAGGGGCTGCTGGGGGAGTGCATGATCCGCTACGGGAAGGAGCTGGGAGAGGATTCCAACTTCGGTGAGTGGCCCCTGGGCTTGGGGGGGGAGCAGGGGAGGCCCTGAGTCACTTGCAAGGTGTCACTCGGAATTCTGGAAGGGGTCGGGTGAACTTTGTGGCACCGAAGAGTGCAGGGGGTTCAGGGACTTGCAGAGTGAGCAGATTCAAAGGGAAAGAGGAGGTTTAGATGGAATATTTGCAAAAATTCCTGCCTGTGAGGGAGGGGAGGCCCTGGCAGAGGGGGCTCAGAGCAGCTGTGGCTGCCCCTGGATCCCTGGCAGTGTCCAAGGCCAGGTTGGAGCACCCTGGGACAGTGGGAGGTGTCCCTCCCCATGGCAGGTGTGGGACTGGATGGGCTTTAAGGTCCTTCCATCCCAAACCATTCCATTATTATGTGATCCCAGGGATCCATGGCAAACCCATTTTCTTATCAAACACTGAGATAAATTTGCATGTAAAAGAAAAACTTCCCTCTAAACTGAGCAGCAAAGCAGGAACAGGACAGAGCAACATTGAGAGTTTCACACAGCTCTTAAGGATCCCTTCCAGCCCAAACCTTGCTGTGATTCCATAGGGAAGCTGAAGCCAAGAAATCTTCTGGCGTGGCTGCTCCTCGTAGCCACGTGTGACTGGCAGGGAGGAGGGGGTGAAGCCTTTTGGTGACATCAGTTTTAATCCCCTGGAACCTTGTCCAGCGCACGTGACGGCCCCGGGGCAGCACAGCTGGCTCTGCCAGGGCAGGGAGGAGCTGCCTTGCCTCAGGAAAATTAAAAACCTCTGGCTGCTTTTGGGACTGACAGAGGGTTTTGGAGATCCTCCCTGGCCAGCTCAGAGCTCTGCATCAATCCTGGCTCAGAGGGACCAAGGAGAGCAAGGGAAGGAAGCTTTTAGGAGCACACACCAAACCCTATTTCCTTAATGGCCTCTGTAAAGCAGCACTGAGGACTCCATCCCTCCCTTCCAGGTTATTCAGAGTTATTACAATTGAAATAACACTTCTGGTGTATTGATTTTTCCAGCTGGACAGTAGAGAGATGTTTTCCCTTGACCCTCTCTCTCACTCGTGTATTTCCCTGTGTTCATGCACTGCTGAAGTTGTTGTTTTGCCAAAGCTGCACAGAAATAATTTAATCTCTAAATGCTTCCTCTGCACTAAAAAGCCAGCACTGAATGTGCTGTGCTGCAAGTCTGCCTGGCTGAAGTGTCAGAGTGGAAAGCGTCAGCCTTAGGAAAGGCTGGAACTGAACAGGTTTCAGTGAGTGACTCTGAGCTCTGGGAGCGTCCGAGGCCAGGTTGGACAGGGCCTGGAGCACCCTGGGGCAGTGGAAGGTGGGACTGGATGGGCTTTAGGGTCCTTCCAACCCAAGCCGTTCCATGACTGTGGGACACTCAATGGCTTCTGCACCCCTGCTCGGGCTCTGTTTGATCCCTTCCCCTTTCCCCTTTCCCCTTTCCCTTTCCCCCTCCCACAGGGGACGCGCTCCTCGACGCCGGCGAATCCATGAAGCGCTTGGCCGAGGTGAAGGACTCGCTGGACATTGAGGTCAAACAAAACTTCATCGATCCCCTGCAGAACCTGTGTGACAAAGACCTGAAAGAGATCCAGGTAACCACCCCCGTGGTTTTCCCTCCTCCTCCTCTCCCTGCTTTCTGGGCTCTCTGGCTGCTCTGGAGTGGTGGGAACCAAGGGCTGGCAGGAGTTCCCTGCACTGTGTGTGTTTTCTCCCTCCAGACTCTCTGGTATTTCCTCCCTGCTCAGTGCTGCTGCTGCTGCTCCTGAGCAGCCCAAAAGGCTGGATGCAGGTTGGAACGGTTCTGCATTTGCCATGTTTGATGGAGGGTGCTGTGGGAATACATCCCAACACCCCTTCTGGGCTTGCGGAACTGGGTTCTTAGTGCTCTGAGCTCCCAGATGGGATAAATTTGGGCTCCAAGCTCCGAGAAAGCTCCTCTCAGGTCTCTACTCAGCATCCCAGAGAGCCCTCTGAGGTCTCACTGGGAAAACGGAGCTCAGCAGCTCCTGTGTGCTACACAAGAGTTACAAGGCCAGGCTTTGTAACAGGATCCATCCCAACCTCCAGTTCCCCAGGCAGGTCTCCTGAGGGAGTTTTCACTGTCCTGGGTGAAATAACCACCAAGTGCTGCCTCAGTGCCTGTCTGTACCCCAATTCCAAAGGGCTGCTTTAAACATCCCTGCCCTAAGATCCAGGAATGCAGTGCCCAGAACCCACATTCCTGCTGTCCAGAGATCCCTGCAGCTCCTGGGGAGCTGAAAGTAGCAGGACAGCTCTTCACCTTCCCAAAAGGCTTCTGTGGGGAGCAAACCTGGGCTGCTCTGCAGCCTTTTCCTCAGTGGAAAAGGTCTGGAATCATTCCCCCATCACACCCTGGAGCCTCTCTCTCACCTGGAGCAAAGGTGGGAGCCACAGGAGATCGGGTTTCTGACATCGGTGAACTCAGCCTGTAACTGGAGCTGCCCTCCCCATGCTCTGGCTTTTCCCTCTTCCCTGTTCTCTCCATCCTCTCCCAGCACCATCTCAAGAAGCTGGAAGGGAGGCGCCTGGACTTCGACTACAAGAAGAAGCGACAGGGCAAGATCCCCGATGAGGAGCTCCGG
Source organism: Daphoenositta chrysoptera (assembly GCA_013397915.1). NCBI lineage: Eukaryota > Metazoa > Chordata > Aves > Passeriformes > Daphoenositta > Daphoenositta chrysoptera. The sequence continues at coordinate 79,627 of VZRO01000702.1, forward strand.
CAGGCCATGGAGAAGTTTGAGGAATCCAAGGAAGTGGCAGAGACCAGCATGCACAACCTGCTGGAGACAGATGTGAGTGTGGGAGCACAGAGCTGGGGGTTCTGTGTCCCTGGGGTGGCATCTCCCAAGGGAGGCACTAATTACACACTGATGTCCACTCCTGTTCTCCCAAGTGTGGTTCTGCTCTGGGAAAACCCAGATCTGAGTGACCTGGCAGGCCTTGGCTCAACCCCTGATCCAGCTCTTGGCCAGAGCAGAGCCTATGGTGGCACCAAACAGGCTCCTCTCGGGGTGGTGGGGGGCTGAGTCTGGGAGGTGACACAGCTGGGAAGGCTTTGGGGAGGATTGCCCAAACCCGGAGTGGCAGGAGGTCGCTCTGTGCTGCACGGTCTCAGCCAGTCCTGCCCTGTGCTGGCTGAAACCCCAGAGCTGCCCTGGGCTCCGCTCTGCTGCCGCGTCCCGCTCAGCCCCGGGGCAGTGCTGCCGTCTCGGCAGGGAGCAGCAGGCGCTGATCCCGCCCGTGGCTCCCCAGATCGAGCAGGTGAGCCAGCTGTCCGCCCTGGTGGATGCCCAGCTGGATTACCACCGGCAGGCCGTGCAGATCCTGGACGAGCTCGCCGAGAAGCTCAAGCGCAGGTGAGTCCCGGGGTGCTCCCCGCCAGAGCTGTCCCTGTGCTTCCTGTCTGGGAACACCCGAGTCCCCCTGGAATCACAGAATGGACGGAGGTGGAAGGGACCTTGAAGCTCATGGAGCAGGGACACCTTCCACTACCCCAGGCTGCTCCAGGCCCCGTCCAACCTGGCCTTGAAAAAGCCAATTCCTTTGGCTCTTCCTGGTGGGATTTGAATTCAGTTGGGTGTCTGATCCACCCTGAATCCTGGCTGAAGAAGGCTCGTCCCACCTCTCCTTCCTCAGCCTGGCAGGAGATCCTTCCCGGGATCTGGCAGTGCTGCCCTTCTGCTCTTCCCTCCTGGGAGAAACTGCAGAGTGGATCCCGTGCCTGCTTTGAATTGGGAGGAGCTGGGAGGATCCTGCCGAGTCTGAGCTTTAAAACTACAGCACGAGTGTCCTCTGCTGGCCTGAATTCCTGAGCGTTCCATAGCAAAACCTGGGATGGGAGGCCCTCTCCAAGGGCAGATCCCAAACCCCAGCACAGGCACTTGTGCAAATCCCTGTCTGCAGAGCACGTCCTCCCCTGTGTAGCCCCCCAGAGGGACAAACACTGTGGAGATCTCCTCCTGTTCCATTCCTTGTTGCACTCCATCCACGCTGCTTCTCCCTGTCCCAGGATGAGGGAGGCCTCCTCGCGTCCCAAGCGGGAATACAAGCCCAAGCCCAGGGAGACGTACGACTTCGGGGACACGGACCAGTCCAACGGGGGCTTCTCCTGCAACCCCACCCCCAAAGTCTCAGGTAACGCTGTCCCGGGTGTTTGCTGGTGCCTCTGGAGCGGCCTCCGGGGGAAGAAGGGCGGCAGCTCTGCCTGCACAGGATGTTCCTGGTGTGCTGGATGCTCCTGGATCCAGTGGCTCTGGAAAACCTCAGGGAATGCCTCTAGATCGGGCTGTTTCCTCCTGGGACCCAGGAGCCTTTGTTGTGTTGGCTTTGGGGATGTGCCAGAGGGGTCTCCAGCCTGGGCCTCTCGCTGTCAGTGCCAGACAGGAAAACTGAAGCCTCTCTCCCTCCCTCCCTCCTTGTTTTCCATCCCACTGCATTCCTCCCTCCCTCACTGATCCCGGCAGGTTCCTAACAGCATGTGGGCCCTCCTGTTTCTCCTAACAGCTCCCTCCGGGCCCTGCCTGTCCCCACCTCCCGTTCCCGTTGGTTTAAGCATGTCTCTCTTTTGTTTGGAAGCAGCTTCCGCCTCTTTCCGGTCAGACAAGCCGTCCCGGCCCTCCGTCAGGAGTATCCGTGAGTTTCCTCCCTCTGCACTGCTCTGTGTGTGGCCTCCTCTCCCCGTCCCTCCTGGCTGCTCCTCCCTGCTGCTGCCACTCCTTGGAGCTGCTCATCCCTCCGTGCTGAGCCTGAGCTGAGCCCTGAATTAACCCAGCCCCGCTCCAGTGGGATTTTGCACCCCAAAACCGGGGCCTGGCTCACACGGGGGAGCTGCAGCAGCTCCCAGGCACGTCCTGATCCGCAGGGATCAGGTGCTTTCCCAGGAGAGATCAGACACCTCAAGGATTTCCCTGTTCTTACAAGCACCCAGCCTGGACCTCTCCCACTCCTGCCCCTGCATCTCTGTGGAATCCTGGAGGGAGGAGGCAGAGCCTCAGCTCATGGAGTGTGTGGGGTGTGCTCCCAGCTGGGCACGAGGAGCCTCGGAGGGCTTGTGGGGTGATGTGGGGTCCGTGGTTCCTCCTGCAGAACCTTGGGATCCCAGGGCCGGGCTGGGGCTGGGTCTTGGAGCTGTTGTGCTGGGAAGGAGCCTGGAGCAGGGACGTGGTGGTGGGACCAGCCTGGTGATCGGGGCAGTTCCCTCAAACCCATCCATGTCTGGCTGCTGCTTGTGGTGACTTCTGAGTGCTCTTCTCGTGCTGGGCCCTCCCTTGCTGTGGGTCCTGGAATCCTGGAATGGTTTGGGTTGGGAGGGACCTTCAAGACCATCTCATCCCACCCCTGCCATGGGCAGGGACACCTTCCGCCATCCCAGGCCGCTCCAAGCCCCGCCCAGCCTGGCCTCGGACACTTCTGGGATACGCAGCAGCTGGATGTGCTGGCTGCCATTCCCTCGCCCTGGCTGAGCCCCAGCACAGTGGGGAGGGCTGGGGGTCCTGCGGGCCCTGGTGCTCTCCCTTAGCTCAGTCCCTTTCCACTGGGACCCTCCCAGCTCCAAAGCTGAGTCCCAAACTGTCAGTGCACTGAGTGAGCAGCAGGAAACCCCACAGAAAATCCCCCTGCAGCCAAAAGGTGATGTTTAAATCCTGGAGCTGAGCTGGGGGAACGAGACTTTGGGTTTCTCTCGAGTTTTGGAGGGGCTGCTCAGCGGTTTGAAGCCCTGTGGCCAGGGAGGCAGGTGCTGTCCTGTCCCTCTGTCACCCTCAGGTGTGGGGTGACCCCTCCAGGGTCCCCCTCCGTGTCCAACCCCACCACTGAGCTACAGGGCAGGTTCTCCCCTCTCCAGAGGGATAACGTGGCTTGGCAGTGGTCACGTTCAGGTTGGAACGTGGGAAATCCAGGCAGGAGCAGCGCACGGGGGTGTTGGAGGCAGGATCTGTGCTGGGACCGGGGCTGGAGCGGGGTAAGGCAGGAACTGGAGGGGCGACTGGAGGGCCAGTGGAGCCTCACTGGCAATCCAGGCAGAGCCCGTGGCAGGAATCCCTGGTGCCGGGAATCCCTGGTGGCAGGAATTCCTGGTGCCGGGAATCCCTGGTAGCAGGAATCCCTGGTGGCAGGAATCCCTGGTGCCGGGAATCCCTGGAGCTGGGAATCCCTGGTGCCGGGAGTCCCTGGTGGCAGGAATCCCTGGTGCCGGGAATCCCTGGTAGCAGGAATTCCTGGTGCCGGGAATCCCCGGCGCCGGGCAGGGCTGTGCGGGGCGCTGCTGACGGGTCCCCGCTGTCCCCGCAGCCCCCCTGGACCAGCCCTGCTGCAAAGCCCTCTACGACTTCGAGCCCGAGAACGACGGCGAGCTGGGCTTCAAGGAGGGCGACATCATCACCCTGACGAACCAGATCGACGAGAACTGGTACGAGGGGATGATCCACGGCCAGTCCGGCTTCTTCCCGCTCAACTACGTGGAAGTGCTGGTCCCGCTACCTCAGTGAAAGGCGCCGCTCCCGCCCCGAGTGTCCCGAGCTCCATTCCAGCTCCAGCCCCGCTCTCCCCGCGTCACCTCGGGGCCAGGCGCCACCAGGGAACAAACCAGAAGGGTCCCACGGCCCCTTCCCCCCGTGAATTTGGTTATTTTCTTTTTTTGGTTTTTTTTTTTTTTTTTTTTGTCCTTCTGGTGCTTGAACTTCGGTACTTCGCGCGCCCCAGCCCCGGCCGTGCCGCCGGCACTGCCCCGTCCCTCCCTCTTCCCGTCTTTCCTTTGGGTCCAGCGCCCGGATGAGCCAGCTGGGAGAGCCGGGATTGTCCTGGGACAGGGCCCCGGGACAGGGACAGGGACAGGGGCAGGGGCAGGGCAGCCCCAACCCCCGCCCCAGCGAGCACCGCCCCTGTCCCCCGGATCCCGGCGGGATCCCGGCGGGATCAGGGGAGCGGAGCTGAGGCACGGCAACACTAAAACACCCCCGAACACTAAGGCAGCCCTGCAGGGCAGGTGCTGAGCCCTGCCTGGGGCTCGGAGCCATCCCTGGCAGCCCCAGTTAGCTCCACCATGCTGGAGGGACAGGAGGGATGTCCCCTCCCCGCAGAGCTCCACCCCAAGGCTGCTCCTTCTGCCCGTGATTTTTTCCTGGACCTCAGGCTTTTCCTGCTCCAAATTCTCCCAAGTGGATCGCACCTGGAGGGGGAGGGACTGGGCCACAGCCCGGGGTGTCCCTGGAGGGGGGCACAGGGGTGTCCCTGTTGCTCCTCTGCCCAGGGCTCTGCACCTTCCCCCTTCCCGGGGATCCCTCGGGGCTCACCTGGAGCTCTCCTGGTCCTCTCGTGCCTTCCCTGCTCCCCCACCCTGCCCACGGCCACCCTCTCGGGGGGGCAACGCACCCCTCTGCCCCTGGATCGGTGGGAAAAGGGATGGTTCATCTTGGTGTCACTTCTGCCACCCCTTATCCCTCAGTGTCCTTTTCCTGGCCAGGGGGTCGGGATGGGGTTGGGATGGGGCCGCAGAGCAGCGCTCGCCCCAGCTCTCGCTCGACCCCGTGGATTTCCTTGCTCGAAAATTGGGTTCTTGCCCTCCTCGGCCTCGGAGGGGCCCCAGCCCCGAGCCCCAGCTCTGTGCAGGGCTGTGCTGCAGCGCCCCTGTCCTGCCCTCCCGGCCCCCGCTCCGTTCCTCTGTCGGGATTCGGTCCGTGCATGTCCCCGTCTGTCTGAGCCCCGAGCTGTGACCCGGCCCCGGGGGGGCCCAGGGCAGCGCCCCCGCTCCCAGCAGGGCAGGGAGCCCCAGGAGGGACCGGAGTCCTGGGGGCCCTTCCCGCTGTCCCCTCCCGGTGGGACCAGGGCCACCTCCCGGGGACACCGGCTCCCGCTCAGGTGGATTGAAACGCGTTCTGTCAGCTGGGACAACTCGCTAGATCTTTTTTTTTTTTTTTT
>VZRO01000703.1:14693-44401 GCA_013397915.1 Daphoenositta chrysoptera
CGCGGCCCCGGAGCGTCGCTCTCCCGCATCCCCCGGGACAGCAGCGCCCGGTCCGCCCCCAGAGTAAAGTCCTGGGCCGCCCGCCTGCCCTGCCCTGGCGCACGTGGGTTTGGGGGAACAAACTGCCCCGAAGTGTTGATTTAACCCAGCCAGTTGTGTTCGCGGGCGCCAGGTACCTGGAGAGGCCTCCTCGCGCTGCCGGGGACGGGGCTGGGAACCCCGCTCTGTCCCCAGCAGCTTTCCTTAAAACTCCGTGTTTGTGTGGAATAATGGAGTTTTTTTAATGCAAAAATAAAGTAATGGTGGGATGCTGGCGTCGCGCCACTGGGGGTTTGCAACACTTCCAAAATCTTGTTAGTGTGCGGGGAAAGGGAAGAGTCACCTTGTGCCTGTCCTTTACCGAGTGGATGTTCCACTCTAGATAAAATAACTTAAAATTAATTGGCTGCTTCTTCTCGCTGCTTCTCCAAGTATGCGACCTGTATTGATTATCGAGTGGCTTGGGCACAATGAAATTATTTATTTGGGCTCAATTAACCTCCAGGACTCTCTGGGAAAATAATCTGGAGTCAGAAGGTTTTAGGTTCAGAGAGAAACTGGTTTTATGAGTTTGATTATGCACAGTTAAATGACGAGACCTGAGGAGAAGTCAACAGTTGGCTGCCTATGGGACAGCTGATGTGCCCTGGCTGCAGTGGGTCTGTGGGGACGTGTACCAGTGTGCTCCGTCAGCGGAGTTTTGGGGTCAGCTGGCAGTTCTTGCAGAGTTTGATGTGTGCTTGAAGGAAACTGCTGCATCATTTTTAAATTAGGAGGGTGTTGGTGATTCCAGGGCAGAAGTCTGGTCGGATTTAACTCGAGCCCCAGAGCAGCAGGCGCTGCCCCGTGGCTGGGTTGGGGCTCTGGTGCGCGCGGGGTTCGCTGCCGTGACGCCCACGCTGCCTCGCTGGCCCGTTCGCAGGTGACCGAGCTGGTGCTTGACAACTGCCGGTCCAGCAACGGCGAAATCGAAGGGCTCAACGACTCGTTTAAGGAGCTCCAGTTTCTCAGCATGGCCAACGTTGAGCTGACGTCGCTGGCCAAGCTCCCCACGTTGAGTAAGCTCCGGAAGGTGGGTATCTCCTGGCTGCCGGCGCGTTGGGACAGCAAAGCCACGGGTGATGAGGCGTGGTCGCACCTTTTAGCACTCCTGGTTGGACTTGTGTGGCGCTGAAGGTGCTTCATGGGCCTCTGAAACGTGTTTTTAAGATCTGGAATGGTTTTGGGTGTCTGCAGTTGATGACGGTGAGTTGGGCTTGGTCAGCGACTCTTGGGGCAGTGGCTGTGGGCAGGGTGAAGGTCGGCCTTGCTGACCTGGGGGCCTGGGTCAGAGACCCTCATTGCTGGCAGCAAACTCCAGTCCTGGTCACTTAAACCTGAGGTGCCCAGACTCGTGGGACTTTAAGGAGCAGTTTATAATTCTCAACTTTAAGGAACTTTTTGACAGCCAAAGCTTGTTACCTTGGGTGAGTCTTCAAAAGTGATGACACTCTTAAAGGGAGAACAATTAACAATGATGCAGCTGAATCTAAGGCTGAAAATCCAACTGTTTAATTCCCTTTTTTTCTGTACAATAGCTGGAGTTGAGCGACAACGTCATTTCTGGAGGCCTGGAGGTCCTTGCAGAGAGATGTCCGAATCTCACATATCTAAATCTAAGTGGCAACAAAATCAAAGATCTTGGCACTGTGGAAGCTCTTGTGAGTATGAAATGGGGAGATTTACGAAATACTATTTTTTTATCAAGAACTCTTAATATTTTTGCAATGGATTGCTACAAAGGTTCGTCAGTCTTGTGGTTGGTCCAGTTTGATGGACTCGGTGCCATGGTTATAGGACAGCACGTGTAACCCCACTACTAGAGAATGTTTTTGTGTTGGGAATGTCCCAAATCAGAGATGGTTGGGCTTGTTTTGGTTTTGAAGAAAACATGGCCAGGGTGTGTTGTGCTGATTCCCCTGTGCTTGTTCGTTAAGGTGTGTTTGTCTGATGAGTTTTCATTAAACTCTGAAGTGACTCAGACACGGGTGGGATACAGCCAGGAGTGGGACAGTGAAGCAGAGGAGGGAGCTGCCAGTGGTGATCCATTAGCCCATTTTTCTGGAAGATCTGGGTTTCTGTGCAAAACTGGGCTCTGCACAGATAACCCAACCCCCAGGGTGTGGGGGAGTCCAGGGGTTTGGGAGCTGCGTGGGAGTTTTTCCACCCGAGTGCCTTCGTTGGGGATTTGGACACTGCCAGCAACCTGGACTGAACTTTGAGGGAGACAAATTCTGACCAGAAATGAGGAATGAGGACAAAGTAAATTCTCTTATGCTTGGGCTTTGACCCTGCTGTATCTGGGAGCATCACGGGAAAAAACCTTTACATTTATTTTCAGCAAAATCTGAAGAACTTGAAGAGCCTTGACCTATTCAACTGTGAGATTACAAACCTCGAGGACTACAGGGACAGCATCTTTGAGCTGCTCCAGCAGATCACGTACCTGGATGGGTTCGATCAGGAGGACAACGAGGCGCCAGACTCAGAAGACGATGATGATGGTAACTTCCTGAAACACACGGGGTAGGGATGGGATGCTGGAATAAAGGTCTCAGTGTAGCACAGGGACTTCCTGAGCACACGAGTGCAATTCTGCTCGTGTTCCTGAAGAGCAGAGTCCAGAGCATGTTTGGTATTAATGCCCTGATACAAAAACTCCTATCCGAGGGTTCCAGAACTGCAGAAGCCGCCTGGGCTGAATGGAATTGGACTAAAGATACTTTTGCAAAGGAACAAATATTCTCAAAGTTGTTGCCATTAGTAAAGCCCTTTGTGCCACTGAGTGATACAGAGCAAGGGGACATGCACACTATTCTGAATTAAAAATTACAATTTTACAGGGTTTGGTAATGGCTTCAGCCCCCTGCTTCAGTGTAATACAAGTTTTAGTCCCAAAAGCACGCCTAGATCCGTTTGGTCCCACCTTGGTTGCAGTCCTTAACGGGGCTGCTCTGGCTGTCAGACCCTTCTGCTGGCAGGGGTTTGCATTTGTAGCTGCTTCAGACATTGAGAGTTTTGCCTGAAGCTTGTGATGGAAAAACACTGGGAGTCTTTCTTAGAGAAAAAAATGACAAAATTTAACTTGGTTACAATTATGGTAGTTTCCCATGTGTTGCCTGGATTTAAAAAAAAACAACCCAAATCCTTCAGGAAAAAAAACAATTAGAGCCAGTCCATCCTGCTATATTCAGAGAGGAGTGAATGGAACTGAACTTCTGGCCTATATGTGTGTCCTTCATTGCAGAAGGGGATGAAGATGACGATGATGATGAGAATGAAGCTGGGCCTCCAGGAGAATATGAAGAGGAAGATGATGAAGATGATGGAGCTTCAGATTTGGGGGAAGGCGAAGAGGAGGAGGAAGTTGGTCTTTCATACCTGATGAAAGAAGAAATTCAGGTAAAGTTTGTAAATTCTGCCAAACGCAGAAAGCAAAGAGAAGCTCCTGTGGAGTTCTGTGGTTACGGAAAACAGTTCTGGTACAGTTCCCAGAGTACGGAAAACAGCCACCTTTCAGAAGGTGATGAGTAGAGTCTTGTGGCTACAAAACTGGTCACACAAATTCCAGGACAGAAGTAAATCCCTGGGCCCTGGTCAGGTCCTCCCCTCTGATGGCTGCAGGGCCTCGAGGGCAGAACGTGCCTGGGGTGGGGTTTGTGAGCGAGGCTGTGCCAGCAGCACCCACGTTTGGGATCAAAAGCCCCCATGGCCAGCCAGCACTGCTTCTCTGATAAGAGTTTGCTTCCTGTCAGGTTAATGTGGAGCGGGTTCAATTCCAGTACTCCAAGGACAAATACTGTAGGCTTGTTTCCCCATTTTGACTTGTCACACTCCTCTGTGTGTAAAATTCCACCAAGCAGAGGGATATAAAAACAAGCCTTGAGTTTGTCGAATTCTCTGGAGCTGATTGTTAATTCGTTTACATTTCTCATCTATCAGCTTTAGAACAAGGCAAGAAAAACAACAACTTACTCATTTTCACACTACCTTGGGAAGATTATACTGTTGTAGACTTTTTCCTCTGGGCCCTTACTGACTGCGGGTTCAAAGGAAATCTAGAGCTGCTGGCATTTGTCTCAGAGTTAAGTTGTCAATAAATTTGAGCTGGCTTAAGGTAGTGAACAGTGGGAAAAAGCAAAGAAATGAGACTTTTGGGCTGACTGATGCCCTGGTGGGGAATGTGCAGGGAATTCCTGGATTTCTGCTTGGGATCATCGGGGAAGCAAGACTTCAATAAACAGCAGTTGTAAAAATGTCTCCCAATTTTTGTACAGGATGAAGAGGATGATGATGACTATGTTGAAGGAGGTGATGAGGAGGAAGAAGGTAAGTGCTTAAGTATTCAAGTTGTGACTGAAACAATCAATTCTCTATAATTCTTTGTGGGTTTGGGACATGCGCATTAACACAAAACCAAAATTAAAGTAAAAGTGAGGAAGAAACAACATTTTTCTGAAAGGAAAGGCACTGTCTCCTATACAGTTGGAAATTGTTGTTCTCTGATGCGGAGAGGAGTGGGACTCTGCTGTGCATGTTATTATTTACATACCTTAAAAATATCCCTCAAGTGCACCAGAGTCTCCGCTGGCAAAGCCTGGCAGCCAGGAGCAGCTGGAGCTTTCCCTTTATTCACATGAAGGTGGCTTCTCCATAAGCAGTTCTGCTACAGGAACAAAGTTCTGTTTGCAAGAAGTGGCTTACTGGAGCATTTTTTAATAAGTTTTTTCATAAAAAACTCCACGCCTCTGTAAAGACAAATCCCAGAATGTCTCCCCAGCCGAGCTCCCATCTCCTCCACATGCTGGGCTCAGTGGAACAGGTCTGGGAGCTGGATTTCCCACTTGCACCAAGGGGATATCCGAAGGAGCAGTGCGAGTTCTTCCCGTGGTACGGATGGAGTCCGGATGGGTGCTTGGCCGGGGAGTGACTGTTGGGGAGTTGGGGGTGGATGGGGCGGCGTTGCACTGCGGGCTGCCGCCACCAGAGCGCACCGCGCGCCGCCCGGCTCCGGCCTTTCCCGCGGAGGAGTCGGGGGCGCGTGCGGGATCCCGGCGCTGGTCCTGCAGGGACATCCAGGAGCGCGTCCACGCTCCCCGTTCCCAGAGCGTAACGGGCTGTGTGCATCCCTCTCTCCTTAGCAGAGGGCGTCCGAGGCGAGAAGAGGAAACGAGAGCCCGAGGATGAAGGTGAGGAAGAGGAGGATTAATTTGCAGGACCAGACTCTCCAGTCGTGGAAGACGCAATAGTGATTATGCAGCTCTGTATGTCCATGTACCATAGATGTCCTGACAGAAATCCTATGTTAACTTTTTATAGCAGAAGTGTGGTTTTACTATTCCTGCCCCTTTTATCATTCCAGATAAGCTCTGATAGCCCATAGGGAACCTTCTGTAGAGAACAATTTTCAGCCCTATAATCACTGAAGCCATTGGCAAATTCCCCCCACCAGACTTTTCTTTGGAGCTCTTTAATTTTCTACAATCTTGCTGTGTTGGTCACTGTTCGCCCTGAATCCAACCCCATGCTGTTTAATATTGGGAGTTTTCGTTCAGGATTTTAAAGTTTTTACACTTAAAAAGCTGAATAGAAAAATTCTCTGCAGCAAATTCCACACTCTCTTAAATCAGTTGACTCTAGGCCAAGTTTTCCATGGATTCAACTGGAAACCCCCAACTAGATGACACCCATGTTTAAGTTTTTTAAAAGGTGACTCCTGTGATTTTTTTGAAGGCTCCTCTCTATTTTGGGTGTTCCAGGGTAAAGCCTCAGTGCATTTCAGAACATGTTTTCGTTTTCCTGCTTGCTCCAATGTTCAGTGTTTGGAGTATTCACTAGATTCCTTCAAGGGTGTATTTTGGCACACTGAAAGAGTTGTGATCCTTAAAGGGTTGCAATCCATAAATTTTCTCCCAAGTCCATTGTCAGTGCAGGTATTAACAGAGCAATTAATGTGTAGTTTTAAACCTTTTTGCTAGAAATCTTTGTTAAACCTTCACTCACTTTGCTCTTGCATTGTCATTCTGGGAATTCTGCACCACTCATGGCTATAAAATGTATAAAATAGATGAAATATGCATTTCTGATACAGAAGTGAACGGGTAACTCCTCCAGGCGTGTTGTTTTCCACCCCCCCAGCTTTCCAAGAACTGTTGAAGGGAAGGATGAACCCAAGTAGGCCCTTCTCTGCACGTCACCTCTTAAACTGTTTAAATCTGGCTGTAGGCAAAACGCTCGCCTTGTGTGCAACAGTTGGGAATATTTGGGGGTTTGTATTGAGTGGCTGCACAAACGCATCAGGAGCAAGCACGGGGGATGTGCAGAGAAGCTTTTTTTTCTAGCAGCCTTTATAATTCCTTTATAATCTGCCCCAATGTATCATCTTTCCTGTTGGAAACAGATTTTGACTTCCGGCATTCCTCCTTCAGGCGTGATCTGGGTTTCACACGGCGTAGTCGTGGTATCACACTGACTGCCATTGTCTCACAGAGGTCCTGAACCAAATATCACACACAGCTTTATTCCAGAGACTTATTTTTGTATCTGTCCCGGCTGTCAATAGCTGCTGGAAGCTGGGGGAGCCTGCGGGTGGGAAGAAGGAGGTTCCTGGGCCTCAGCGAGTCAGTCCCTCATCACCTGGTTCCCTGGGGATGTTCCTTAGGAATTTCAGGCACTAGTTCAGTGTGACCTCCAGCTCTTCAGTGGAGTTTAGATGGTGCAGGCTTGAAGTTCTCCCTGTGTGTGTGGTTTTTTCCCCCCAACTAGAGCCTTAACTCTGGGTGTCTCCTGTAGCTGCGTAGCGGGGCCGAACCTTCCCGGCCTCGAAGCGGAGTCAGGCGGGCGGTGGCACACCCGGGAGCAACTGGCTCCTTGGGCTTTGTATTTTTAAAGGAATATCTCTAAAGACACTAGAAAAGTCGTGGTGAAACCTCCTTTGCAGCCACAACCAAGTCCTGTGTTTGTGATGAGTCCTGGGTGGGTCAGTGCACGGCTGTCATGTCCTGGAGGCTCTGGGCGAGGCACTCACTCTGTGCTCAGCTTTGAGAGAAAAAGTGTTTTCCCATCCTTTTGCTTATTGTCTTTAGATTGAAACTTGTTATTTATAAGTGTGTATGTTAGAGCACCTCCATGTCAGGGTTTTACATAACTGTTACTGATGCAGATAAAATTAGTTTTAAATGGAAAAAAAAGAGTCTATTTTGATGGATTAAAATAATGTGGGTAGTGGGCTTGTTTGGATAAGCGAGTCCAGCTCCTGAGACCAGACAGACTGAGCTCCGAGGGGTGACAGCCCTTCCCTAGGCCAGACTTCCCACTTCCCAAACGCCCGCGGTGCCGTGTGTCAGCCACCACGTGGAACCCGAGCCCCTCACAAACCCAGCCCCCCGAGAATCTGTTTGTCCCAGTGTCACCATCCCCGGCCCCGTGCCCTCCGCTCGGCATGCAGCAACAGCGTTTTTTAACGAGGAATTCAGAGCCTCCAGATAACTTTTGAAACTTTTTTGCTTGGTGGGTGGTCTTTTCATGCAAATACGTCAGGGTGGGTTTTATATTTTGTAGAGGTTTTGTCCTATTTTAATGCTCTTTGTATGGCAGTCTGTATATAGTGTGGTTCGGTTCCTTCTCCGACTCTTTCCTGAAACTTTGGAGTAACTGATTTTGTGCAACTGTGTTTTGAATAAAGCCATGACAGTGTTAAATTAAAGACAACAGCCCTGCAGCACTCTTCTGGTAACTTTTAGTTGTAACAAAACATGTTTCCTCCCCATGTGTGCTGTAAATTTTAAATTAAAAAGTTTTGAAACCGAATTATTTCAAATAAATTGAGACTATTGTATTGGATTACTTCTCGGGGTACGTCCACCTGTGGAGAATAGAACGTTTCTCAGGGAATGGAGTAAGAGGGAATTTTCTCACCTGTTACGTTTAAATGGGGTGGAAACCTGCAGCATGGTGTGTCTTTCTGGGGACAGAACTTGGACTTGTGGTACTGTAGTCCTTGGTAGCGTTGTAACAGTTGGGGATGTTCTGGAGAACCTGGATGCTTCCCTGAGTGTTTCCAGGTGAGTTTAACACAGATGTCATAGACATGTGAGTCTTGAGATTTACTTTTCACAGATCCTGCCTTGTGCTCAGGCCTGGCAGCCTGAGCCAAGTCTGGTGCTGAATTATTCCTCACACAAGAACAATGTGTAAAAAAACCCTGCTGCTCCTCCCGAGCTAGAGAGAGCATTGTTTTATCTTGGGATTAGTCCAGCATTCCTGGCAAAAATCCCTTGGATGCACTTGAGAAAGCCCTTGGCAAACAGGCTTTTCTGCTGTTGGATGAGCAATTAGGCAAGAAATGGGTGGTGACTTTCTGGGATATTTATTTAGTTTTAAAGGGTGGGGAAGAATTGCAGTTCCAGCTGAAGCCCCACACTTGCACCTCTACCATGTGCACCCACCCGTTTCCTACTGGATTTGGGGCCTAACAAAGAACCTGAGTTTCAGGATGACTTTAAGCAGGTTACATTCATCTTTTGGGGATGCAGGTGAGTGAGGTAAAGCCAGGCTGTCGTACGGTACTTTGATGGCAAAGGAGAGAGGAGAAAGCTCAGGTGCTGTGTGGACACATCTTCAGAGCCAGGAAAAACCTGCGGTGTGGCTGATGAGCTCCTTGGCTTTTCATGTGTGTGGAACAGGCTCTTCCTGCCCCAGTCTCTGGTTTACACAGCTCACCTGCTGCCACGGCGCCAGGCACCTGTCGCTCCCGAGGTCTCGGGATGAGATCGAGCAGGGAATAGGATCCGGCAGCTCCCCACGACCCAGCAGCCCCCCAGCCTGCGGACTGTCCCACTGGACAGCCCCCCGCCCTCCATTTTGTTGCAGTGAGGGGAAGCCGTGCGGCGGGCGGCTTCCTCCATCCTGCTCCTTCCTCCTCCTCCTTCTCACGGGGCTTTGTCTTGTGGTGCCCCTTCCCCGTCCCTTATCTCCCCCTCCCAGTGGTGCCGCTTCCCGTCCTCTTCCTTCCTCAGGGGTCGGGGCGTCTCCCCCCACCCCAGGGACGCGCCTGAGGGGGCGCGCGGGGCCCCCGAGCGCGGGAAACCGCGACCCACGGGGCTCCCCAGCTGCGGGCAGCAGGGGCCGAGCGGCGGCGCCGCTGATTGGCTGATATTTGCCGCAGTTCCGCCCCTCCGCCTTCCCGCCACCCGCGAGCGCGGCGCCCCGCCCACGGCCCCTCAGGCCCCTCATGGCGGCCGTGAGGGGGAAGTCGTTCCCAAATGCCCCATTCCCACCCCAAACCAGCTTGTGCTGCCCCCCGAAGCGCTCCATTTCCACCCCAAAACAGCCTCTGCTCCCCACCAGCCTTCAGGAGAGGCTTTTCCCCTCAGGTTGTGTGAACTTCATTCCGGTGGTGGAAAACAACGCAATTCAGAGTCCAAGCGGAGAAAAAACCCGAAAATACAAACCGCGATCCCGAAGGTGCTTAGCAACGTCGTTTGAGGAGGGGTAAATTCAGCCAGGCTTTGGTACAAACGCGCTGGGTGAAAATAGGAAGAAATTCCTCATAGAATTATTCAGATTGCCTAGTTAAGCCCAGTAGCAAGAGAGCTTCAAGGTATGTGCTTTCCGGCAGCTGCTGCTGTCATGTAGTTCCTAATGTCCCCCAAATTGGTCCTGCTTTCCCAGGAGAATGTGGCATGTGCAGGTTACAAGGCAAATCGCCCCCTTTCTTACCTACATCCCACTGCCCAATTCCTGGTTAATTCAGCCCAGCCACAGTACTGAAGGGATTTGGGGTTACTTTTGTGACCTGGGTGCCTGGGTCAGGGGAGTGATGGTCTGGGGCTCCCACAGGTCAGACTTCCAAAAAAGGGAGGGTTTTTTTGATATGAAATGTGACCAAGAACTACTAGAACTATCCCTTGCCACTCCCACACATTCCATAATGACCAGTTATCCTTTCCCCCCCTTTTTTCTCCCTCGAATGAAATTAATTTTAAAAACCTCATACTGCTGAGGATATAAACCCCGAGGGTCTCTTGATGCCTAGCCCACAGGCAACTCACTTTCAACTTTCCTCATCTATATTTTTATGTGAGAATGGGGAAGCCGACATTCTCGTGGAATCCCATGAATTCAGGAATTTGGCCTTGGAGAAAACTAAAATCCTTTGAGCTGCATGATGGAGGAGTGAGAAATCTCAGAATGAAAACTGCCCCGTTCTACAGCAAACAGAGCTGTTGTTGATTTTGGCAGTAAAAGCTGCTGTATGCTAAAAATACACCAGTTTCACTGGTCATACCCATTGCAAAGGTCTGAACCGAAGAACGAGATTTGAATTTATGAGATAAAAATTACGCTTGAATTATTTTTATCTATTTCTGAGTCTCTTGGTTGTGCCAGGGGTTGCACTGTCACTTTAGATGTGCACACTCGTGTTCTCCATTTGCTCATCGATCGACCAGCACAAATGGAGAGTCAGGAATGCGGCTCCCCTGGGGTACCAAAACGCATGGGATAGCACAGAAGGAGTCAGGGACAGCAGCTGCTTGAAGCAGGACATGGAAAATGTCCCTCTGCAGAGCCTGGGGCTGGGAAATTCCTTTTGCTACCACTGTTGGGAGGTTTCTCACTGGAGTTAGAGTTTGTGTTCCTGGGGAACACTCTTCTGGTTTTAAACTGTAAAATTACAATGCATAGTATCCTTCATAGTATGATTGGTTTCTGCTTTGAGCGTGTCTCTTTAAAAAAGTAATAGAAAATGAGCCCCAAAAATAGCCGAGGAAAGTCTTTCCTCCTGCTTCTAATTAAATTGGCACAAATGAGGGAGAAACAAAAAATAAATGTTCGACCACAACAGCAAACCAGCAGAAAACCACAGGACACATGAAAGCTGGGAACTCCTGGCACTGAGAAAAGGATTCTGTTCTAGGAAAAAAATTACTCCAGAGCGTGGGTTCATGTTGGAAAAGGAGCTGGTCTCTCCTATGTGAATGAAACGTTCACCCAGGGTGTTTGAGGGGCACTGCCTTCTAGAGTTAATTCAAATAAAATAATCTAGTGATGACTGAGGAGCAGCCAGTCAGAGCTCCTCAGCGTGGCCTCAGTGAAGCACTGATATCTTCTGGCCATTTCTGAGGGGCTTGGTCACATCTTTGTCCCTGGGAATGTTGAGGACATGCAGGAATCATGTTTAATCAGGAATTGAGGCTGCAAGGGAGCTCCCGCCTAATGGCGTTTTGAAACTAAGGTGTCCCTGCAGCAAGTGCCTTTCCGAACTCATTTCAGAATCACATCTGTGTCTCTCAGCTTCATCACCATGATGACTCATAATTATTCTGCTTAAAAGTGTGCTGTGGTTTTTCTTTTACGCTCTGTGTGTTTTGAGTGAGCTCCCATGTCACAGCAAAACCCAGTTGGAATGACTTGGGTAATTTGTGTTCCTGGAAACCAAGAACGTCTTCAATCTCTTCTTTCATCAGCGTCACTGTTGGAGGATCCACACCAAAAGCTGTAGGATCAGCCTTGGGAATTCAAGTCTTGCCCACTTCTGTGCAAGTCATAAGTGTATTTAATAACGTAATTGAGCGCTGACTTTTTAATGCCAAACACTGGCTGTGCTCACGCCTCCCGTGCACAGCCACCCCATACTCGCGCTGCAGTTGTGTGGCTCCAAAAGCTGCTGGTGTTAAATTCTGTGTTTGGAGTGTGCTTTGAAGCACAGACTTGGGGAAATGAGAATGTTTTCTCTGATGATCGACTGAGGGGTATTTCCATCTCACTGCGGCAGGGAGGGGGAAGGCTGCTTGTTGGTGAAATCTCGTACATGAACATATACAAATTAACAAGGTTTTCCCTGAGAGAGCCCTTTATTTCCCACAATTATCCAGATTTCCTCCTCATTCACATCCCTGCACAGACCACATAATTCCTCTGCAAGCAGAAGGAGCAAGAATGTTAGCCTCTCTCTGCATTGGGGTTCTGGATCACTGGAGGCTTCAACTGCTGCAGAATTTTTACACAAATGTTAAGCATTCTCACTACAAAGAAGACTCCCAAATCATCACTGAAAAGCAAAAAGTATTCCCTAGAACAAAGAGAGGAATCCCGGAGAAGACAGGAATAATCAAATGCCCACAGAGACAAACTGGTTAAATTTGGGAATCCTCATGGCAATTCAATTCAAATCCTCATCATCCTCAATTCAAATCCTCATGTGCATCTCAATGCAACTTCCACTAGTGCTTTAGCAAACTTCCTCTCTCCAACACACCTGGATTTCTAATGGTGTGGCAAATGTGCTTCCACTGGGATTCAAACAGGTCTGGACCAAAGTTAGGGCTGCCTGGCCGGGGTCGGAGCAGGCGGCAGTCGGGTTTGCTGCTCTTGGATGTATTTTCCTGTCAATCCGTGCGTGCAGCGCACGGGGAACCGGGCACCAACACGCTGCTGCAGAGCCCGTGTGATTCCTGCTGTGCCCGCAGGGAAGGGAAATGGTTCGATACTCGCAGTTCCACGGGAAGCTCCCGATGGCTGCTCCTAAGAACGCGTTCCCGGTCCTCCCGGCGGGCTCGGGCTGCAGAGCCCCGGACCGGGAGAACGAGCACTAGAGGGCACAGCGCGACCAGCGACCGGCGCGGGCTCTGGCGGGGGGGAGGCAGAGCCGGCTGCCTCCGAGCTGCCTTCCACCCGTCAGAGTCCAAGTGACTCCTTAAAATGGCACCTTTTGGAAGGTTCTGGACTCATTAGCTGCAGTAATTCAAGGACGAAAATGCAGCAGAGAATCCGAGAATATCCCGAGTCGGAAGGGGCTCTTGCCCAGAGAAACACTGCAGCTCCGAATTTCTATCCACATTCCAGAAATGACCAAAAAGAGGGAAGGTGAACTTGTTGGCAGGAACTGTGTAAGGAAACTTAGTCAAACGAAGCAAATGTGTTTAAAATGGTAAATGCAGCACCGAAAGGTAATGACGGGGAGCATGCTGGGAGGTGTGGAATGCTCTGCCGGAGCTGTGGTCCATTAGGATTATCAAGAGCATGAAGTTAGAAGAGTGAAAAGAATTTTGTTAAGCACAGGAAGAAATCAAAGACAGAAAATGCAGGACATCAGTGGTTGGAATTGACTGAACTTGGTGGGTTTATGCTGTTCTTTGCACTAGGTACCATGGAAGTTTGGTGATGACAAACTTTCCTGAATAATTCCTGATCCCTGTTGCTGCCTCCCAAGAAACCAAGATTTCCCAAGATATCTTTTCTTTCCTATGACTTGATTCTAGAAACCTGGAAGGAAAAACTCCAGAAGGAGTAACCCTTCCATTTCCTTCTGGTTTCATTTCCCTACATCTCCAGTAACATAAATAATTTTATAAGTGATATAAAACATTTCCAGAAGGCATACATTGAAAGCATGAAGCCCTCAGGATCCTCTGCCCAAACAAACTCCTTCCTTCCCTCTCTCTCTGTGTTTCAGCGAGCGCTCCAGCAGCCTCATTCTTTGGATAATTCAGGGTGCCAGATGGCTGTAAATATGTTCACAATCCTCCCTACCCTGCTCCCTCCTCCCTGGCACCCTCACTGCTCTACCCGGTACCGAGCACCTGGTCTGTTCCCATTTGGAGTCTCCCTTCTCCCCTCTGGAGCTAAATTGGCACCTCTGGTTTGTATTTTCTCCTGAAATGAAGTGGGAAGATCTTAGGGAATGTTTTGTACCAGGGAATACTTCCTTCACTGTCGCTTGCACCGTCAGTTAATTGAAAACGTGCCTCCTGCCCTGTGGCATCAGTCTCCTTCCCGCAGGAATCCTGTCCCTGACATAGGAAGGTGCAGCTCACCTGCCGGGAATCACAAGGGAGGAGCAGCTTCTTCCTATTTTGAGCGCAGCGATCTCATACTTACCCTTGGCATGGGGTAAGGGCACACAGAACAGGGTGATTCATCCCAAATCATGCCCCGAGGACCTGGCAGAGGCAGCATTTGACAACCGGCCCTATTTTTCCTGCCTCACAGGCTCTGGTTTCCTTGTCATACTCTGATCCTGTTATTCCATACCTCAGGAGTGCCCGAATCCTGGGGCCTGAGCCCCTGAGATAACTTTCTGTCTAATGAAACATTCCCAAACTGCTGAGCAGTAATAAAATGATAGAAAACTGTTTCAATGGCACTGTAAAAAGGGAAGTTGGTTTTAAGACATCTGAAAATACAGGCAGTGACGTTTTGAGAACTGAGGAATAACTGAGGTCACGAGCTGCCAGAGGAACACTGCAGCAGCACAAACTCAGGTCACGGGAAGGGTGAGCTGTGCCCATGAAGAAACAAGAATTCAGCCAGATTTGTCTGTGGTTTTGCTCTCGTTGATGAGCTGGTGGGTGAACTCTTCCCTGGAAGGCAGGAGGGAGCAGATGGCAGCAGGCAAATAATCTGACTTGAGCAAGGAGAGAGAAACTGATTTTCCAAAGGATCTATTTGACATACAGAGGCCAAATGTTATTTTTATGAGCCAGTATGAGCCAGGCCTCTCATTTATTGAACTTTACCAGTTTGTGTCCTGCCAGCAGACCTAAACCGAGCGACCCTGTGACCTATAAAGGACAAGAGAGCCAGCAGCCCAGAGCAGGCATTCCGAGCAGGCTTTTCCAGCCTGAAATTCTGAATGCCACCTCACGGTTTCTGGGAAGCACGACTCCCAGCTTGGTCTGCAGAAAGGTAGACAGCGCTCAGATTATATATAGCAGCGAGTGGGCTGGGAGGAGAAACACTGGGCTGCACGGAGCGGGAGGCTGCTCTGGAGAAACTCAGGGAGTGTCTTTTGGTGCAGCACCAACCCCAGTGGCACCCAGCGAGTGTTGCCAGGAGTGGGACCCAGCGCTGGCCTGTGGGCAGCTGGCACTAGTGGAGAGAAGGAGAGCCCTGGGCAGTGCCAGGGACAGGTTGGGTACACTCAGATTGATCCCTTGCTCTCCGCTCTTCGTCATCCTGTTCCACCCCCTGCCATAGGCAGGGACACCTTCCACTGTCCCAGGCTGCTCCAAGCCCCGTCCAGCCTGGCCTTGGGCACTGCCAGGGATCCAGGGGCAGCCACAGCTTCTCTGGGCAGCCTGTGCCAGGGCATCACCACCCTCACAGGGAAGAATTCCTTCCCAAAATCCCATCTAAACCTCCTCTCTTTCAGTTTAAAGCCATTAATGACTCAGCCCATTTGCTGAGAGTCCTTTAAATAATGATGTCCACATCTCCACTGGCGCATTCCAGTCGATGCCAGACCTTTGCCTACTGCCCAGTATCAGCTTGTGAGCCACAGATTCCTTCAGCTCTGAATGGTTCCCTCTGTCCTGTCCTACATGTATGGGCTCTTTATTCCGACCACAGGCCCTGTTCCGTCGGCCCCAGGGAAGCGGTTTGGAAGGAGAAATCACCATTTCAGTGCAGAACTCCCAGGCCACTGGTGTCAGGAGGGGGCTGAGCTCTGCACTTTGAACTCTGCTTCATCTGGCCTCTCCCAGACATTCCCAAACGTTAAAAAGATTTTAAAATCCTCTCTTGCCTCTGAGCCGGGATGATTTGTGTCAAAACAGAGCAACAAGTTGTTAAACACATTATAAATTAAGGAAGTGGAAGAGTCACTGTAGTTTTCAGTCCCTCGGGACATTTTATAGAGTCAAACAAAACAGCAGTGTCTGAAAGCAGAGGAGATTTGCCATTCCAGGCTCAGGAAACACTTCCAAAAGGTACAACTGCAGCTGCACCTCTCACCTTTTCTGTGGTGTCAATTTACCAGGTGTCATGTCAAACATCCCCAGTGTCGAATGAGCCCCTCTGACCACTCAGGGAGGGGAGTGTGGGGATCTCTGAGCCTGATGAGGAGCTCCTCGACAGCTCAAACTGGATTTAGGGAAAAGAAATCCAAGGCACTGTACTGTGTATCTCACCAAAGAGTTCCTTCCTAACGAGAGGAAACGCACACAAATCTCCACATGTGCATATTCCAGGGATACATTTGCACACAGGTATATCTGGCATACAAAACCGCTGAATTTTCCCCTTTTCTCTCTCTTTTTTAGGGAAGTGGGTCTGTTCTTGCTGAGCTTTAATTTGAAAACCCAGTTGGAACTTGTTAAGTCAATAATTATTCTTGTGAATGTGGGTCAAACTATTTTACGTCTCTTCTTCTCTAGGGTCTTGGAAGAAGATTCAATTCTCCAGCACTCCGAGGTAGGAAGAATCACGCTTCCTATTTTATTTCAAAAGTCCAAACTGATTGTCCCATGGGGGTAAAAGCTGAGGAGGGCAGGGTCGTATGAGCGAGCGGCATTGCTGGAGCGCCGGGTGTTCACCTACAGCTGCTGACACAGGCGTCCAGGAAAGAATGCCCCCAGCTCTGACAACACATCGGAGTGCCTTGGGATCCCAGGGAATTTATTCTAAGGGTATGCTGAACATATTATTCAGTTGGGATATTGGAGGGTCTGCAGCTTCCCACCTTCCACCTCTGAACACAAATCCCACCTTCTCTTTTCAAGGCATTTGCCTTATTGGAGAAAAAAAAAAGGCAACAATTTCTGCAGCTTCCTCCATCAGTAACTCCAAGAAATTCTTTTGCAGAGCAGGAGCCATCGGCTGTGTTGGAAATTTTTATTTATCCACCTCCTCCTCAGCCTGAGAACCCTCTGCCATGAGTCACTGGCGTTCCTGCTCCACTTGGGAGGTTAGGGGATTTTTCTAGGGATGGAAACTGCCAGAGAAACCGGACTTTACCCACCACAATTTAATTCCTGTGAACTGCTTTGTTAGGTGCAATTCCAGCCTGCAGAATAGCCCACTGCGGCTGGAACAACATGAACCCGTTGCTGCTTTACACCCGAGTTTTGCCGCCTGTCAGCAGTGTGAAAGTTGCCTCCAAGTGTAAATTCTATTTAAAGCCACCAAAAGCCTCTTAATCGGTACCTCCTGCTTTCCAGCGGCCTCTCAGCACTGCAGAGACGCTGCAGCTGCTCCCTCTGTCCCAGATCTCTGGAGGGTGAAACTTGGGGCGGCCGTGTGTCACATGGGGCTGATCTGTGGGGCTGCACCCCAAAACGTGCTCCCTGGGCAGAGACTGTGTGGGCTGGGCTCAGCTCCAGCCGAGCTTGTGATGCCTGTGGCTTGTCGGGGTTTGCTGGGTTTTCAGCCCTCTCTTCCCAGGCTGTTGGGTGCCAGTGTTTCATAGAGTCACGGAATCATGCAATGGTTTGGCTCTTGGAAAGGACCTCAAATCTCATCCAGTTCCACCCTTTGCTATGGGCAGGGACACCTTCCACTCTCCCAGGGTGCTCTAAAAGCCTTGTCCAACCTGGCCTTGGACACTTCCAGGCAGCCACAGCTTCTCTGGGCAGCCCGTGCCAGGGCCTCACCACCCTCACAGGGGAGGAATTTCTTCCCAAGGATTCCATCCTAAGGTGTCTCTCTGTTATTCCCTTAGAAAGGCAGAGGAGGGAGGGAGAAAAGGGAGGGAGGAGAGAGTTTGCTTAAAGCTCTTGAAGCGGAGAGGGAGAAAATAACCAAAAAAAGGCGCTTTGGCTGGGAGGGTGGGTGGGCTCCTGTGTGCCGCATGCAGCCGGGGTTCCTCGCCCCGCGGTCCTTATTTGGCTGGGAGCGGGAGCGTTCCGGGGATTGGCTGTGCTGGGAAGCAGGCAGGGAGCGCAGGCACCGGAGCCGAGTGCCTGCTGACGAGCACAGCACACGCTCGCCCGCTCCTCAGCATGTGTTGAGCAAATTGCAGCTATTTTTATAGGAGACGCTTTGCCTACATCTTAAGAATCCAGTCCCAATCCCGTCTCCCTGTAGTGTAATGGGAAATCCCCTTCCCAGCCCCCTTTTCCCTGCTCTGTGCGTGTTTTCAAGACACAGTTGGGCAGAACCCAGACTTCTTGGCCATTATTGAGCTTCAGACTTCTCCGCTGTGCACCGCCCAGCCAGGGCGCTCTGTATTCCTGTAATGATCCAGTGTTTTGTCTCCAGAGGCAACGTAATTGCCACACTGGACAATACCGGCCCTTTCTGGGAAGGGCAGAAGGCCGCTTGGCTGCTGGGCGAGCACGGCCCCTTTGTGCAGCGTTATTCCCGCATGGATAGACCCACCAACCGGGGGGCGACACACAAAGCCACGTCTGTGCTGCCCTTGGCTCTGCAGCTCCGCAGGGCTCCCTGCGCCATGCCAGAGCCTTTGGGAATGCCACTGAGGGCAGGGGGCCGGGCAGGGGGCTGGCGGGAGGCAGCAGGAAACAGAGCGGGGAAAACTGTGAGGGGTGAGGAGAGAGGCAGGATCTCCAAAACAGCCCTTAGGAGCTTCAGGGCCTCCCAGAAAGCAGCGCAGGGCTGCTCAGGTGTGCCCGGGGCGGCTGCACCAGCAGCTGCTCATGCTGACCTCTCAGCCCTTCCCGGTGTGTGGTAGCTCCTCCAGAGGCCTCTGCTCGGAGCAGCATGGCAATGAGCATTCGGAAATCCAAGGAGAGTTGCTGGTGTGGCAGTCACAAATACAGCACCTTGCTGGCGCTACCTGGGATGCAGGAGGTCACAAGTGAGGTTCAGTGATTCCTTGCAAAAATTTTTGTGGAGCAGTCCAGTTCGTCAACGAGGAATGGCACTGAAAGTTATCCCTGGAACTACCACTGGAGTCTGGTTAAGCCAAACTCATTGAGAAAGGTTTGGGGTTTGGTTTTATTTTTTCTTTAATTTAAAAAAGTCTCATCATCGCAGCCAAGAAAGGAAAGAGAAAACACCAACCATGACCAGGAAGCAACTCTGTGGGTTTAATATTTTCATGGACTATTTGCCATGTAGGTAAGGGAATTAGGTTTCCTTTTAAAAAACAAGGAATAGTTGGATGTTACCACGAGTGAACTTGTGAGACACAGCCACGTCCTGCCCATGGGTTTGAAAGCTGAGCCAGCCCATGAGCCGACGATCTGAGGTCTGCTCCGGGCTCAGCTTTCATTCCAGTGGGGCTGATTCAGATCTTGGGCAGCCCAAGCAGAGCCTGCTGCTGTCTGTGACACCTGAGAGAGCAAGGCAAACCTACCAAAACTGCTGCTGGCTTGTGGTGTCCGGCTCCCGCACACACCCCCTGATTTTTCAGCTCAAAGAAAAGGTAAAAAAAAAAGAGAAGTGAGAATGGAAAAGCCCAAACCCCCCCAACTGCCTGTGTGGGCTGTCAAATCCAAGGCTTTGATCCTCTGGCTGCACAGAAGGGAAGACACATCGCCGCTACCTCCCACTGCTTGGGGCCAAGGGGGTCTGTGGAGCATTCATGGCCCAACAGGATCAGGGTGGATATGGATTGCATCACTGCTGCCCTTCCGGAGAGCTCTGTGTGCATCCCAAAATAACAGCTGCCAGCCCGAAGTTCTTTAGGGGACTGTGCCAGGACAGAACTCTGCAAGCTGCACCCAGCAAATGCCTCGATGGCTTGTGTAACGCTGGAGACCAGCCTGGACTTCCCACATCTTCAGGAGAGTTCCTGGATAATGGGGACTTCCAGGCAGTGGTGAGGATGGACACCTTCTCGGACCTTTTAATGTCATTTATTTCTGAGAGGATGGTGAGGGAACACAGCAAGTGTCCCGGTGAAGGAGATGTAGTTTGGGACACAGCCCAGACATGAGAGCAGCAATGCCAGGGCTCATCCAGCTCCACCCCACGGGATGCTCCAGGCAGACAAGGTCAGTTCCTGGGAACCAGCGCTTGCTCCTGTCCTGGGAGCACGACAGGAGCTGCGGTCTACGGTGCAAAGGGAGCTCTTACAAAGGAGGTATAAACTGCAACTGATTTATTGGAACACTGGGTTGATTCATCAGGGGATGCGATGGAGGAAAGGAAGGGTCCAAGCTTTGAGAAGCAAATTTGGGTGAGAACAGGCACCTTTTCACTCTTTTGAACACTGTAAATAATAATAATAATTAAAAAAAAAAGACCAGATCGCTGCCCTCCCCAGTCCCTCCCTCCCATCCCAAGGCTTGCCTTCACATCATGCTCTTCCTAAACTGCGACTGTGAGCTCTGTTTGGGCTTCGAGTCTGACTGCTGCAGCTCGAACTGTTTGTACAGGTCCCTCAGCTCTTTGATCTCCTGCAGCACCCTCTTGGCTTGGCTCCAGGTGGAGGAAGCCTCCCCCAGCAGCCTCTCAGATTCCTGCAGGATCCTTTCAGAGTCCGACTTGGAAGATGATGAGGAAGACGAGGTGGTGGTGATGGTGGTGCTGGTGTTGGAGTCCTTGGTCTTTCTCTTGCCTTCCCCATAGCCCTTCACCTCCGTCAGCAGTTCCTGAGTTTTTTCCAGTTTCAGTGCAACCAGTTCCTGTATCCGGGACAGCTGCTCCGGCTCTGCCGAGACAAACTGAGCCTCCAGCCCCTTCCTCAGCACCGCCCGGTGCGTGGAAGAGTCCCGTCGCGACAGGATTTCTTCCATGGAGGCACATTTATTCTTTTCTGAGTGCGAGAGCTTTTTGGGGACCTGCGGTGTGTACATGGTCCCTTTGTCAAAGGAGTCATTGCGCTGCCCAGCTCTGTCCCACGAGGTCACCTCCTGCCGCGGGAGGCTCCCTGTCCGCCCCTTCTCCGGTGACTTGGTGTTGTCCGAGTCGGAGCGGCGCCGCCCAGCAGTGAGGTGTGCCACCGACTTGTCCAGATCCACCCGGAAACTCTCCTCGCAGGTGCCGTGATCCTCCGGAGAGGCGTCTTCCTCCTGGATCAGGTCGAGGGTCAGCATTCCGTCGGAGGTTGAGGTAGATGCCTGGAGGAGCAGAAAGCAGAGCTGCGTTGGCACCGGAATGGCTGCTCCTGCTTCCAGGGGTCTCTACACTGCGGATACACTCTACAGAGGGGCAGCGGGAATGCTCCCTCACCCAGCGACAGAGCCTGGGCGGGGGGGTCTGCCCGAACTGCAGCTCCACAGACCCAAAGCACTGCGGCTGAGCCCTCCCTGCTCACCCAGGAGCAGCTCCCTGGCTGTTCCCAGCGGGAAATGGAAGGAGCAGGTGTCAGCGGTGGCAAACTGGGACTTTGCCAGAGGGTTTGCACAGTGCAGTGCTCCACGAGAACACAGGACGAGAGCTGATGACCCAAAGCTGTCCTTATGGCAACTCTCAGCTCCGGATGGAGCTCCAGCACCGGCTCTCCTTGCGCTTACTTACAAATGGAACACTTCCAAGGGAATTTCACCCGAGCAGGTGTCGGGGGCTGGTTGTACCTACCACAGCCATGAGGTGACCCCGCGTGGGAGGGCGCCGGGAGTGCTGGATCTTGGCTCTGTCACGCGTCGGGTGGGCAAGGAAACTGTCCTCTTCCACAGTGACCTGCAGGGTGACACAGGCTGTGAGCGCAGAACATGAGCCATTCCCAGCTCCTGGAGCTGTAATCAGGAGGAGACTGGCAGGGAACGGGGTGTGGGAATCCAGCCTCGGAAGCAGCCCACTGTTCCCCTGGTCTCTCCCCTCTGTGCCGTGATCTACTCAAATCATTCCTGACAACTGAACCTGTTTGCAAAGATTCCCGTGACAGACTCTCCTGGTGTTAGCCATGCTGCTTCCTGCTCTAAAGCCTCTCCCATTGTCTGACCTTGGTTTTCCTTCACCACAGGCTCTGTGCTGCCATCCAGGAGAGGAAAGAGCCTCCTGGCAGTGCCATGGTGCTGTGGGAAGCTGAGTGTGAATGGGAGATCTGAGAGGTCTGAGCTGAGGAAGGGTTGCCATGAAACATTAATGTGAGAGTCAGCCCTGGAGCAAGGGCACAGCCTGCTCCAGGTAGGTTCTCCTTCACACTGGAGGAAACTATGTGGGAATGCTCACCCTGACCTGCCTCTGCCAGCCCACTTGGTGTTCTGAGTACACCTTGTGTCCCCACGAGGAGGCTGAACTGGGGCTGCTCTGTTCTTTCTCCTGGTAGAAGCTGCTTTGTGTAACTGGGACTTTTACACTCCCCCTGAGAAGCGGGAGGAGCTCTGCTAAAGACACTTTGTGTGGATGTGTCCCCAAGACAGGGCTGTTCCCAGCAGTCTTAAACCTTCACCCAGGCTGAGACAGGGGAGCCGGGGCTGAGCCTGAATCCTGCTCACCTCGTCCAAGATCCTGTTTTTAGCACGTGTGATCGCAGAGTTGAGGGCGTTAATCCAGGACTCTTTCTCTTCTGGACTCACAGCCAGGAAGATCAGATTTGGTGCCTACAAAAGAGGGAATTCAGGTCAGTGCCGGAACTCACACAGAGATGGGCCCTGGCCAGTGTGAGGCCTGTGGCCTCTACAGAAAAGGCAAAGTGGAGCCAAGCCTCCAGCCCTGTCTACCCCACACAGCAAACCCCAGGACCATGCACATCCCAGTGGCTCCTGGGCTGGCTGCATCTGGGCAAGCCCCACCTACCGTGTTTCCAGGCTCCCTGGAGTGGGCAAGGGTAAATTTGCTGTGGTTCTTTTTGCTTCTACTTTTGGACTTCCTGAGTTCTTCACATTTCTCATAGTCACTCAGGTCAAACATTTCCTGTATGGTTTTTTCATCTTTTACCTGCAAAACAGCAAGAAAATTAGAGCTTTGCAGATGTCAGACAGAGACTCTGCTGCTCCAGCCAGCAGGATTTCAGCATGAGGGTTTTGACTTGTCTCTTCTGGAATGATGGGGCATATTCAGAAGGATAGCAAGAAAATCACACTTTGCCAGGTTAATTCCTGCCTCTTCTACCCCCAGAGTTACTGGGGCCAGGCCGAACGGCCATGCAGGTGTGATCAGATACAGCATTCCTGTTTGTGGACCCTCCAAATGTGCAGGATTTACTCCAGCCACAAGGAAAAGGCCCTGTGTGCCAGGAGGGGGCTAGCGTGGAGGTGGGAGGTGCTGGAGAAGGTGGACTCTCATCTCTGGTTCAAAGGGACAATTATTCTCTGCAGACAGCGGAACAAGAGCTGGAGGGATAAGGATTAGCACTTCCTATTTTTACCCTGTGCTGGCAGCTGGCTCTGGGGGAAGCACGGCCGGTCCCAGAGTGTGGACACGACGCTGAGCCCCAGCCCTGGAAGGGGGCTGTGGGCAGAACCCACCACCCAGGGCAGGGGCTGCCAGGCTGTCACAAGGCTCTCAGTGTCCTTTAGAGAGTCCTTGAGTGACCACTTAGCAAGATCTCCTGTTTTCCAGGTGTGTTCCCCAACACTCTGCACTGCCACAGCGTGACAGGTACGTGGCGATGGATCAGTGTCACAGAGGCTGCGGCTGCACTGGGGACAGGCAGGGATCCGGGGGCACACAGGGGTCTGGCTGCTGACCCCTGGCCTGACAGTGCCGTCCCTCGGGGACGCTTGGAGCAAAGGGGAGATGGCAAAGCTCTCCATACCCTTCCTCTTCATCGCTCTCCTAATGCACTGTCCTCAGTCCCACTCCCACAGCAGGGAAGCTCTGCTCTTCCATGGTAAACACGAGGAATTAGGAAACTGGGGTGGGAGACAGCTCAGGTTTGCATGTCCATTACAGACACTGCAGCAGGCTCAAATCCACATCCATCTGCTTAATCTGACTCCAGCCAGTCATTCCAGGCTGGATTGGCAGTGGAAGATGTGTAACTGGTGCTGGGAAGGCAGATGGTGGTGAAGTCTAAGCCCTTGGATTTCCTGAAAGGACTCCATCCCATTTCATACATTTCCTCCACAGTTTTGGGAAGCACCGAAGGAACTCCCCATGATTCTTCCATAGAATTTAAACAAAGAGGGTGACTAAACCAGCTTCCTCACCAGGGACATGGATAAA
Organism: Daphoenositta chrysoptera; assembly: GCA_013397915.1. Classification (NCBI taxonomy): domain Eukaryota; kingdom Metazoa; phylum Chordata; class Aves; order Passeriformes; genus Daphoenositta; species Daphoenositta chrysoptera. The sequence goes on from VZRO01000703.1 coordinate 38,511, forward strand.
CTGACCATCTGGCCCTGCCTGGTGACTGCAGCTCCCCTCTGTCCTTCGTCCTTGTGCTCCCGAGTGTGTCCCCAGGATCCACAGGACAATCATCGGCACTGCCATCCCTGACGGCCCGGAGCTGGTTCCTGCTTGCGACACATCCCGTGTCTGGGTGTGATAACAGAGACTGTCTGGCTGCACATCCTCCCTACACGCTGCTAATCGGCTTTGATCTCTTCCCACTCCCATCCTACAATCCACCTCTTTCCAAGAATCTCAGCTGAATGCAGCCCGACTCATTTGCAGCAGGAAAAGCCGATCCCCTGCGAGCCCCCAGCTGTGCCCTGCGGCTGAGACCAGAGCCCTTGCTCCAGATGTTTGCTCATGTGGGTCACTGGGGCTTCCCAGCCCCCCTTCCTCCGCAGAGCTCACAGAGCTGGGACTGAGCCTCCTGCTTCCAGGAATATGCACAGGAGGCTGCAGGACAGAGCAGGTGTCTTCGGTTCAGACAAACACCCTGCAGGTGCAGCTCGTCCTTTGAACGCCTCGGAATGACACGAGCCAGGGCTCTAACACTGCCCTAACACACCGAGGGGATCCTGCTCCTGTGTGTGACCCGTTACAAAACACCGAAACTGGGAATGAGCAACATCCACAGTGGGATTCCTGGGGAAAGAGGGTCAGCAGCAGCCTGGAGTAGGTGGCTGTGGAGGCACAGCAATTCCAGGGGGCACAGGAAGGACAGCGGGTGTCTCACAAGGGGCATGGCCAGCTGAGCCCCCTCCCCTGCTGATGTAACAGAGCATCCAGTGTGCAGAGAGAGAAACTGGAGAGAAAGAAGGATTGGAAGGATTTGGGTGAATCAATCCGAGCAAGTGCTGCCCTGGCTGTCTGCTGGCATTGCTGTCAAGTTGCACCCGTTCGAGGCAGACCAAACAACCCTGCCCTGCGGGTCCACCTGGCTCCTACCTGTGGCCAGGTGAGGGAAGGGACACTGAGGCATGAAAAAGGAATCCGAAGCATCCCCCATCCCAACAGCAGGGAACATTTCCCTGCAGCCGTGAGACCACGCAGCCCTGCACCCCCGGCAGCTGCCCCAGCTCGGGGTGTCACTGCCTGTGCCAAGGCTGACACTGCTGACGCTGCCCGGATCCGAGGAGAGGAGCTGCATTCCTCGCACTCCTCGCACTCCTTCCCCCGCAGCTGCTGCCCATCCGGGTCGGCCCCAGGGACACCCGGCCCCCGGCAGCGGCTCCGAGCCTCCCGGACCCAGGTCAGGGCTGTGTTTTGGGGCCAAACCATGCACGGAGGGGAAGGGGAGGTGCTCAGTCACACCAGTCTGGGGTTTTTGGTGGAGATTTGCCTGAGCAGTTCCCTGCTGCAGTGGGACACGGAGAAATGCGGAAGGTACAGAAAATCACAAGACACCCAGTGTAAGGCACCCACGGGACACTCGGGAGGTCACAGCGCGGCTCAGGATGTAACCAGAAACCTCCGGACTCTCAGTGGAGCCAAATACCAAAACATGGGCAGTTTTGAGCCAGACACTTCCCCTTGTAGCCTGTGACCAAAGTTTCACTTCCTCCAGCTGAGCAGCTCCACCTCAGCGAGGGACGGAGCTTCCTGCAGACCTGGCTGAAGCCAGGCTGTCACTGGGACAGGGATGCACAAGCGTGAGCGGGACCTTCCAGTCCTTGTCACAGCCAGGTCGCTGCCCTGACCTGGTGAGGGTGTGGTGGCAGGACACGGCTGCAGGACGTGGCTGCTTCAATCCCTTCTCCAAACAGCCACCGCCAAGGCTACCAGAGACACAGGGCTGCCAGAATCACTGCATCATGGCATGGTTTTGGAGGGACCTTAAAGCTCATCTCGTTCATGGCAGGGACACCTTCCACTAGCCCGGGTTGCTCCAAGCCCCATCCAGCCTGGCCTTGAACGCTTGCAGGGACGGGGCAGCCACAGATTCTCTGGGCAGCCTGTGCCCGGGCCTCAGCACCCGCACAGGGAGGAATTAAGGTGGTGCTGCACACTGCGCTGTGTACGGGGCAAACACGCCCCATGGAGCACCAGAGAACCGAGCATGCAAACACCCCCCCAGCCCCTCGCCGGCCGTGCCGAGCTGGAACTGAGGAGCCGCGAGGAACGGCTGCTCCTGGAGTGCTCTTGTGCTGATCGAGCCGATGCCTTTGGTGGCAAACAAGGGAAGGCTCGAGAGAAGCGTTCCCTCGCCCCCTCGCCACCCGGGCTCGAGCCGTGCGGCGGCCCCGGCTTCCTGCGAGGAAGTGCCGAGCCCGGCTGTGACAGCCCGGCCGCCGCTCCCCGCCGCAGGCAGGGACAGAGCTGGGCCAGGAACAGGGAACAATTCCCAGAAATGTGCCGGGGGGGAGGGACCGTCGTGAGGAGAGCGAGGGGAAAGAATGCAAGAGTGAACTAAGAAGGTGGTGCTGCAGCTCATCCCTACAGAGCTGGTTTTGGCCGACGACCAAACGCTGAATAACGAAGGATTTTGGTGTGAGTTCACAGAGTTCAGCTGCCGTGGGGGAGCAGAGTGAGCACGGCCGGAGCCTCAAGCTCCCGTTTCGGGAGGTGTCAGACAAGGCCCACAGCTTTCAAAGGGCAGCACTCAAACACCCTGTTAGCATTTTCCATCAGCTGGGCTGAAAAACTACATTTCCTCTCCTTACAGACTTGGGTCTGCCAGGGACAAGCCCAGGCTCCTATGAGGCATTCCCAAATTCTCTTGACAAAACTGAATAACCAGAGCTGGTCTCTGACTTGCAAGCCCAGGTTCTTTTCCAAACTGGAAAAGAACATGGATTCCCAGGAGGAATCAGTGTGGATATTGATGGGATTTTGTTAGTCTAAATTTTGGAAATCTCTCCATTCTAGACCCCAGCCTATGCTCAGCTCCGAGCAGTTCTGCTCCTCGGTCTCTTCAGCACCAACACCTGCCCCAGCCAACATCCTTCCCGAGGGATCCCGGTGTGGAACAGACAATTCCCCTCCCCCCTGTGCTTTGGGGAGATGGGATTCATTGCCCTGCTTCCCAGATGGAGAAATTCAGGCAAAAGTAAATAAATGTCTGGTTTGAATTCATTTAATGAGCACATGGCAGAGCCGAGGAGCTTCCAGGAGCCTTGGGATTTAACCCTTTCTGCTCCGAGATGGTGGGGAGGGCCGGGAATGGGGCTTCACCTGCAGAACCACCTCTGGAGCAGACGCTCGGCGCGAGAGGCGCTGCCAGGAAGCAGCAGGTGCTCCGGGAGCAGAGCTTGGAGACACTCGTGGGCCCTCCCCGGGGCCTGGCAGGGGTCCTAGCTTTGCTAAGTGCTGATGCTCCGGTTGGCTTCAAACCCCCACGGCATGTTCTGAGACCCTGTGAGCAGCAAGTTTTGGGACAGTCCGCAGGAACCCCTCACAGTGAGACCCCCAGGATGCCAGACCCCCTGACACCGGCGTGTTCCTCCGTGGCATGGGCACAGAGTCACCTCAGTGCACACCAGCACCACGTGTCACCTCCACAACCAGCACAGAGTCACCTCAGTGCACACCAGCACCAGATGTCATCTCTGCCGACCAGATTCTTCCATATAAAGCCTCAGCGGTGGCTGCTGCGTTATTTATGGTCCCTCACACACACGTGCAGCCCCAGGGCTGCTGCAGGCCCAGCTGTGAGTTTTTCCCCATATGAAACACAAACACAAGAGCTTCTTGTTCGGAACAGGCTCCGCATGGCCCCTCCAGCCTCTCTGGATTCGAGGTGTAGCTACCTGGACATACTCGGCAGGGACAGACAGACATCTTTTCCCTGCACCTCTTGCCTGTGTTGATTACTATTTGAACACCTGCTCTCATCTAGTCCAGCCTATTCCCAACTCGCCTGTTCCTGTGCCTCTCTCCAGCTCTGGAGCAGCCAGGAGGTTGATGGGAGCGAGCTCTGGAATGCCAGCAAGCAGCTCAGCACAGCCTGGGTGTTCAGTCCACTTTTTAGTCCATTTCTCTGTTGTAACAAGCCCTGACCCTCTGCCTGTGCCACGTCCATGCCTCAACCAGCCTTAAATGGAATTGTCCCTTCCTCTCTCCAGGTCCTGACAGAGCCAGGCCAGGCAGCCGTGCATCCAACCACGGTCTGTCAGGAATTGACCTCCACTGAGGGGGCAAACCCAGAGAGAGAGACCAGGATTTTATCCCAAATTCCCTGACTTGGAGCAACCCCCATGCCTGCTGTGGGCACCACTCTGCCCAGTGCAGCCCTGGGATGTCAGAGGGGATAGGAGGGAGAAGTGCCCTGGCCTGAGGAGTTCTCTCTATGGATTTATGGAGACAAAAAGCACAGGGAAGCCGTGCAAGGACAGCCAGGTGCCGGCTCAGGCTGACAGTCACATCCGATTACCTCCAATGTCAACACCACGTTAAACCCCAAACCCCAGCAAGGAGACGAGGGGCAGCGGAGGGGGCACGTGTTACAACAAGATGTCAATCCGGGGTGAAATTTCCCCGTTTTCCTCTTGGCATGGGGGAAAAATACAAGAGATCGACCTGTAAATGGCTCGATTCCAGTTGGGAGAGTGGAGTTATTTCCAAATAGAGAGTGAGCAGGTGGGAACAAGGCAGAGTTGGGCTCAAGGACAGGCACAGAAGGGAGCCAGCAGTGCTGTCACCGCGGCGGAAAGAGGTTTGAGGGCTTAACTCTCGCTAAGTGAATCCTTTCGTGTCTCCACGCTGGGAAAATGTCTCCCAGCAGAGCTGCCCGGGAGCATCGCTGTCAGAGCCGACACCGACCCCGACCTCGGCCGGGCGCTGCCGGCGCCAGCCCGGGGAGAAGAGAAGCCCCCGAGGAACCTCCTCGGCCCGGCTGGCGCTGGAGAGGTGCTGGGAAGGGCTGGGGCTGCTCCTTTTCATATGCAAAGGCAGGAAGGGGGGATGGGAAAGGAAACTGAAACCGATCCTACCTCCTTCTCCGAGATGTAAAGCTGATCTCCCTTCAGAACCACATAACGGTTTTTCCAGATTTCCCTAAAAATGCCTTTCCCGCAAAATTTCCGCACCCAGCCGACCTTCTCCGGCTGCACAGGTTGCTGGTTTCCATCCTGGTGCCCCTAACACAAAGAGAGGGGGAAGAAAATGGGAGAAAACGGGATTATTCTTGCTTTTACACTCCTCCCGCCCTCCCTCTTTGCCCAACTTTTGTTCTCCCCCTCCCTCCGGCCCCTCTCTCCGCCGGCGCCGGGACCGAGTCCTTCCCCGGGGTCACTCCATGGGGATTTTTGTGCTGCAGACACGAAGCGACAGCGGCAGCATCGGGAGGACGCTGCGAGGAGCGGGCAGGGTTCCCTCCGCGGTTATATAAGACAGGCCGGTGTCTCCATCGCCTCATCCATCGGGCATTTACCCGTGGAAAGGGGAACGGGAGGGGGATGGGCGGAATTTAAACCAGCTGAGTATTTTACTGCGATGAAAATTGCATTTTGGAGCTTTTTATGAGCAGTGAATCCGAAAGGTGAAATCTTTGGTTGGTTTGTATCAGAGGTCTCTCCGTAGGCAGCAATGATCGGATCTCTGGGTGCAGCACGCAGCTCGGCACAGAGCAGCGGATTGATGGTGCCTCCGGATTTTATCGTTTCCTTGTGTTCCAAGATGAAAACTGCCTGCCTACATCACCCGGTGTCTGTGGCGGCGGCGGGAGGCAGGAGAGGCGCTGGGCAGGGGCAGGAGAAGGGCCGGGCGCAGGTTTGGGTCTCTTTGGCTCTGCCCGGGGGTCTGTGCGCTTTTTGCGGGGGGAGCAGAGGCGAAGCCAACAAGCGGCCCCGGAGAGACAAGCCCCCCTCCCCACAACACCCCGGAGCGTCCCTCACCCTGCCCTGCCCCGGCGAAGAACCGCTTCCCCACTCACCCTTTTCGCAGCATTA
>VZRO01000703.1:44414-59658 GCA_013397915.1 Daphoenositta chrysoptera
GCCGCCGCCGCGCCCCCCCCCGCCGCCACCATCCCGCCGCTCGGGGGGCTGCGCCGGGCTGCGCCGGGCTCCCGAGCTCCATCTATAGCCGCGCGCCCGTGACGTCGGGGTTCACGGCGCGGGGCGAATCGCAGCCCACGAGGGTTTTTCTTCTTTGTCTCTGACTCGCCGGGGACACGGGGTCCGTGGGGCGGCGGGCGCGGGGCGGGCGGTGCCTCGCCCGCTGTCCCCACCGGGGCCCGGCCGCGTTCCCGGCGGTGTCTCACGGGTCACCGGGAAACTTCCTAGGAGAGGGGGAAAGCAGCCGGGTGGCACTGGGAGGGTTTTCTCCCCCAAAAGGTGTTCGGAAGTGTGAGCAAATCCCTCTGGAGAGAGGAGCTGGAAGATTTCCTTGGGAGGCGGCTGGGGGAATGGGTCAGACCCCAGCACGGAGGGTCTGACAGCCGGGATTCAGAGCATGGCTTTCAAAAGTGAGGAGACATTCGGCTTCCTAAAAAATGCCCTTTTTTGGGATTATTTTGTCCGTCTCCTTCATGTCCTGCAAGTCCAGAACTGCCTGAGTGTGGGACTGAGGTCACAGATGGAATTTATGGATCAGAAATGGGTGCGGTAGAGGGAAAAGCAGAGAAAGGAGAAAATGGTTCTGTGCGGAAATAGATTGATCTGTCATCCATCAGTGGATCAGCTTTCCAATGACACTGTCCATCCCATCCCAGCTTTACAGTCCGTCCCATCACTGGACAACATCCCCCATCCCTGATTTCAACTTGTAGTTTTACCCCAGTACTCTGGCATTAATGCACGCAGAGTCCTGGGGATGTGCTTGGATTGTGGAGTATTTCCAGAGCTTCTGGGAGTGTTTATATCCCATTCTGAGCATTGGCATCTTTGCCATGAGCTGTGGATGCACCGGATACCCAAGAATACCTGGGGCAGGGACACAAGTCACTCTCTACACCACATCCAAGGGCTGCCTTTTCGTCCTGTGCCTGTGCAGCCCTGAACTCCGTGGGGCCCAGGACCAGCATTTGCCATCCCCGTGCCTCAGTTTTCCCTTTTATCCCACATGGCCAAAGCTTGGTCCAGGCAGGGCTGATGGCAGAGGAACAGATGAGCCACGCCGGCTGCCCAGAGCCCCCAGTGTACTCCTGGGGCACCACAGAACCTGCCAGTTTATTTAATGACATTTTGCCTCCCGACCAGACTTGTCCTTCCTCACATCCTGTTTTTGGTGGCCAGGGCCTGCAGAGCACCGGCTGATGGCCAATGCCAGATGGCACAGTGCTGGTGGCAGCAGGGCAGCTCTGTCATGCCCTTTGGATCCAGGGCCCACGCTCTTCCCAAATGTCCTCTCGTGCCAGGGAAGTTGCCCTGAAACCACAGCAGGTAATGCTGTGCACACCCTCCCCATCCCCAGGAGCAGGAATTCAGCTGCAGTTGGCGTCCTCAGGCTGTTCTGACAGTGCGACAGTGAGTCACGTTTGTGAAGGATGTGACCAATGATTCAGAGCTGGAAACATCAACAATTTACATGGAAGGAAGGGGATAGGAGGGAACCCGTCTCCCATTTCTGTACCAGAAATGGGTGGCTGCACTTCCAGCAATGAGGCCGACCCTGGAGGCTGCTCACCCCTGGGATAGGTGACGAGGTCTGTGCAGCTTCTCATGCCCAGCCCTGTCCCCATCCCCATCCCTGTGGGCAGAATGAAAAGCCTCTCGGAGGTGTGTTTGTGTCTCTCTCTGTGTTCACACGGCCCCTTCACCACCCCTGGCCCCGATGCTGCAGCTGCTCCCTGTGCTGATCCATAACAAACAAGTTGCCAAAATCTCATCTTCTTGCAGAGCAGATCAGCAAACTCTTGGTTTATTTATATATCTAACACCCCCCACACAGCATTTTGCCTCTGGATATCAAGTGTGAAGCTGCCACCTGGAAGGCGAGCTGAGTTTAATTAGGACACATGCTCTTCTGTGTCTCTGACGATAATTACAGCGTTGTTGTCTGGGAAAGGGGCTGCTCATGGGGCAGGGGGCTGCTTAGTACCCTCTGATGGCCGTGACTCAGCTCCCCTCTGTTGGGGTCTCGGGTTGTCAGAGACCCGAGTCACCTGTGAGGGGGAATTCCCTTGTGGCTCTGCCTGTCCCAACAACCCAAAATTCACCAAAAACTCACCGTACAGGTGCCCACCCAGTTCCAGCCCCGACTGTGGGCAGAGAAACCCCCCCAGCACAGGTCGTGTTCTCCCCACCCTTCCCCAAAGAGCTGCCCAGGACTCCCAGGGCCAGGTCCCCTCCTCCCTGCAGGGCTTTGCTCTCTCCCACATCAACGGGACTTAGTTGTGATGCCAAGATAATTCCCAGGGATTTAGGAGCTCATTTCATTCGATCTGGCTTGTTAATTCCCAATCAAGCACCGATTAAAGGCCACGGAGCAGAGCTGGAAATGCACTTGCAGGTTCCTCGGTGTGGTCCTGGAGGGGAGCAAAAGCTCCCGAGGAGGCTCAGGCTGTAACTGCACCTTGTGGCACTGGGAAAGGGAAAGTGGGAATCATCTAACAGACAGCTTCGGCCAAAGTGGGGGATTTAATAGGATTCAACATACACAGACAAGAGAGCAAAGGGCTACTGTGCCCAGCAGCTGCACCCCACAGCTGCTCCCCTGGCGTGGGGCAGCATCGCTGGGTTCCTCTGGGACTCCACCCGTGTGTCCCGGTAAAGAGCCAGGAGCTGCAGGGATTCCAGGGCTTTTCCAGGCACTCCTCGGGTGACAATCCCAGCCCTGGAGCTGTTTGTGAGGCCACAATAAGGAGCTGCAGTGGGGGCACATCCTGGCCGTTGGGTTAGTGCCAGCTCCAGCACTTGCTGCCATTCCAGGTGTGGAGGGGAAGCTCCGGCTGCAGGGCAGGAACATCCTGCTCTGCTCTGGGTAAGCTCTGAATGTGCAAAAAAGGATTCATTCCCGCTGGATTCACCGTCGGCTGCTGGACCTTGGGACTTGGGAGCTGTCAGTGCTTCGGCCGCGGAACCCTGCGGCTGTGACCTCCTCCAGGAAGCTGCCGGGAAAGGTTCAGGTCAGGGAATGAGGGGCAGGGAACTGCTTGTGGCACTCTGACACTTGTCCAAGAGGTGTCCGAGGGGCTGTGACTGTCCCCAGCACAAGCCTCGGGCCCACTGGCATCACACACCCGCGGCTGGGAGCAGCTCCCAGAGCCAGGAACGCTCCCAGCCTCAAGGATGCTGCCGGAGGACGGCTCCTCTGGCAATGAGACCATGGCCATTCCCAGGCTGACTCATCCCTCAATGTGCTGATCAGGTGATCTCAACAGCAATGCTTCAAAAACATGCAAAAAGATAAATACAAACCGAGATATGCCACAAATCCTACAGCAATGGGATTCCCCTACACCGGGGCTGGAGCAGCTCTTCCTGCCCAGGTTGTGAATCTTGAGGGGTTTGAAAAATAGTAAAACCCTAAAATCGCCTTCAAAACCCTGCAGCAATGCCCAGCTCTGAGTTCCATTGGACACAGCTGGGAGGGGGTACAGGCAGGGCACTGCCCACGGTGGCACCAGCGCTGGCACAGGCTCTGGCACCTGGCTCTGTGTTCCAGCCTGAGCTCTCCCTCCTCCAGGTTATTTTTAGGCACTAGAACCAGGCAGAACTGAGCTCCGGTAGGGAATGACTGGTGTTTCCAGGGTCTCCTGGTTCTGTGCTGTGTGGAGCAGCCTGTGCCTGTGACCAGTGACACCTCGTGTCCCTCGGCACGGCCTCTCCGAGCCCATTCCCCTTCTGGAGTGACTGGAGGCCAGAGCCAAACTCCCCCTGCTGAGGCTGTTGTTCCCAGGACCCTGCAGGTCCTGCAGGAACAGGTGAGGACCCAGCACAGGCATCTGCAGGTGCCTCCACAGCTGTTGCACCCAAGCAGGGCCTGGAGATGAAACTCCCAGGAGAAATGACCCTTCCAGAGTGAGGAGGGTCCCCAGGAGGAGCCTGGTGCTGCCACTGCGGCTGTAACTGGGTAACTGGGTCAGGCCCCACATCCTGGGATTAGTCCCAGCAGGTTCGTGCTCAACCTGCCCGGGATGAGTCAGCCCCAGCACCAGATGTTCCTGGCAACCCTTTTTAGCCGATTATTGATCTTTTGTAACCCTTTCTCCTCCAAAGCCCACGGAATTGCTCTGGAAACCGCAGGAGCAGAGTGGATTCTCCGTCCTTTGGGCCAGCCCTCTGGGCCCACAGATGTTGCTCCCAGTTCTGGTGGGGAGTGAGAACAATGGAGCCGGGATTAGGTGCTTACAGGGCTGCTCGGCGCATTAACACCCAAATCCCCTTGTTTCTGGCGACATATCTGCCCTAATCCCGCAGGAATCAGCAGGGCCATGGATTATGTGAGGGGCTGGGACACGCTAAAACCCGGCTTCCCTCACATCAGACACCTCAGGGATGTGCTGAGATATCCCTGATCCTAGGGCACTGCGCTGGAATCGTGGATAACAGTGGACAGGAGATATTTTTATTGTCCTTCCATCCTCAGGGAAACCTTATCCAAGGGAAAATGGATCATTTGGGGCAGGGCTGTTTCAGAACAGGCCCTCTGCTGTCCTCCCCAGGCAGGACCTGGCCACATCCAGCCCTTCCAAAGCACCAGCCTTTTGTTTTCCTTTTTGTTTTTCTCCACTTCATTCTTTGAAATGCAAATTTGGATACAGAATCCCAGTTTTTCTGTAAATAATTCAGGGACTGCATGGCAGCAGAGCCCAAACCAGCCCGGGTGGCTCCTGGCAGCACCAATCCAAGTGGAACCCACGATGGAGTGGCAGATCCTGAGCTTCAGCAGCAGCTCAGGATTTTCCCACCATCCCACACTGAGCACTGGGAATCAGGAGAGAATTCCTGCTCTCCTGCCTGGCCAGGAGCAAGCTGTGCTGATGGGAAGCAATTCCCACGGTGGCCTCAATCCTTTCCTGTGCCCCAAGTGAGTAATTTGGGTTCAGGAAAAGTTATTTGTCTTTATAAACCATACATTTGCCACTGGGAATTCCATACTGACAGGGATCTTTGCCCACCTTCAGCAAAGCAGCTGCAGGTTCACTCAGTGCTCAATTCCCATGTGCTGCTCTGGCTTCCCAGTGTTATAAACTAGAAAAACTCTACAGAAAACTCTGCTTCCCTGCCCTTGAGCTCACGGAAATGCAAGTTAAACCTCCAGCTCAGGGATCTGTCCCTGAGCGACCGTGAGCAGAGCTGGGTCTGGAGCACTGACACCCATTTCCACGTGGGGATCCCTCCAGCATCCCAAACTCCTGCTGTGCCAGCAGTTTCACAGGCACAATCTGCAGAGAGGTGGCTTTTACCTCCTGGTGTTGTGGATGGTGGTGCCCCCCAGGACAATGCGGACGCCGGGGTTGGAGCGGTTCAGGTTGAACACGGCCAGAGCCTCCTCGTACGTGGCCCCTCCGATGAGGAACACGATAATGTCCTGAGGCCTGGGATAAAGGAATCATGGAATGGTTTGGGTTGAAGGGACCTGAAAGCTCATCTTGTTCACAGCAGGGACACCTTGCCCTGTCCAACCTGGCCTTGGACACTTTCTGGGATGGAGCAGCCACAAATACTGAGTTGGGATCAGACAAAGCCAAGGGTAAATCCTGCACCTCGGAGGCAGTGATCCATGATCCCAAGGGTGCCTCTCCCAGACCCTGCCTCATCCCTGTGACGTGCTGGGCTCGGAGCTGAAAACAACCCACTGAATCCCCCAAAACCTTGCCTCTCCCGAACTTTCCCCCACAGCCCTGAGCAGCCTCCAGCAGCACCACCCTGATCCCTGTGGATCCACGTGCCCATGTTTAATGCATGATCTGCTGGGGCTGGGAAATCAGGATCGATTCTGGAGTCAGGCAAGGACACAGCGCTGCCTTGGAGCTCCCAAGCCTGGAGCAGCTCGTGCTCGTGGCTGATCAGGAACCGCCGGGATTTGTGCCTCAGTTCACCTGAGGGGACATTTCCCAGCCACCGGGGAAATGTGGGATGGTAGAGGGAAGCCAAGCAAGAGGAAGGGGGGAAAGAAGTGCCTTCCTCCATCCCAACACAAACCCAGGTGTGCTGTGCATGTCCTGCTTTCATGTGAGCTGCTCCTTCCCTCTCCTGTAACCGCCCTCCCAATCCCTCAGAAGGACCAACACCAGGGATTTCTTTCCTGGATCACTGCTTGGACAGCATGACCTGGAGCAAAGCTGCTCCTGCCTGGTTAGGACACAGGCACAGAGAGAGCATGTTGGCCACTAGATTTCCATGGATCCCGACACCACTGCCTCCCTGCCCAAGGGGATGTGGGAAAGCAAGGAAAACTCATGGAAAAGGTGACTGCAGTCCCTTCCCAATGTGAGCTGTATCACCAATAACCACACAAAGCCTGAGTCTCCTGAGTCTGGGTTAGGTCTGCGTGACCCTCTCCAGGAGGATCCCCTGTCCATTGGGAACAGAACTGGCTCAGGCAGGAGAGCTGCAGTGGGACTATTTTGGCAGTCCCCAAACACCAGATGGCACAGCGATCACAGAGCCAGCTCTGATGAGCGAGGGCTTCATCCTTCACCCAAGCCTCCCAACGGGAGTGGCACATCTGGGCCAGCAAGGCAAGACAGGATGAGATGCATCCCAGTCCTGGGAGCCTGCTCCAGGGAACATTCCTGGGGATACAAGACCTCCACATCCAAGAGATTTCTGTGCCAAGCCCCAGTTCTGTTCACCATCAGTCCCACTGCTGTGGGGACAGCGCCGGTGACAACAGGGATATCCCAGTGCAGACTCTGCCCCAAAGGCCCCATGTACCTGTCCCGGAGTGTGTTGGGGCCCAGGTAGGGGTACTGGCTGTCCTTGAGCTTTCCCTTGATGAGCTGGTCCAGGGTTTCCTGGAGCAGGGGCTGGTGCTGGGTGTACACATTCTCGATGCCCTGAAGCCAGAGAAAAGCTCTTTAGGAAGTGCCCAGCAAGGGGGGAGGATCAGCAGAGGCATAGCAGGCACTGCCCCTGAATTTGGGATTGAGAGGCTCTCGAGCAACTCCCTCCCACTGTTCTCAGTGGAATCAGGCCCTGAAGCCACGGCCCTCTCTGTGAAATCCCAGTCCTGAGCCAGCAGACCCCAGCATTCCTGCCAGCCCTGCTCCTCTGGGCTGCAGCTTTGGTTCAGTCTGTCCCCATTTCCCCAGGGCAGCTCGGTACCTTCAGGCCTTTGAGGAACTGCTTGGTGATGGCCACGGCATCCTTGGGGCTGAACAGGTCACTGCCTCGGACCCGCTTCCCTCCGTACTCCACCACGGCGGACACCAGCTGTGCAGGGAGAGGGCAGGAGCCCCGTCAGCCCGGGAACTCCTTCCAGGCTGCGGTGAGGAGTCGCTGCAGACACCTCACGGAGCTCTGGAACGGGGACAAGGAGCCACGGAGGTGATCCCACTGGAACTGCGCACGGAGGTGAGGGGGCAGAGCACCGGCACCCCCACATCCCTCAGCCCGCCCCGACCCTCCAGCTTGAGGAGAGGCTTCATCCCCATCGCCTGCGGCGGCGACATCAGCTCCTCCACACGAGGTGACATCATCCCGCTCCTCCACCTCCTCCCCAGCTGCTCCTGGCGCTGCCTCCTGTTCCCTCCCTGCCAGCTCCTCTCCATCCCCAGCCGTTTGCTGCAGCCACTGCCTGTGCAGCAGGAGCTGGGGAACGGGGGGAGGAAAAGAAGAGAGGAAGCACATCCCAGGCCCACGTGCTGCCACACTCCCCTCCCGGCAGGCTCCTGCCACCCCTTCTTGATTCAATCCCTCACAACATCACAGAATCACAGACTCGTCAGGAGTGGAGAGGACCTCTGGAGTCCAGCCCTCAACATCACTGATTTAGGAAACGGAAATTGAGCCACTTATTTGCAACACCTTTTAAAGCCACACCCGTCGGTCCCAGCCAAGCTCAGGGCAGCCCCGGGCTGACCCGGAGCAGGCCGGTTTCACCCCAAGAGCAGCGATTCCCCCGCCCTGCCCCATGCCCGGGTTACCTTGCGGTACCTGTCGGTGCCGCCGCGGCCGCGGAGCTCCTCCAGCAGAGCCGGGAGGCCGCTGCTGCCGTGGCGCTCGTAGCGCAGCGCGTAGAGCATCACCAACCGCGCCGCGTCCAGCTCCGACACCCGCGGGCTCTGCAGCAGCCGCCGCACGCTCTGCGGGACACACGGCACCTCAGGGACGCGGGGGCCAGGGCAGCCTGCCCCGCTGCCCGAGGGAGTCACGCTGGTGCCACTGGTGTCACTGGTGTCACTGCCCAGCAACAGCACTGCCAGTAGAGCAATGCAGGACATATCCAGTTGTGGCATAACCTCAGCAAACCTTTGGATGTGAGACGTGGAGGAACGAACTGCACGTTTGGAAGCAAAGGAGGGAAGGAATTAAAGCATGGAAAGAGTGATCCCAGCTAGAGAGAAGAGCAGGGATCTGTTATCACTCCTGATCCGCTGCTGGATTCACCACCCTGGCCCAGATGTTTATTGGCATCTATTTGACTGATGCTGACAAAAACACAGCATAAAATCCTGGCTGTGAGGAGGATCAAGAGGAATTTCACCATTCAAGGTCAGGAATTCACCTGTGAGGGGAGGGCTGGAGCCCCAGGGAGGTTCCTGTGCTGGCAGAGCCAGGACCAGCGGGAAGCAGAGAACAGAACAGCCATTGTCCATGGGAAGAGATAGGATTCCAACCCTCCATTCAGCTCCCAGGGCTCATGCACTGTGTCAGGGTTAATGAGAGCCCAGGGGAGGAAGAACCCAAATGTCCTGGACTGGGGGGCCCAAGGCCACCAGAGATCCAACAATCCCTGAAGTGACATCAGGGGAGAACAATTCCACTCTTATTCCGGGCTCTGGCTGCTGCTTCTTGTCCCGTGGCCTTGCCCCTCTCCTGGCATTGGGAGCTGCAGCAGGAACAGCCCAGGGCGGGGTGGCTGCAGGGACAAAGATCCCAGTTACATGGGTTTCCATTTATTTCCAAGCTGCTGCATGTCTTCCAGTGGCCTCAGTTGCTGGAAATACAACAGGGCCCTTCAGGCACAGGGCTGGAAGGAAACTGAGGCAGCTTTTCTGCTCTAAAACTGCGGAAACACTGTGTAGAGCAGGACCAAGGTGACCCCAGGAACCTCAGGATTCACCTGGCACCGTAGCTCTGCACTGTGTATATTCCATCAAAAATCATGGCTCACGGTGCAGGGAGGGAGCAGACTGGGAATATTTGACTTTTAAACTGCAACAACCTGAGCTGGAGACAGTGAAACAGCTTGAGGACCTCAGAGGCTGCTTCCAGCAAACACATTTCTGGCTGCATTCCCAGTTCCACGCTCAGCCATGAAAATCCTGCCAGATACCAGGTATGGAATGCCATCCCTACGCTCGCCGGTCCATAGGGAAGCATCAGCCCAGGGGCTGGGAGCACATTCCACCTCTGGGAACAGCCCAGTGTTATCCCCTCGGCCCCCACCTGGAGTTCAGAGTCACAGAGGCAGGGAAGAAACTGATCTCAAATCTGCTGGAGATGCTTTTCCTCATTTCCCAGTTCCTCTGCTTCACCAGTGTCATGTAAAGGTCTGTTACACAGTGGGAATCCCCCTCCACTACCGAAAATCAAGGAATCATTTCCCAGAAGTGAGTGGCTGCTCCAGCCCTGCCCTGAGCTAGCCCCATCCCAAAGCCCCTGCTGAACACCAGCCCGAATCCATCTCCACTGACTCCTCCAGACCCTGCTCTGGGCACTGCACAAGAGGCCACACTCAACTGTCACAGAGCCTCTCTCCAGCTTTTCCAGGCCTCTCTGCCAAAGAAATCTTGGATCGAAGAGACTTTCCAGTGGTTTTTCTTAAAAAAAATAGGTAAAGACAATTCCATGGATTCTGGCTCTTCTGCCCAACGAACACATCAGCTCCTGCATGGCATCCGAGACTGTTTTATCCTGGTGCCTGCCAGAAGCCAACTGGCTTAATATAATGAAAGAATGTTGGATTGTGGGATGTAAGGACAGGATTTGCAAGGATGCTTCTCAAGCCAGTCATTAACGATGACTCACTCCCATCCGAGCTGAATTCCACACCCGGTGTCCTCTCCACAGGGTATCCACACACAGAGCTCCCACCCAGCACCACCTCCCCATTCCCAAGGGAGTGACGGGATGGAACCCCCGGATCCAGAGGCAGGGTGAGTACCTGGAGCGCACTGGAATGGTCACTCTGGCAGGCCAGCTCCTGCTCCACCTCTGACACCTCCAGCAGGTTCCGCTCCGCCACGAGCCGGGACAGCTCCCCCACCACCGTCACATGCTTGGACACTGTGCCTGACATCTTCTTGAACTGGGGGTAGTTCTCCACAAAGGCCTGTGATGGGGAAACTGAGGCAGTGGGTGCTCCCAGGGAAAAGCAGGAGACAGAGGATGGGTGCAGCCAGCCATTAATTGTACAAATTCCCAGCAATCCAAGCCCTGTGCAGGTGTGCAGAGGATCAGACACCTCAGTCCTAGGAGCCCACGGGATTTCTCCCATTACCAGGAGATTTCTGGGAGGGATGTACTTTTTATTTGTTCCTAGCATTAAAGGATGGGACACAGCTGGGATGGGCTTTGCCCTTACCTTCATATCTGCAATGGACTCCAGCTTCTGCTGCTCCTTTGGCTTCCTCCTCTGGAAATCCTCCATCAGGTTCTTGATGTTGGTGCCAATCTCGGCGAAGTTCAGGTACATGTTCTGTAGGGAACAAGATCGGAAGCACAGGGAAACTCATTGAGAGAGTCTCGATGAAGGAAGAGCCTTGAGCAGCTGGGAGAAGGTGGCTCCCTCCCCCAAAACCTGGAGCAGGGTTTGAAATCAAACAACGAGCAGGACACGTTATCTCACGTCCGACGCCACTGGTGCTGCACGCTGACGGTCACAAAAGGCACATCCCCACCCTGAGGCTCCTTTCCCATGGCAAACCCCCAAACGGGGGTGCTGCTGAAGCCCCCCTGGGACACCTACGTTGGCATAGAACTCATCGTTCTCAGCGGACAGGACGACCTCCCGCAGGTCCTTGCTGATCCCCGGCACCCGGGACAGGTCGATGCGGTTGTTGTTGATCCCCAGCAGCTCGTGGACCATGGCCTGGTACGTCCACTGCCAGGGGACAGAGGAAGGCAAAGGGATGACCTTGGTGAGACACAGCACTGGGAAATCAATGGATTTCAGCTGAACCCAGCCACAGCTGCTCCTGCTACCCCAGGACACACAGCAGAGTCCAGGAGTGTGTCCCTCAACCAGCCAGGACATTCCAATAAAAATAAACATCACTGATAAATAATCAGATGGGGAGACAGTGCCGAGGGAAACCACCCCCCTCCAGGGCCATTCCAGAATCACAGTGTCGTGGTTTGGCTTGGAAGGAACATTAAACCCATCCTGTTCATGGCAGGGACACCTCCTACCAGACCAGGAATTCCTGCAGGTACCTTCAAAAGAGACTAAAGAGGGATGGGGATTAACACTCCTGTTCCAACACCTCTGTTGGCCACCAAACCCCCCACCCCTCTGCCCAGGCAGGGAGAGGTCCCACAGTTCCACTGCAGAATTCCCTACGTGCTCCACTGGCAGGAGCATTTCTGCACATCAGGAGTTTCTATTTTTATCCTGAGAAGTCTAATAATAACCCAGAGAGAACAGCGACAGCTGATCAGAGCCCTGCCGTGCCCAACACTCCATTTACATCCCTGGGAATCTCTTTGGGACAGGAAATCCTGAAACAGCAGATAACGCCCGATGCTGAGCAGAGTCCTGAACGCCACAAACCAGGTGTGAGCCGGGCTGTGACAGCCACACCCCTCCCTGACACACCTGTCACCTGCAGCTCCTGCAGAACCGGCATTAGAGCAGCTCTGGGGCTGCTGATCCCGCCCAGGTGCAGCTCCTGATCCCCAGCTTCCAAGACAACCCCACAGAAATTAAGGGAGACCAACAGATCCTGCCAGGCTCCACAGCACAGAAAAAATAAATCCAACAGCTCCCAGCAAATCCAGCAGCCATCAATAACAGAGGGAGACCCAGCAGGGCAAGGTCACTTGATATCCGTGTGCTGCCTGCAGCCTGACAAACAACCCCTTGGAAAAGGCCCTGCCAAAGCACCTGGGCTCCAGAAGCCACATGGAAGAGCTGCTGGCCCTGTTTTCCAGGGTGCTGGGTCCATCTATCACTGAAGCCAACACAAACAACCCCCACTCAGGTCTGGAAAACCCGGCCAGGGGATAAAAGAGGGATTTTGCAGGGATTGGGGGTGGGAAGCAACACTTTTCTCTCCTATATCCAACCCATGACCTGCCAGCGGTATGACTCCAGCTGCTGCAGGACTCCCTGGGTGTGACTCACCTGGTTCAGGAGTGGGGTGATGGCATCGTCCGACCGGTCCAGGATGAGGAGCAGGGGAGGGACCTCGGTGCGCCGGAAATCAAACAGCTCATACTCCTTCGTGATCACTTGCTGTGGAGAAACGGGAAAAATCCCACCTGAACACCTGGGAGAGGCTCCCTCTCGGGCACAGAGGGACGGAAGGGTGAAACCCCAACTGTGCTGCTCTGCCTGCAGTGCCAGCGAGGAGCTGAAGGCCCCAGGGAACTGGGACACTGCTCCCAGGAATGCTGAACTCCAGCAGCTGTTTTGGGAGCAGAGCAGGACATGACCTTCCCAGTGCTGGGCCTCGAAGTAAATGATGGAATTTACAGAAATTGACTGAAAACAGCTGTTTCCTTCCAGTGGATCCACATGTAAAAAACTAACCAAGACTGGATTCATCCCAAAGGGACATGCTGTGGGTTCCCCTCACCTTCACGCACTCGGCCAAGCGCTTTGCTGGCTCCGAGGAGAGCTGATACCGGATCATGGGGCACTTCTTCAGGGACAGGAGCAGAGCAGTCAGCCCCTGGGTTGTCCTGGCGAGCTGAGCCGGGTCCCAGCTGCGGCCCTGGAAGGAAAGGCTGCACCTCACATGGATGCACTGGTCCCACACTTTCCCACATCCCTGTTTCCAAGTCCTGAAGTCTCACAGGAAAGCACAGATGCACTGGAGCAGCAGGTACCCAGGGGCTGAACCCGGGCTCCCCGGTGTTCCTCTCCTCACCAAGGCCCGTTCCCCCCGCTGGCCCCTCTGGCAGCCCCCCAGTGCCCCAGTTGGTGAGGGCTACTCGTTACCCAGTGCAAGGACAACTCGCCGTGCTCCTACCCGACAGCAGCCCAGCAGGTTGAGCGAGAAGACGTGTGGGTTCACCGCGATGTAGTCGCCGTAGAACTCCTGGGGAGGGGAGCAGGACAGTCCTGTGTCTCCAACCCTGACCCCAGCCAGAGCCAGGTGCCAGCACTGGCCACCCAGCCCCAGCCACCACCCGGAGGCAGTGGCTCGGACCATCCCTCCTTCCTCTCCCCCAAACCCCTCTGATCCCCACAGTCCCGCTGACAGCTCCCCTCCCATCCGTCCTGTGCGTGGCTCCAGTGCCCAGCTCTTCATCAAACATGGAATCACTGATGGTGGAAAAGCCCTTTAAGACCACTGAGTCCAACCGTGCCTCCAGCATGGCCAAGGCTACCACCAACCCGTGTCCCCAGGTGCCACATCCACATGGATTTGAACTCGGCGGCAGCACCTTGTGAGACACTAAGAACAGCAGCAGCTGTGAGAGCGCAGGGCACAATGCACCAGTTGGTTTTCTGTCTTTTACCTCTTCATCCCACATTGGTGCCCATTCCTCCTCCCAGCCAGGCCTGTCATGCACCAGTTGGGAACAACAGCCCTCCTGCTCCCAGTGTCTGGCAGCCTGGACCTTCCCTTTGCTTTTGGGTTTGGATCTACCTAAAACACCCAAACTTCACCTGGACTTCAGCCACGACCTCCTGCTCATCGGCCTCAGCCAAGGCCTTCACGTCGCTCTTGCTGATGACGTTGCTGAAATCTGGGAGGAAATACAGGGAAGGGACAGTCGGGCACCATGCAGAACAGCACAGTCTGATCCCCTCTGGAGCAGGAGCAGATCCCACAGAGACCCTCTAACCCTGCACCTGCAGGTGTTGGAATCCTGAGCCACCTCCCAGGGATGCTCCAAACTCACTCCCTGCCCATCTCCCCGGCACCTGGTCCCGCTGTGTCCTGCAGAGCCACAATGACATCTAGAGGCCACTTCACCCAGTTCCTGGGATCCCACGGACTAATTCCTGGGCTGGAGGACTAGACTTCAACCCCAAAGCAGACGGAGTCATTCTGCTTCATTCCCAAACCCATGGAACATTCCGTGGCATGAGCAGGACATGCGGGAAGCACCTGCCTGGTACACCCAGCACGGGAAGGTGCAGCATGATCCACACCAAGGTGTGGAGCCTGTCCCATCCACACTGGGATGCAGAGCCTGTTCCAGATTTATGGACCTCCAAGACCCCTGGACTCTTCATACTCACAGATGAAGTAGACGCTGTACTTGGGCCTTCGCAGCTCCTGCACCAGGAGCTCCACGTTCTCCTGGATAGAAACAGCACCAGGGAGAGCAGAGTTAAGGAATATGGAATCATGAAATCGTTAAGGTTGGGAAAGCCTCTGAGATCCTGGTGTCCAAGCATTCCCCCAGCACTGCCAAGGCCACCACCGACCCCCGTCCCCAAGTGCCACATCCACACGGATCTGAACAATCCCAGGGATGGTGGCTCCAGCATTGTCCTCTACCAGGGCTGAACAACCCTTTCCATGAAGGAATTTTCCTGAATATCCAACCTAAACCTCCTCAGCAAGATTTGAGGCCGTTTTCTCCCCCTCTGGGGTCCATACCTTGGTGGGCCGCAGGAAGCAGATGGCCTTGAGGTGCTTCATGGGCTCCCTGTTGGGCGAGTCGAGGCGCTCGAAGAGATAAACCTCGCGCTGCAGGATCTCGGACTGGGTGTACACCACGCTCACGGCGCCGGTCTGGGGGCGACAGGGGGGCAGCGCCCGTCACTGCGGCCCCGGGCCCGGCTCCCGGGCCCGGCTCCCGGTCCCGCCGCCCTCCTCGCTCCCGGCCCCTCCGCTCACCGTCTCCCGGTCCATCAGCAGCACCTTCATGCCGGGGCCGCTGTCCTCGATCATCTTGGAGACGTACTGCCGGACCGCCAGCACCGCGTTCATCCTGGCGGGGCTGCTGCTCTACCGGGCTGTGCCTGCCCCGCCCCGGCCCCGCCGCGGCCCCGCTTCGGTTC
>VZRO01000703.1:63097-83072 GCA_013397915.1 Daphoenositta chrysoptera
GCTGTCCCGCCGCCGGAGCCCCGGTCCTGTCCCGCCGCCGGAGCCCCGGCCCTGTCCCGTTCCCTGTGCCGAGCCCCGGCCCTGTCCCGCCGCCGCAGCCCCCGCCGCGCGGCCGCTTCTCCCCCGCGTTCGGGGCTCACGGGGAGGGGGCGGCCGCGGCCGCCCGTGGGGCAGGGCAGTGACGCGTTCCCGGTCCCCGCGATTTGCGGCCGAGTAATTCTCCTCTTGGCGCTGGTTTTCCGCTGGGAGCGCCGGGGTATCCGCACGGCTGCTCGGTCCGGGCGGGGGTCGCTCCCGGGGCCCCGTGCCCAGCGGACAGAGCCGTGAGCGGCCGCCGGGGCCGGGCTGGGGTCCGTGGGCAGCGAGAGGCGAGCTCAGAACAGCCCTGGAGCTCGCCAGTCCCGAGCCCTGAGTTCCTCCTCGGGCCGATTCCCGCTGCCTCGCCGGGCTCCGTGCGGTCGCTGCTCCCAGCCCCGGAGGATGCTCTGCTCCAGGGAAGCCGCTCCGAGGCCTTGGGAGTCGCTCCCGGTAACGGGACGGAGCCTCCCGGAGCGGGGCTGGATCCCGGAGTACCGGGAGCGCTTTCCCGGCCCTGCGGTGGGTTCGCGGGGTGGCTCCCGCAGGGAGCGGGGACCCGGCATCTCCGCCTTCCTAAAGGCCTTGTTGAAGTCCTGGCGCTGGAAACCCCAAACTTCCAGCCGGGATTCTCCACAACGAATCGCTGACACTCTTGGTGTTTATTATCCTGACCCGGCACATGTCCATGCTGGGTCGTTTTTCGGGGAAATGGGATGTTTAAGCTACTTAAAGATGGTTTTGTGCTGAAGAAACTTGTGGAGTGGAGATGGTGTGGCCACTTGTGGATGCAGTGTTGGATGTGCCTGAAGGGGCGGCTGTGAGGATTCGCAGCTGGGGGGATCCTGGACGTGGATCCAGCCATCCCCCGCGCGTGTGTCAGGTGTGAGACCCTTGTCAGCCCCTGGTGCGGGCAGGAGCATCCAAATCCCACCAGGATGGAGCACGGTTGGGGACGGGAAGAGGAGCCGTGTGCCCAAATTACTTAAAATTCAGGACTCTGCTCTTCCTGGTGCCTTAGTATTGGTTGGTTCAGTTTTCTGTCAGAGTTTATTTACTTTTTTGCTGGTGTTTGTGGTGAATCCGTGCCACTTGGTGCCGGGATGTGGCTCTGCTGCCGGTGGGGGAGCGCTGGGAGATGCTCTGGCCCTCAGTTGGTGCCTCAGCTCCCCCAGTGCTCAGGAACACCCTAAACTCATCCCTGGAAATGACTGAAAATGGATTTTCCTTGCGGGAGGAGCACTGGGTTGAAATATTCTGGGGAGAAAATGCGTGGAATCAGTGATGAAGCTGCCATGGCCTCGATTGCAGAGGGGACACTTGGAGCATCCCCCGGGATACGGGCAAGGACAGCATGTGCCAGGCCCAGCTCCTGCAGAGAACCAGGCTGGAAATAGTCACGGCCTGGTTTAAGTAGAACTTGGCTCCAAGGGAATTTCTTTGGTGCAGACACCAAGGGAACTGATTTTGTTGTCAGTGCTTCATTAGAGAATCCTATAATTTTGGGAGCGAGAGGAATTGATAACTAAGAGGGATAACAGTGATGGGACAGAACCTGGATTTGATGGAGCTGCTGTGTTTGTGTTGGAGACTTTTTCGGCTTTTATCTCTCTATGAGGTGTCGTTCTGGTGGGTTCTTCGGCCCGAGGTTCAGGATGACCTGGGTATTGGGAGGAGTCCAGCTGTGTCTGGAGCGCTGGGAAGCAGTTGGAGCTCTGGGAAAAACGGGATAGAGCTGTTCACTGAAGTGCTGAAGCTTTATAAAAATGGGATGATTTCCGTAACTGTCACTTCACCACCGCTCCAACTCCTGAGCACCAGCGTGGTTTTAGGAGCCCCTTTTCCCTGCAGGAAAATCTCGTTTGCAGCGATCACGTGCTATCCTTTTGGACTGTGCTAAACCTCTGCCAGAGGTTCCAGAGCCTGCGGTTCCCAGAATGGTAAATCTTGGAGAGCTGCTCATACCAAGCGTGAGGTGCGACCACAGAGCCACATCCAGCACAGCCACAGCTGCCTGTGCTGTTCCCAAACATCCCTGTTCCTCCCTCTCGGGCTGACCTCCCTCTGCTCTCACAGCTCCCTCCTCGGGGCTGAGGGGCTGACGAGCTCCCGTGGTATCCTGCACCTCCAGGTGTATCAGGAATAACTGTTTTCTGTTGATGATGATGGCGAGCCGGGTTGATTCCCACGCTGGAAGAGGCAGGAGCTGCACGGTCTGTGTCCCATCCAGCACTTCTGGACGGAGCTGAGTGAGCCCAGCACAGGTGTCAGGTCAGAACAGGCGCTGGTAATCCCACATTAGGTAACCTGCGGGGCCAGGACAGGGATGTGGGATGGGATGGGATGGGATGGGATGGGATGGGATGGGATGGGATGGGATGGGATGGGATGGGATGGGATGGCAGCAGCCCCCGCTGTTCTGGGGAGCAGGAGGAAGCCAGAAACCTCCTTCCAGGACGTGCTCGCTCGCAGCTCGTGGAGAAGTTCATTTTTCTCATCTTTGTTCCGATAGGGCTCAGGGTGGAGCTGCTGCCATGTCCCACCTCTAGGTCTCCAACTTCATGGAGAAGTTCATTTTTCTCATCGTTGTTCCGATAGGGGCTCAGGGTGGAGCTGCTGCCGTGTCCCACCTCTAGGTCCCAGCATGGCCTTTCCCCTCAGGACCCCCCTGCTTAGCCCTGAGTGCTGCCAAATTCCAGGGTCTCGGAGGATTTGGGGGTTAGGAGTTTGATATGCGCTGGTTTGCCACTCTGCTCCTGCAGCTCCCCAGTGGTGGGAGGAAAAACATCTGTGTGGGTCTAAATTTCCCCTGGATTTGGGCACCTCCTGCTTCACCCGCAGGTCCCTGAGGGCTCTGGGGGTCCGGCCTGGGGTTCCCCGTGTCCCTGTGGGGACGGGATGTGGCAAAGGGGCTGGGCTGGGAGCAGAACCCTGGGAGTGGAGTCCTGGCTCCCAGCTTGCTTCCTGCCCTCAGCAAAACATCACGTGGCAGATCCGGGGGAGAGACGTCAGAGTTTGCTGCTCCTAAAGTATTTCTGGAAGTACCTTTATAAACATGCCAGAGCCACCGGTCATGGCCGGCCTTGGGTCAGGATCTGCCCCTTACAAAGAGATTTATTTCCTGTTTCTGCAGCATGTTCAGTACGACTAAAAGCTAACAAAATAAAGGAATTAAAGCCCTATAAATTTCAGTCTGGAACTTTGAATCCAGTTCTGCTGCTTTACAGTTGGTTCTAGTGAAATGCTTCAGTTCAGTGTTCCCGATGGTTTATTTCCCCCCGGATGGAGCTGAGAGACACTGAGTTCTTGGGCCTTGTGTCCTCTTGAATTCCTCCCTCGGTTTCCCGACACCTCTGATGCTGTTGGGGCAGGGAGTGCAGTCCTGCCTGCAGAGGGCTGGGATGCTCCACGTGCTCCAGGTGAGTCCCTTCCCAAACCTGGCGTGTGACCGTAGGAGCTGCCCTGGGAGAGGCCATAGGCAGCAAAGAGAGAGGAGGTCCCGGGGGGGTTTTATGAATTTCCCCTTATTTTGGATGGACGTTTGATGGTAAAGGTGTGAACTCCCGTTAGGAAGGATTTCCAGGCTGCTGGGATTGACTAAACCCAGCTTGGTCCCACTCCCAAAGTGGCAGATTCCTGCTGCCTGGACGGCTGAGGGTTGGTGTTGGTGTTGGGCGGATCTGTTGGCACGTTGGGTTCCCCTCGGTTCCCAGGGGCGTGTGACCATGGAATGCTGCTTGCATGGAGCTCCAGCTCCTTCTGCTCCGAGCAAGGTGCGACTCCAGCACGGCTGATGGCTCCTTGCTTCCTCAGGAACCTCGCTGTGCTCAGGCCCTGTGGAAGCGTGGGGAGGTATTTGTTAAACGTGTGCTGAGAAACCTGCTGGTGTGTCCTGCAAAGAACTGTTGGGGTCACCGGGACCACAGGAACAACTGGGCTTAGTCCTAAATGCGTGTTTTCCGCATATTTCGGGTTGGAATGTGCCAGGAACGCCCGCTTTGGGTTACATCCAGCTGTGCTGCATCCCTGCTCCCGGGGGCTTTGGGGTGCGCTCAGCGCCTGTTCCGTCGCTGAGGGATGAATTGGAAGTTGTGGATCTCCTGGGGCTTGGATTTCCTACCTGGGCTCGTATTTCTGACCTGTTCTGGAAGGAGGGAAGAGGAGAGAGCATTTCCCTTCCACAGGGAAAGGAAATAATCAGTAACTCTGTGAGGTGGGGACATTTCTCTGTCCGATCCCTCAATAAATCTCCAACAATCCGTCACCTCCTTGTCAGAGCCAGAGTTTTCCATCTGTGTTTTCCCTGGCGTTCTTGTGTACGCGGGAGTTCGGAATGCCATGGATGAGGGGGTGGGATGTGCTGCTCATTCCCTCCCCAAACCTCCGCTGCCTGCGCTGAGTTTTCATTTTCATTGGAATTCCACACCCACCTGAAGGAAGTTTTACCCGTTATCGCAGCCAGTTCCATCCTGGAGCTGCTCCTTGTTCCTGCAGCTCTTGCCAGGGATTAGAGGATCCAAACGTGCCGCTCCTAATTAGGGATGTTCCTTAAATTGGTGGAGTAAGAGCAGGAATCCCTGCCAAATCCTGCTCCCGGAATGTGCTGGGCTTTGGCATCACTGCTTCCGCCGCAGCTCCTGGATTGCTCCGGGAGTGAAGGAATACGGAGTTTTTCTGGGAGCAGGAACTTAAAAACGACACGATTGTCAGAGTGGGAACGGTGTTTCTCCCGCAAAGCCAAGAAATTCCAGGTCAAAGACTGGATGCCACGGTTGCTCGTGGGGAGTTGTGCTGTTAGGGAATTTCACCCACCTTTAAGGATAATCTTGGAAAAAAACATTTCAAGGCAGCAGGGGTTTTTTGCCCATCTTTAGGGATAGTCCTGAAAAAGAGACTTTTTTTCCCAGGCACCAGGAAAACAACCAGGTTTGTTCATCTTCCCCACAGTCCTGAAATTTGCTCCTTTATGCCAAATACACCAGCACTTCCCTCTCCCAGCCTTCTCAGATTTTCCCCTTTTCTTCCAGATTTTCAGCTCAGGATAAATTCTTTTCCCATTCTTTTCTGTTCCTTGATGGCAGAATTTTTATCCCAGTCTTTAACTGCAAATTCAAAATTAAATTTAACCAAATTCCATGGAGCACTTTGCCGATCTGGACTCCCACGGATGAGGCTGCTCTCCCTTTCCCTCTCTGCCCCGAGGAATGCGGAAAATCAGGATTTGAAGGCATGGCAGGAGCACACGCCTTCCGCAGGCTCAGAACCTGACAAAATCCAGATTTACGGAACAGATCTGTGGTTTTGTTCCCTTCTGGGAAGGAGCTCTGGAGTCGAAGGAGCCTGGCAAGGGGCTCTGGAGTGGAAGGAGCTCTCTCTGGGCATGGATTATGTCTGCCAGAGCAATTGGGATTTTTTGGATTGGTTTGGTTTTTTGTCTGAAAGGGGGTTTTTAAAATGTATTTTCCATAGGATGCATCTCCTAATTCTAGCATTTTGTCCTTGCTTCCCTTTCCCTGGCTCACAGCTGGGGTGTTTAGAGTGGGATGGGGCAGGGATTTGCTCCCTATAAATGCACAAGAGAAACTTTGCTTTCTCACTGCTCCCAAATACTCATTTGTTACATAATTTATTCCTGGATCCTTATTACTAATTTGGAAAGAAAAGCTCCACCACCTTTCAGACAAGAATTGGATTTAGTTCACGCATTTTCCAAGGAAATGCCCGTTGCTGGTTGCAGCGAAGTGGGCGTTGTTCTCCCAGTTCCCGAGGAATGAACTGGCGATCCCGGAGCACAGTTGATTTTCGGGGGGTTCACGTCCCCCTCGGCTCATTCCCGATCCTCGTGTGCTGCGGTGTCGTTCCCAGGTTGATGCCGAGGAGCCGATCCGGTGCCGCTGACTCCGCCCGGCCTTTGCTATGGACATCGTCCTGTCGGATTTTGTTCGCTCAACGGGGGCAGAGCCGGGGCTGGCCAGAGACCTCCTTGAAGGTACGGAAAATTGGGAATAATGGGGGCAGCGCCCAGGGTGGCTGATGGGGAGCAGTTTCCGACGCGGGTGTTTAGGAGCTGCCCCGGGTTCCGTGCTGGGTGAGGGTGACCGGCGCCGCTCCCTTCCCGTCCAGGCAAGAACTGGGACCTGAGCGCGGCGCTGAATGACTTCGAGCAGCTCCGGCAGGTGCACGCCGGGAGCCTCCCGCCCTCCTTCAGCGAGGGCCGCGGGGCACGGCCCCCGGAGCGGGAGGCGGCGCGGCCGGGGCGGCCCCCGCTGCAGCGCCAGGATGACCTCGTGCAAGGTCAGTGTCCCAGAGCCGCGGGATCCGTCAAACCCTCTGTGCCAGAGCCATCCGGCCGCTCGCTGCCGGGACCGCGGCTGCTCGGTGGTGGCTGCTGTGGGATTCGCTGCTCCTGCCCCACTTTGCCGTTTGCTCTTTGTTCCCCCAGAGAAGCGCCTGTCCCGGGGCATCTCCCACGCCAGCTCCACCATCGTGTCCCTGGCCCGTTCCCACGTCTCCAGCAACGGCAGCAGTAGCGAGCACCTGCTGGAGATGCCCATCTGCACCTTCCAGCTGCCCGACCTCACCGTGTACTCCGAGGATTTCCGCAGCTTCATCGAGCGGGACCTCATCGAGCAGTCCATGCTGGTAGCGCTGGAGCAGGCCGGTGAGTGCCAGGCCCACGCTGGTGGCATGTGCCGTGGGCAGCTGGGGAGTGTCACCCACAGGAACACCCCAGGATGTCACATGGATTCACATCCAGCAGGGAATCATTCCGTCATTTTTGTGACCTGGTGCAAGTGCTGAGTAGGAGCCGCTTCCCTTCACTCATGGACACCGAGTGTAAATAACCCAGGGCTGTTATCATGGTGCACAGCTGAGAGGGAAAACACCCCAAAACTGGCATTGTCTCACCCCTGGAGCATTCCAGTGCTCCATCCAGCCAGTCCCACGGAGAGCAAAATCCTCATCCCTGGCACCACAAAGGTTCCCATGGGCAGGGGCAGGACAGAGAGCAGTCTCAGGAGGGTTTACACCCCCCACTGTTTCTGTGGTGCTGCACTTAGTAGAAAACATATTTTCCTTGGGGATAACAGCCACTCTGAGGGCCCAACTTCTCCCTTTCCTGCTCAGGAGTTGCTGTAAGAAATATTCTCATGTTTTGGGAATGAGCACTTGATCCCAGCGATCCCGTTACACGGCGATGCCGTGCAGTGACAGCAGAGCTGCTGCCTCTGGTGCAGATAAACCCCAGATCTCATCCCAGCAGAGCCAGGGGTTGGGTTCCTGTGTCCCACCACAAATGGGGTGCGGGGCTGGGGGTTGCTGGGTGCTTCATCCGTAGGCTGGGGACACTTCCAGGTGTACCGAGATGCCATTAATGGTAAGGAATTCAGGAATTCAGAGTTTTAGAAAATGCCTTTCAGAGACTGGAGTGTCTGTGGGTTGTTGTAAATGAGGGGTTTGTCTGTAACAAAGGGCTGTAGTGCAGCTAGGAAATATTCCAAGCTGGATTCCAAGTAGGGTTTTGAGCACGGTTCTGTGATCTACAGAGACTCCCGTTATTAATTTAGCACACACCATCCTTAGGGGATTAAGGAAATATTTTATAGCCCAATAAATGTTCAGATCCTCTTCCCTGTGTATTCAGAGGTCCTGTTACACCATTGTGGCAGAGTAAGTGCCTTCAGTGTGGCTGTAAACTTCAATGAGATCCTCTGGGAATGCTTTGAATGTGCTTGGAGTGGTATGGAAAGGTCTTAGTGGAGCTGAGACCTGGGCCCTGAACGGAGCCTTGGCGTCCTTTGACACGAACCCTCGTGGGGAGGGAATCAGGCCGTGCTCTGTGTGGGGAAGCTGCAGAGTGGGTTTGCTCGTGGCAGATGGGGAGTAGCAGTCCATGGTGCCTCACCTGAGGATACTGGGGAAAAAAAATCACAAAGAGCTGAAAGATCCTGATCCTGGTCCTTCACCTCTACCAGGGGGAAACCCTGGTGGTCTCTGGTTGCTACAGAGGGTGCAAAGGGTGTCCGGGTCCGTGTCCATGTTGGATTCCTCGCGTTGGCCTCGAGCAATCCCGGGGACGCTCCCTGTGTCAGGCAGCGAGAGCGGATTCCCGGTGGCCTTAGGGAAGTCATTTGTGGTTTGGATGAGGCAATCCTCCCTTCGGGTTGGGCAGAGCCATCAGTTCCTTCCCGTTGCCGTGACCTGTTCAGGTGGCTCCTGCTGGAAGATGCACTGGGATTTCCCCAGACATCCTGTGGGGACAGATGGGTGTTCTTCAGGATAACACAGGGTCATGGTGTTGGATGCAGAGGGAGCCTCTGGGTGCTGATGGACTTTCCCTGTGTGCAGAAGATCTGTTGCCACCATGGCCATTCTGGGAAGATCCCTCGTGCTCCTGGATCCAGTTGACTTCCCTGCAGAGCTCTCAGGGCTGGCTCTTAAAAGCCACACACAGAGAAATGTGTTGTTTTCAATACTTCTGGGCAGCCTCTTGGCCTTTCCGCCGCCTTGACGGGAGCAAAACATTGGAAGGAGGGTTGGGCATGCGGTTCCTTTGGAGACGACTTCTCTTGCGTAACCGGAGTCGTGCAAACACTCGGGCACAGAAATACCTCTCCGAGGTGTGTCCCCTCAGATCGGACTTGGGCAGAGGTTGCACAACCTCCCGAGCACCAACCGGAGACGCAAACTCCATGGAAAAGAGCATCAAATCCTGCAGGAACCAGGGAGAACGGATAAAACGGAGCTCTGGGCGCTGCCCTGGCGGCTTTACGTGTGGGACAGCTCCTGTGAGGCGCCACGTTCGCTGCCCTGGCCCTGGGCCACTTGGCCAGGCTCCGACTCCGCCGTGCCAGGAGCTGTGTTGAGGGAACAGGCAGCTTCTCGTGCACAGCCATTGTCCCCAGGCTCAGTGCAGAACCCTTCCAGCTCTGGCGCGTCCCTGTCCCCGCGCCGGGGACAGGAACGACCTGCCTGTGTCACGCTGAGCTTCGTGGGGTTTTGTTTTCTAGTGTTTCGGGATGTTTAAACCCCTGTTTTCTGCATTTAGTTCCTCTCCAGCTGTTCTCCCTGAGGTTGTACAAAGCATTTCCAGCAATCCCATGTCTGTGTGCTGGGATCCCTGGCAGGGATCGTGCTCCAGAGGAAGGAGAGGCTCTTTGGAAACACTGGGAAAGGGCTGGTTTCCTGCAGGAGCAATTTAAATACAACTTGTTGGAAGCCTAGACAGGCTTGTCCAGCCAAAAACCTGCCTTTTGCACAGGATCCAAAAACTCCTGGAAAATATGGCAGCAAAGGAGGGGTGTTGAGGGCAGGGCAGGGCAAGACACGGATGGAGGGTTCAGAGTCCTGATCCAGCCCAGCTTTGCTCCCTTGGGAAGGGCTGAACCTCCAGCCACACTGGGCTCACTGGGCATTTTTTCCTACCTTCTATTTTTAGCTGCTCTTGACTTGAATCACCACGATGACCCAAAACTCCCAGTCTAAAGCGCTGTCGGTTTGCATTTGCAGCAGGAAAGCTGCTGGGATCAGCAGAAATCCTGGAGTATTCTGCCTAAAAACCAGTGAGCAGGGAAACCCGGCCATGAGAGAGTTGAAACTGGAGGGATTTGGTTCCAAGAAGCAGCAAAAGGCTAGTTTTCCCTGGAGAAGTTGTTTGTGCTGGAGCTCCTGGAACCTTGGGGAGGGAAATAAGGGGCGTGGGGGAAGAACAGATAGAGAAGACCTGGTCTGGGGGGCAGTCCTGGCTCCTGTTTATGTGTAATTCTGATTTGTGTGACCCCAAATTCAGCCCGGCCTTTTCCCAGCATCCTTGGTGAGTTTTGCAGCTCCAGTCTCCTCTTTTTGTTGCTTTGTCACTGTCCTGACTCTTCCCCCCGAGTCCTGGGATGGGTCTGTACCTTCCCACCTGTCCAGGCACTCCCCAGCTCGTTCAGCTGNCGTTCAGCTGGTTTTTATCCTCGGCTGTGGTTTCAGAAGGGCTGAGCCCCCCAGTGCCCCCCAGTGCCCCCCAGTCCCGTGCTGTGCTGTGGTTTCACGCTCTCCCAAATCTCCCCAGGGCGCCTGAACTGGTGGGTGGCGGTGGATCCGAGCTGCCAGCGGCTGCTGCCCCTGGCCACCACCGGCGACGGGAACTGCCTGCTCCACGCTGCCTCCCTGGGTAAGGCTTGGCTTCATCCCGGGGGAACAGCCCACCAGTCCCCGGGCAAGAGCCCACGATCCCCCTCTGGGAGCAGGACCCGTTCTGGTGGGAAGCCAGGACGCTGCTGCTCCTCCCGGCTGCAGCAGTGCTGGTGCGAGAGCAGTCGCAGTGCTTGGGCTCTGTGGGAGTGGGGTGGCTCGAAGGGAAGGGGCTGCCAGCAGCTTGTGTGCTTCTCAAATCCCTCTCCCCGTCCGTCTGGCAAGTTTCCCTGGATTCCTGAAGGAAATGGGAGATAATGGAGCAGCCCCTTCCCTCCTCTGGCGGATCTGTGCAGGGACCTCAGAGAGTCAGGGAGTGACACCAGCCCCTCCTGACCTTCCGCTCTGTTCCTTCTCGCTGCAGGCATGTGGGGCTTCCACGACCGGGATCTCATGCTCCGGAAATCCCTCTACACCCTGATGGACAAGGGAGTGGAGCGGGAAGCGCTGAGGCGGAGATGGCGCTGGCAGCAGACGCAGCAGAACAAGGAGGTGGGACCCACTGAATGTTGGTTTGGGCCTTCTTTGCCAAGGGGAACGTCCTGGGAAAACATCCCGTGGGTTTGGGAGGTGCTTCCAGTTGGGTCTGGAGTTCTGGGCAGCTCCCTGCTGTGCCATTGGACTGTGCTGAGGTAAGGGGTCTCCTGCAGTCAGAACTGCAGCAAACTGAAGAGGGCTTGGGACATGTGACAGGACAAGGGGAATGCATTTAAATTGAGAGGGAAAGTTTGGATGAATATTGGGAAGCGCTTTTGGGGACATGGTACAGAGTACGTTGATTATTTTTGCGTAAATCTATAGAGAAAAGTTGTGCTGTGGGTATCAACCCATGCTGGAGCAACTGGAGGAGGTTTACTTGGAGGATTTTGGGTTCTCTTTGCCGTTTTTCAGTCTGGCCTGGTTTACACGGAGGAGGAGTGGCAGAAGGAGTGGAACGAGCTGATCAAGTTGGCGTCCAGCGAGCCCCGCGTGCACTATGGCACCAACGGCGGCGGCTGCGGCGGGTACGGAGCAGAGAACTCGTCCAGGTGTAAAACAGGGAGTGCCTTCCCTCAGGGCACGGCTCTCGTGGGGCTCCAGGGCAGGGGCTCCGTGTTGGTTGGGGTTTCAGGGGGAGGGCGAAGGATCCCAAGGAAACACAAGGCACGTAGAGCATCCCAGGAAAGGATTCTGGTGCTGCACGGCCTCTTCTGTGGGGTAGCGCATGGATGGAGCAGGGAATAAATACTTTCCATGTGCTTCCTTGCATTGCTGGCTCCAAAATGAGAGAATAACCCAGAGCTGAGAGTTTTTGCCATCTCACTTCTGTTTCAAGGACACTTCCCTGCCACAGCTGTCCAGCTCCTTAGATAAGGGACTCCCAGCAATGCCAGGCAGCAGCTGGACATTCCCTGGGCGCAAACCCTTGTCTTGGAGCAGGACATTTTGGGGATCCACACCTAAACCCTCAAATGAGTGCTGAGATCAGCCTTAGTGTACCCAGCTCTGCGTGGCTGCCTGTGAAACCTCCTCCTGGTGTTACAAAGCAAATGGTTGAATATCCAAGGGATGACGTTGACCTCCTTTCCCCAAGGGTGGAGAGCTCAGAGGAGCCGGTGTACGAGAGCCTGGAGGAGTTCCACGTCTTTGTCCTGGCCCACGTGCTGAAGAGACCCATCGTGGTGGTGGCAGACACGATGCTGCGGGACTCGGGCGGCGAAGGTGAGTCCTGCCCTCTCTTCCCAAAGCCCCTCTGACCTCTCCACCTTTCCTTTCTACCCCGTGTTTTCCTGGGGGCTCTTTGCCCCAAGGCTGGACCTGGCACAGGGGGGAGAATTGACCTGCTGCAGGTGAACCCACAGAGGGGCCAGGGCCAGGCTTGGCTCCCAATCTGATTTCTGCTGCTTTAAGAGCATCCACACAAGGTTTTTTCTTTTTAGTGTGTCTTTTGTCCCCCCCCCCAACATGTCTAGAGATGGGAAATTCCGTTCCCTGGGTGGTGGATTTTCCACCATCAGCTTCAATTTCCTGTCAGAGCAGGTTAATCAATTTCCATCCTTCTGTGGGCAAAGTTTGTCTTGTGGGGGAGTGAACTATTTTTATATTTTTTCTATTTTTATAGAAAATACCAGTTCATTCTACATTTTACATTCTCCCGATGTAAAATAAACATCTATTTTGGGCTGTGGTTTTGTTTAATGTCCCTTGAAATGACAGATAATTGCAGGTGAGCCCTCAACTGAGGCAAATGGCTCATTCTGGAGCAGTTGCAGCACAAAGAACTCTGAACTCTTGAACCTATGATCAGAACTATCCACCCTCGTTTCTTCCCAGCATTTGCTCCAATTCCTTTTGGAGGGATCTATCTGCCCCTGGAAGTCCCAGCCAACAAATGCCACCGGTCTCCATTGGTTCTGGCTTATGACCAAGCCCATTTTTCTGCCCTGGTCTCCATGGAGCAGAAGGAAAACACAAAGGATCAAGGTGGGTGATGAGATTCAGGTGAACAAAGCACTGAGGAGGAGGACTTGGGAGTGCTTGGGGGGAAGAACTGGCCAGGACCCATCAATGTGCACTGGCAGCCCAGAAACCAACAGTGTCCTGACCCTGGAGCCCTTCCAGTGCCTAAAGGGGCTCCGAGAGCTGGAGAGAGACTTGGGACAAGGGCCTGGAGTGACGAGACAAGGGGGAATGGCTTCCCACTGACACAGGGCAAGGTTAGATGGGATATTGTGAAGAAATTCCTCTCTGTGAGGGTCATGAGGCACTCCATGGTGCTCTGATGATTCCACGGTCCCAAGCACTGGCAGTCACTGGGATTTGCCGTGAGGCCATTCCCATCAGAGGTGGTGATGTTCCTGGTGGGTGCTCAGAGTTGGCTCCAAGTGTGGAGTATTTGTCCTCTTGTGCTGTAAACCTGACACTTCTGTCCTGGGGCAGCCGTGATCCCCCTGACGGACTCTGAGCACAAGCTGCTCCCTGTGCACTTCGCCGTGGATCCCGGGAAGGAGTGGCAGTGGGGGAAGGACGACAGTGACAACGTCAAGCTGGCCAGGTTGGTGATCCGCAGGTGATCCAGGGTGAGGCTCCAGTCGGGTTCCGGGTGATCCGCAGAGCGGGGAGGTCACGGATGAAGGGGTCAGTCCTGAAAGCAGCTGGGATTTCTTGTGCTAGATGAAAGCTGTGCCCAGAGAATGACACTGTTCATGGGGATGGAGCAGCTTTTCCTTCACTTTGGTGTGTTTTGGGTGGAGCTGCGACATCTCAAGAGCTTTGTTCCCGCACTGGAAACAGATCATGCTCCAGATCCTGGAGCTTGGGGCTGGGTGTAGCTCAGGCACCAGCAGCAGTGGAGGGTCTTCTGTCACAGTAGCACAAAAAAGGTCTATTTGTCCATGTGCCACCAAGCCCCTGTGTTGTGGGTCCCTGCAGTGGGGAGGGTGGTGGCCACCAGACCATGCCTGGTCTGGGTGAGACTTTGGGCAGGTCTCACCATGGTTTGGTCCCAGCAGTTCCTGTGGCTGAGGCAGAAGCATTCTGATTCCGACACAGGAATCTGATTTCTCCCTTTGGGTTTTCATTGAAAAGTTTGGAAAGCTGCAAAAAGTCCCTTTTTGGACTTGCTGTAGGAAAACATCCATTTAAACACGTAACACAGGGAATAATGCAAATAGGGGGGGAGATATTTCCAGGTGGGAAGTGGAAATGGCTCTAACTCGTGGTTTTGCCCCGCTCCGATGCCAGCGTGACGCTGTCACTGGAGGCCAAACTGCACCTGCTGCACAGCTACATGAATGTCCGATGGATCACGTTGCCTTGTGACATGCAGGTAAAGGGGCCAGAGGGATCTTCTTTACCTATGAATTATTTAACCCTCTTTTCTACAGGGAAGCTGGTGTAGGGCCTCACCTGGGGGCTCTGCCTCATGTGGGGTTCTGTGCCTGCAGGAATTGTGGCTGATTCTGCTCAGAGAGCAGGGAAGTGACTCTGTTTTGCGGGTGGGCACCTTTTCCCTAGAGCTTTCCATGCCCGTTTTCAGTCTTCACACAACCCAGGGGTCCCCGTGCCCCTCAGGGACGCCCCATGCTCTAAACAAACGGGAGCTGTTGGTTTATGGCCACCTCGAGACTAGGACAAGTCTCACCTCCCTCTTCCCTGGCTTTGCTCCTGAACCCTCGAGCAAGTGGAGGTATCATAGAATCACAGAGTAGGATCATAAAATCCTGGAATATCTCAGGTTGGAAGGGTGCCACGGGGATATTTAGGGATGTGCAGGATGCACTGGGGACGTCTGAGTGTGTCCGGATGCCGTCCCCTCTGTGTTCCAAGCAGCACCACCTCCTTTGCTTCACTTTCCACCTGAAAATCTCTACCTGAGGCGTTTCTAGACTTCGATATTTGTCTCTCCTTCCTCCCCAGGCGCCTCTGGCTCAGCCAGAATCCCCCACGGCCTCCGCGGGCGATGACGCTCGCTCGGCAGCGGAGTCAGGCGAGTCAGACAAGGAGTCAGTGTGCAGCAGCTCTGCCAGCAACGGGGGCACCAGGGCGGGCAAGGACAGGGAGAAACCAAAGAAAGAGCGGGAAAAGGAGAAGGAAAAGGATAAAAAACGGGCAGACTCAGTGGCCAACAAGCTGGGAAGCTTCGGGAAGACTCTGGGCAGCAAATTAAAAAAGAACATGGGGGGCCTGATGCACGGCAAAGCCGTGAAGGGTGGCGTGAGCAACGGGCAGGGAGACACCCTGGAGAAGAAGAAGAAAGGATCCCTGAAGGCACAGAAAGGCAGCAAAGAGGAATGTTCCCCAGGAGAGTTAGCTCCTGCAGAGAAGCCGTGCCCAGGCAAAGCAGCCCCGGAGAAGCCGTCGGATCCCCACAAGTACAGCAGCGACGTGCGGCTGAGCCTGAGCATCCTGCGCGCGGCCATGCAGGGCGAGCGCAAGTTCATCTTCGCCGGCCACCTCAAGACCAGCACCCGGCACCAGTTCCAGGAGGAGATGATCCAGAGGTACCTCCTGGATGCCGAGGAGCGTTTCCTGGCAGAGCAGAGGCAGAAGGAGGCGGAGAAGAAGGCACTGGGCAGCGCCACCCCGGCCAAGAGGCCGGAAGGGGAGGCGGGTGCCCAGCGGGGCGAGGAGGCGATGCCGAGCCCCGTGTTCTCCCAGCCGCCCCCCGCCTACCCCGCCCAGCCCCTGGAGCCGGCTGTGGGTGCTAAAATCGCCGCGTTTCCCGCCGGCTATTCCGGCGTGTTCACCTTCCCCAGGCTCTCCATGGGCAGTGCCGAGGGGCTGCACCCACCCGCCTGCCCCGAGGGCCGGCGGCAGCTGGCGGGGGGGCCCTGCGGGAGCCTCCCCCCCTATGCCACCCTGCCCCGGCACCACCAGGGCCGGCTCGGCCTCGGCCCCCCCGGCCCTGCCCACCTGGGCCGGTTCTCCCCCACGGACATGGACATCCAGCCTCCCTTCCCTTCCGAGTGCAGGGGCTCCGGCTGCCTCCCCCCGCACAGCAACGGCTGCGGGGAGCTCCTCGAGCAGGACAAGGGAGGAACAGTGGATAAAACGAGAAGCCAAGCCCTCTACAACATCCCGCAGACCAAGTGCAAACAGCCCAACTGCAGCTTCTACGGACACCCGGAGACTGGGAATTTCTGTTCCTGCTGTTACAAGGAGGAGCTGCGGCGCCGGGAGCGGGAGGCGCTGGTGCACAGGTTCTGACGCTCCCCCCGCGCGGGTCTGGACCCATGGAACGTGGGGAATGCAATAACGGAGAGATCCATTTCGGTTTCACACCCACCCACGCTCCCCTCCCACTCCGCGGGAGGTGGGAGCAGGCGTTCGGCCGGATGGGCTGGGAATGGCGTGGGGCTGGTGGGATTGAAGGGAGGGAGAGGGGGAGAACCAGCCCCTGCTCTCCCAGAGCCCCTGCAAGGGAGGAGGAGGAGGATTCCCAGGACGGCCTGGGGACAGTGGGGGCTGCTCGGGTCGGAGCACAGGGTGAGGGGGGAGAATTCCTCAAAAACTCAATAAACCAGACCAAAGCTTTGGGAGTGGGCAGGGGGAGCAGCTCCCGCCAGGTCCTTCCCGCTTCCCTGACCACCTGGGACGGAGCAAAAACGCCCCATTTTGAGCGTCACAAACCTTTTAATGGAGTTTTTTAACACTGGTTTTATTCTGTATTTCTTCTTGCTGGTACTGAGCGACACCGTGTTGGAGTTGGACGTTGGTGGGGTGGGGTGGGGCGGACTCCCCCCGCCCAGTCCCGGATGGCTCCCAGCACCAGGACAGGCTCAGGGCTCTGTCCCCCCTCCTCCCCGACTGACTAGCCGAACTCTGGTTTTAAAATGTTGTTTTTAAACTCTTTCTGAGGCGGGGGGAGCCAGGGCGGCTCCCAGCGCTTGAGGGATTGGAGGTTTCTC
This sequence comes from Daphoenositta chrysoptera, assembly GCA_013397915.1. Classification (NCBI taxonomy): domain Eukaryota; kingdom Metazoa; phylum Chordata; class Aves; order Passeriformes; genus Daphoenositta; species Daphoenositta chrysoptera. Next base: position 79,741 of record VZRO01000703.1, read on the forward strand.
TTCCTGTGCAGAACCCTCAGCCCACAGGAGAGCTGATGTGAGGTCCTGGGTCAGCCTCTCCTGCCAGGAATTCCCAGTGGCGTGGGGCAAATCCCCCAGGAATAGCCACTGGAAAGGGGCCCCAGAGCACCCCCAGTCCTGGGGTGGAGCCGGGGGGTCACAGCCCCATGTAACTCCTACTTGAGCACAGCTACTCTGTACTACCTCTGATCCTGATTAACTCGGCTCCGTTGTGCTGAGCCACCAACAGACCTTTAGGCTGCGGAATTAATCCATATTTTTGATAACAGGGCTAAAAAGCAGAACAATAAGGTAAAATCCTCCCGTGACTAACGTCCCGCGCCACTCCTGGCCCCATCCTGGCCCCCTGGCTCCCAGGGTGGGATTCCCTTCAGCACTGCGATGTTTGCACAGAATTCCTTGGGTTTTTTGGTAACTGCAGCTCCCAAACCGGGGCCGATCCTGCACGGAGTGAGGTGCAGCATTTCCCATCACACGAAAATAAAACAGGAGTTGTATCCTTCAGCCAGAGCTTTACAACATTCCCTCGTTTTTATTTTGGGGTTGATTTTCCAGAAGGCTCCAAACTATGCAACCCCTTCCTGCCCACGGCTGTTTCCAACAGAAAGGGTCAGGGCCTGGGCAGAGGAGCAGGAAGTGTGCTGAGCTCGGGGCATCACCTGACGCCTTAGACTTGGCCCTAAAAACGTTAACTTAGACCTAAAACCCTCCAAATTAAGGCCTTTCCTAGTGGGATCCCAACACTTTGAGTCCAGCCAGCAATGCTCCTTGTCCATGGATTTTCACATCCAAATTTCAAACACCACAGGGATCATTGGACTCCAGTGTAAGTTGTTGTCCCTGGTTTTATAAAATCCCCGAGCGTGGCTGAAGCTGTGGGAAGGGGAGGGTGTGACACCCACTCCAGCTGGCTCCTCTTACCTTGGAACAAATTCCACGTTTCTCCCTCAAACTGCAGGAATTCCAATGGACTCTAACCCCGGGGCAGGGACATGCAGTGCTGGGTAAGCAGCACAGGCTCTGCCCCCACTTGGTTCACCCCAAATTTTAAGTTGAAATGGTTAAAACCCAACCCAAACCCTTCACTGTTTGTGGGCACTTGGTTTCAATTCCAGTTTCTGATGTTTCTTTTTCCCAAAATCAGAGCAGCAGCTTTATTTTGGGGTAGGGAATATCCTTAGGCTGTGCCGGAAGCACCAGGAGCGGGGATGCCCCATGGCACGGGAGGAAAGGCGGGAGGTGCTTCACCACCTGTTCCTCGGGTTTTGGGGGAATTTCTCTCCCGTTTGGTTAGCTCCATCCCACTGGATGGTGGACTTGGGTGGGGGTGAGAAGCCCCCAGACCTGCTCGCTGGTTTGGTGGATTGGGGGAGGAGAGAGGGAAGAAGGCAGAAAACCTGTAGGAAAAGCAGCAGTCCTGGAGGGAAAACTCCAAAACTGGAGGAGAAGCACCAAACCTGCTCCAGGAGGGATTTTTCCATGGGGATGGGGACAGGGAGGCTGCGGTGTGACCCCAAGGTCAAACTAAGTGCACTTACTGGTGTGGCTGGAATTCAAATTGCTGCCATCGGATGCTGGTGCAGGAAAACTTTGTCTTTCATCGTGTGTAAAACCCATTAATGAGATTTGATTTGATTTGATTTTATTAAATGAGATTCACCTTCGCCATTCCCCGGCCCCTCGGCGGGGGAGGCCGGGGCAGCTTTGGGTCTCACTAACGCGACACCGAGTGACCTGAATTAATTCTGCAGTGGTATATTCACAAAAAACCCCTTTTTTATAAATTAATTCCAGATTAATTGGTGATATTTAGCCTCCTGGTGAACGGGGCTGGAGCGCTGCACTCGGGCTGTACCTGTGGCCTCGTTGTGGCACCATGGACTCATTGACAATAAAAACCTTCAGCTGATGCACCTGAGGCTCCTTCATCCCCTCACCCCGAGGGCTTTGGGGGTCCCCAATTCCCTCCTGGGGTTGCCTCTCATCCCCTTCTGCATCCAGTTATTGGGATTTTGGGGTTATTTTGGGGTTTTTTTTCTCCACTGAGGAGAACAGTGCCCTCTCTCCTGGAGAGTGGGTACGTTTTCCTCCCATTCTGTCTGTTCCGTTTATTGTGTGATTCCATTTTGGTACAGATTCTTGGCTTTCATTTAAAAAAGAACACCCTCAACCACCCTTACCTCCCTGTTTCTGTCCATCCTCGCTGGTCTTGGGGCCCTTTCCCCAGCTGCATCCCAAGGCCACCCCAGAGGGATGCTCCCTTTGGTACCCGAGTCTCAGGACAAAATCAGGGATAAAGTCCAGCATGGGGGGCATATGGATGCTGAAGCTGTAAATGAAAGAGGAAAAAGTGGTTTGGGGGTGGTTGGAGATGGATTGTGGAAAGTGGGACCCCGGGAGCAGTTTCCCATGGAATTTCTGTCACTGGGATTTTCTCTCCCAGCCCCCGGTGTTTTTCCTTCCTCCCGGCTTTGTGAGTTGACACTCCATGCCCAGCGCCACGTCTGTGCCGGAAGATTTTCTTCCAGGATCTTTCCTCCTGCTGTGGCCCCGACTGACCCTGTCCTGGCTTGGAGCAGCTCCGGGCTCAAAGCCTCCAGGAAATTCCTCTCATCTGCCAGTTGCCGGAGCCAAAAGCCTATCTGAGCCCCTGGGAACCTCTGCCAGGTGATTCTCCTGCAGGAGGAAAACGGGGGTGCATGAGCTGCAGCCTCTCAAAGCTGGGGCTGCCCCAAAAATCTGGGGGGAAATACACCAAAAATCAGAATTGGAACTGGAGTTCTGGTGAGTTTTCCATGTGCCTGGGCTGTGTCGGGATTTATCCTGCCTCGTGCCAGCACTGCTACCTCGACTGCCTCGGGCCGGAGGTCTCGTGGCACCGAGGGGTGGCACAGGTAGCCCCCGGGCCACCATCCCCCCGCTGCCCGGTGCGGGGTCAGGGGCCGGCGGGAGCGGGGCCGGCTTGGCTTGGCTTGGGAGCCGGTGTTGGGCTGGGAGGAGAAGGCTCCGTGCTTCGGCCGTGAGTCACCGAGCAGCCTCTCCTGCCTTCTGCCCGGGAGAGGCCCCGGGCCCCCTCCCGTGACGCTGCTGACGGGGTTTGGGGGTTCCCCTGCGCCGGGCAGCGCTTGCGGGGTGCCAGAGCTGTGGGGACCCCGGGACCGCCCGTTCCCGATGAGATCCCGGGGTCTGTACCCCCGCCCCAACGCTGAACTTCTGGGGTGCCGGGGGCCGCCCCCCCTCCACCTGCGGAGCTCCCGCCCCCGGGCTCCCCCCGCCTCCCCACCGCCGGTAGCGGGCACCGGGATGGCGGG
>VZRO01000707.1:0-73722 GCA_013397915.1 Daphoenositta chrysoptera
GCTCAGCCAATAGTAGTTGCTTTTAACAGCTGTTTCAATCAGTCTTCTATATTGCACGTACACGTGTTAAAACAATACTTGCTTGTTTTATACCTTATACAATAGTGCATAATATTCCATTATTAAGCTTAACTTTCTCATCTCTTGCTAAGCATAAATTTTGCAACTTCTAAAAGTTCTCTCAGCTAGGCCTAAAACCATGGCTCTTTGTTCTCCTGTCTTTGTGCTAATGTTCTAATTGTATCGTCTTTAATATTTTCTCAGGCGAAGCTGTTCCCTAAAATCTTTCTACTTGATTCTTAAAGCCTGCATTTTGTTTCTCACTCTTAGAAATCCTTTTACCTTTTTCTGGGTTTCCTACAATAATTTAAGGTCTCTCACAGGAGAAAAGACTTCCCCAAGATTGACAATGGGGGGTAATGAGGGTAAAAAAGGCACAGACTACTCCCATGACCCCGGTCGCTTCTTTGGTTTCCCCACCTTTACCTGAAGTACCCTTGAAAAGCCCCACGTCCTTAACCATAACTCTCCCCGTACCCTCTTTATCTCTCTTTCCTACAAGTCCATCAAATTCTCAATCCAATGTTCCCAGTCCCATGTTACCAACAAACCAGACAGACCTTACCAGTTTTAATATAGGTGAACAAACCATAGACCCGGGAAAAGGGACAATGTTATTATCAGAGATACCCGGGATGGAAGGTCCATACTTGAGCACCCCATCCAGAGTAGGTAATAGTTCCCAGACAGAGGGGACTCAGCTGTTCCCGTTATGAGAAGTCCCAATGGGAGGAACAAGAGGAGGGATAGGCTTTCTCAATGCTCCCTTGATGGCCTCAGAAGTTAGATCGTTTAAAAAAGAGATTAGGCCTTTGATGGAAGACCCGGTTGGGGTCTCCCAGCAATTAGACCAGTTCCTGGGACCCAGTATTTATACTTGGGAAGAGATAAATTCCATCCTAACCATTCTATTTTCCTCTGAAGAAGTACAAATGATAAGAATGGCCAGATTGAAGATATGGGAGCAAGAAAACAATTTAGGACCCCCTGGGGAACACAAATTGCCAATGACTGACACAAATTGGGATCCAAACAATAAGATAGGGAGGCAGAACATGAAAGAATATGGAAATTTGATCGTCAGAGGCATCAAAGAGGCAGTTCCCCAAACAAATAATATTAAATTGGCCTTTGATTGTCACCAAGGCAAAGAGGAATCTCCAGTGGATTGGTTAAATAGATTGAAAAGAAATTTGCAATTATATACTGGTTTGGATCCTGAGAGCCCTGAGGGACAAGCTGTTCTTAAAGTCCAATATGTCACAAAATCTTGGCAAGATATTAGGAAGAAACTCGAAAAGTTAGAAGATTGGCAAGATCAAAGAATCAATGACTTATTAAAAGAGGCCCAGAAGGTTTACTTAAGGAGGGATGAGGAAAAGACAAAGGTAAAAGCTAGGATCTTAATGACAGCAGCACGGGAGACAACTAGAGGAGAATCAGGGGAAGTGGAAAAAGAACCAACTAAGAAGAAAATAGAAGGGAATAAATGGATGGGGAAATGTTTTTATTGTGGCGAAAGAGGTAATGTAAAAGTTCAATGTAAGGTGTGGGAGAAAGATCAGACTATACCAGGAATCATGGGAAGATTAGGGGTGTCAAGGGCTCTACTCCCTGGGAACAGGTCATCTTTGGAAATCAGAGCCCTTGGAAAACTTGGATTTGGGACCCCAGAGGGAAGAATTTGAATTTTTAGTTGATACAGGTGCAGACAAATCATGTATTATAAAGCTACCAAAAGGATGCAAAACTGGGAAAAAGATGTGTCAAGTAATGGGGGCAAAGGAAAACCTTTTAAAGCCCCCATTATAGAAAATATAATTATAAGAGGGAATTCTAGAGAAACTGTAAGAGAATTGTTGCTTTTGGCCTGGGCGGGCTGCAATTTATTAGGACGGGACTTACAAGTCAAATTGCAAATAGAAATAGTGCCAGAAGGGGATCACATGGTGGTACGAATGATGAAATTAACAGAGGAAGAAGAGATTGGAATCAATCCCAAAATTTAGGCAGATGGTGAAAGTTGGGGATTACTAGATATCCCTCCAATAGAAATAAAACTTCAATCTACAGCCCCAAGGGTACAAATTATATTACTCAAAATTGGTGTGATTACCAGAAGCCTGTAGCTTATCTCTCAAAACTCCTGGACCCGGTGGTCAGGGGTTGGCCCCAATGTCTCCAAGTTGTAGCAGCAACAGTGACCTTAGTGGAAGAAAGCCACGGAAGAAAGCTTTCGGAAGAAAGCTGAGAATCCATACACCCCACGATCTTAAGACACTGTTGACCCAAAAAGCAGGACAGTGGTTATCCGATAGTCGGTTACTAGCTTATGAACTAGTATTATTAGATAAGGACCAAATAGAGCTAACAACCACAAACATCCGCAACCCCGCCCAATTTCTTCCGGGAATCCCGAATGAAGAGATAGAACATGACTGTTTGCAGGTGGTAGATTTTCAAACTAGAAGCAGGGAGGATTTACAAGAAGTCCCTTGGAAGGAGGAAGGATACCGTTTGTGGACAGGTCATCCCGGATGGTGGAAGGAAAGATGAATCATGGTATGCCATGGTGGATGGAGAAAATTTACAAGTATTAGAAAAAGCCCAGTTACCCTCAAATTGGTCTGCCCAAATGTGCGAACTGTTTACATTAAAGAGACGACTGGAGCTACTTAAAGAAGACCTAGGTACAATATATACAGATTCAAGGTATGCTTTCGGGGTGGCACATACATTTGGGAAGATCTGGATGGAAAGAGGATTTCTAGAGTCAAAAGGGAAAGGACTTACTCATGAAAAGATAATCCGAGAAGTGTTGAAAGCATTGCAAGGGCCCAAAGAGATAGCAATAGTCCATATAAGGGGACATCAATGAGGGAATTCTTTAGAGATAAAAGGAAACATCCTGGCAGATCAGGCAGCTAAAGAAGTGGCTATGGGAGAAGAAACAATTGTGGTTGCATGGATGGGGGAACTAGATGACCTAGAAATGGGAATCCTGCAGTTGGGCGGGAAAGAACAACTGGTGATCCTATCAGAAGGGGGAAAACAGGATGAAAAAGGCAAATGGGTAATGCCAGATGGGCACCAGGTACTTAATTAGGCCTTGTCCTTGAGAATCTTGAAGGGCCTCCATGAGACAACACACTGGGAAACACAGGCCCTGTGTGACCATTTTCTAAGAACCTATGTTTGCCCCGGGATTTTTGAATTAGCTCGAACTGTGACACGAGACTGCCTTACCTGCCAGTGAATTAATAAAAAGACCATGAGAAGAGCCCCTCTAGGGGGCAGAGAGTTCGCTCAACGGCCCTTCCAAAGGGTGCAAATTGATTTTTCAGAATTCCCCCAAGTCCAGCGTTACAAGTACCTCCTAGTAATCGTAGACCATCTTACCCATTGGGTAGAGGCGTTCCCAACTGTCAATGCCTCAGCCCAAATAGTAAGCAAAATTCTATTAGAGCAAATAATCCCCCTATATGGGTTAATTCATGTAATCGACTCAGATCGAGGTCCACATTTTACGTCCCAGGTTTTACACTCCACCATGGGACCATGGGACTGTTAAGAATCAAGTGGGACCTGCATACCCCATGGAGACCTAAGAGTTCTGGGAGGGTAGAAAGAATAAACCAAACTCTGAAAAACTGTCTCACTAAGTTGATTGATGAAACTAAGATGAATTGGGTAAGATGCCTCCCCCTGGCATTGTTTAATATTTGGGCTAGACCTCGGACAGATTTGGGTGTATCACCCTACAAAGCTCTCTTCGGGTTACCTCTCTTGACCTCTACAAGACTCGCCACCTACGAAGAGGGGGATAAGGGAGTGACTGACTATACCAAGGTTATTAGGAAGACCTTAGAAGATCTCAGGAGATGTGGTTATCTTCTGCAGAGCACCCTAATAGATTTCAGAACCCACTCATTTCAGCCGGGAGACTGGGTCCTTATAAAAACATGGAAAGAAACCCCATTAACGCCAAAATGGGAAGGACCATACCAGGTATTACTGACCGCTGAGACTGCGATACAAACTGTTAAAAAAGGCTGGAGTCACTCCAACCAAGTCCAAGGTCCAGTACCACCTCTGGCTGAAGAGGAAAGGTGTCGCATTGGCTCTGCGCTAAACGGCCGCCCGGAGGCCTGGCAGGCGACAGATTACATTGTCCAGCCTGGCTGCCCACAGCCGTGGACTGTCGAAGGGAACAAAGTCCCTCGAGAGCTTTTCAGCAGCAGGCTCCCAGCAGAGCAGGCTGCAGCACAGGTGTTGCCTAGCAACAAGCGAAGGTAAAGGAGAGGGAAGGACTCTGCACTTGTAATAGTATCCAGGAGGCTTTTATTCACCAGAGGGGAGCAACGAAGGGAGAGCCCAGAACAAGGGCTGGAGAAGGGTTTTCATACAGGGAAAAATAAAGGGAGGAGACAAGGGATCAACCAATGGGAAAATAATGGGAAGTGACAGATGCCCAATAACAGAGAACAAGGGGTGGAATACATTAACAGGAACCAATGGGATAAACAGTAGGGGAGAACTTTCTGGTAAAAATTATAATATGCAATGGACTTAATGAATAAACATTAACATAATAACCAATGATTAACTGTTGAACCGAGATTTTTCTAGAACTGGGAGGAGACGTTGGGTGACAGACATCAGGGGGCAGGACCATCACACTTAAGAGCAGGCCTCTGAGTCACCCTGGTGGGCAGAGAAATCCTCCCAACTAGAGTAATCAGGTCTACCTTCAAGGTGAGTCACCGCAACAGAAAGGAAGTCTTAAAATTACTAAGTTAAAAGTTACTGTGTTATAATGTATTGATGTTACCTTTATTACTTTTTGATGTTACTTTGTTATTTTGAAGTTTAATTTTAGGAACCTCCAGAGCTTTATAAAGGTAGAGCCCTCCCCATTTAAACGAAAAAGATTCTACCCCAAAAGTTTATTTGACAGGGGATTGATACACTATGAAATGGAGAGAGTGACCCTCCAATGGTATCAGCCGCTCAGACTGGCCATTAGAAGTTGAAACGGAACCTGGCAGAACGACCATCACGGGAAGGAGCGAGATTGACCGACTGGAAGAGGTGAAAGAACTGAGAGAATGACCCTCCAGCGATTCCAACAGCTAGGACTGGTGATTATACTTACCCTTTCAACTATCACGAAGGCCGATGAAGGATGCAATAAGTGCTACCATCCTGTATACATGGGAAACACCCGAGGGTATGTCCACAGAGTGCATAGCAATATTAACTCCACGTGTATCAATCCCAAGGAGGTAACCATGTGTAAAGAAGAAGGAAAAATGTATTGGCTGGGAGAAAATAAAGGATCATTTTAATAAAAAATAAATGGGGCGTGTCCTACCAAAGAGCTCTGGATGTGCTCCGAAAACGACCCGAGAAACACTGTGGGCCAAAACAAACAAAAAGGTTTTGATATCATCAGAGAGAAAGAAGTAACAGGGGTTTTAACAATAGGAATAACGGCCCTAGAGTGGGATGGGAGAAACTTGTTTCTAGATTTAGTCGAGAGAATTAGTCATGAATTAAACATCAGTAATTGTTGGGTTTGCAGTGGTACTAAAAACACCGAAGGGTGGTCATGGGAGGGAATGTCCCTGTCTGCAAGGGAGATAGTAAAAGTAATAACCACTACGGGAATCCCCATCCCAGGTCCCAGAGACTATGGAGAAACCTGGATTCTACAAAATAAGTTTATCGGGGAAGAGTGCATATGGCAAAAGGGGAGGTTGTGTATGGGGCGGGTGGGGGAAATGCCGTGCAAACGATACAAAATTATTGAAAATACAAGGTCAAATGTTCAGTGGCTCCCTAAAGCACCGGATTTATATTGGTCTAACACTGGGGGACAAGGCTGTTCATATATTAAAGTAAGAGAACTATATGAATGTATCACCTGGGAACAGAACCCATTTAAGGCCATCCCACATGTAGCAAAATTTTGGGAGCAGCTTGGCAATACCAAAGAAGGATTTTGGGTTGCCCCAAATAGATTATATTGGCTATGTGGGAAAAAGGCATACGCCTCATTGCCTCCAACCTGGAAGGGGAGTTGCACTCTAGGAATAATCTGCCCCTCCTTTTTCCTTCTCCCCCAGGAAGCAGGAAAGATTTTAGGAGCCCCCTTGTATGATGACATCAAAAGGGAAAAGAGAAACATAATAGGGGGAACTCAAAAATGGGGGGATAAAATCTGGACTCCAGAGAAGATAATAGAAACCTATGGCCCTGCTACCTGGGCACAGGATGGTTCCTGGGGATATCGTACCCCTATTTACATGCTAAATAGAATCATCCGCTTACAAGCTGTATTGGACCTAATCACGAATCGCACCCCCCTTGCTATTGACATGCTAACCATTCAACAGGATCAAATGCATACTGCCATATACCAAAACCTATTGGCTCTTGACTATCTACTAGCTGAAGAGGGGGGAGTATGTGGAAAATTTAACACATCTGAGTGTTGTCTAGAGATCAATAACCATGGAGAAGTTATTAGAAATATCACCAAAGAAATTCGGAAATTAGCACATGTACCCCCCCAAAAATGGACCCCTCTATTCAAAGGCACTTGTCTAGAAAAATGGTTACAAGGGGAATGGCAGAAAAAAGCCCTAATATTTGGGGCATTTGCTTTATCTGGACTTAATCTTTCTCCCTTGTGTTATTCCCTGTGTAATACGATTGGTGACCTCCACAGTAAAAACAGCCTTAGGAAACTCCTCAGTGGTACAACAATCCTTGGAGAAGATGTCGGAGGAAAAGGTGGAACAAATCCTCCTTATGAAAAACAAAGACCCGCTCCCTGTGACCCCTAAAAGCCAGAAGAAACCGGACAAACAGTATAAAAAATGGAAGAAATTATATGAGAACTATGAAAGTCCAGCATGAGCCAACTTAAAATGGACTAAAACACACCAAGAACTCGAATATTTTGATGCGGGCATAGCCCGATCAACTGATTGGAGGGGGGAGTTGTTATAAATGAATTGTTTGCGGTTTCAGTTGTACGGGTTCAGGTTTGAGGGTTCGTGGTTCAGGTTGTGCAGTTTTGGGTTTGAGGGTTCTGGTTGTACTGTTTGGACCTGGAGGTGGATGTAATGGGAGTGTGTGGCCAGAAGGCAGTGCTCCGAATGAGGAAAGGAGGGTCACTGTGGCCCTTCTGGATTGGCAGCATCAAGGATCAACGATCTCTCAGGTTTGGACCGTGGTGACAGCGAATCACAATGCCCTGTGAGGTAGAAGGCAGACCCTAGACACGAGCCAATCCAGAGCCTAGTGGCGGCAAAAATTGGCCAATGGACCGTGGACTTGGGGGGAAGACCAACGGGAAGAGTCAGAAGGGGTATAAAAGAAGGCACTGGAGAGAGACTGGGTCCTCCTGTGGCAGTCTGCTACATGGAGAGTACCTCTGCCTCAGTATAAGAAAGGCCTACTCCCTTTCCTGGCTTTCCGGGTTTGGATTAAACCAGTTAACAGTGACAGCAGTGACTGGCCAATTGTATTTATTTCAATTTGGTTGTTTCTGTTCATCTGTTTTAGGTAGCTCTTGCTCAGCACACATTTTTTTCTTACTTGTTTTCCCATGTGCTTAACTTTTCCCCATTCCCTGAATAAAGAATTCACTTGGGGCTGTGAATTCGTGTCCTGAAAACTCATGACAATTATTTCATTCCCCTGGGAGAACAGATCCTGTGACCAAGAGTCTTAACATCTGTTGTCACCATCTGAAAGGCAGATGCATAATCAGAAATGCTTTCCAGTATCATCTCTGAGGTCATTTGCGAGAGGCAAAGACCTTTTCTAAGAGCAGTCCTGGCCAGTTATCTCAGATATCTTTGTGAGGAAAGGATAAACTGAGCCCAGTTCAACACTTCTACCACTGACAGTAGAGGAAACCTAGAGGAACATATTGGATTAGATACCTAACAGCAGCCTGAGCATGACTGTCAGTTGTCACTGTCACATTCAATAAGAGATGTGTGGGTGGAGCATTTCCAAGCATTTCAAATCAACACAGCATCTCTCTTTGTACACCGTTGTACAAGGCATTAGTGAAAAATTCAAGTCATTTGTGCTCCAGAAAGATGAATTCACACTGGAAGACGTAGAGGAAAGTCTAATAATTTTCCTTTAAAGTCCTATTTTAAAAAAGGCTCAATGGGACCCCAGTTTTTGAACTTCCCACAGTTGGTCTTCCAGCTCTGGTGCCACCCCATAAACTTTAGATCTCTCTCAGGCAGACACTCAGGGAAGCTGTTGATACAGTAAACTTAGATATAAAGATACAGCATCCTCATGGCCCCTGCCATTTATCTTGGCCTCCTGGATGCTGTGCCCGATCAGGAAAGAGATCACTAATCCTTGCTGGGCTTAGCACTGCAGTGGCTCTAGTTTCTGGACACAGTAACTGTTACCTTGATGTCCTTCCGTTCACTGCTCCCATTTCTGCACCATCGGTTTCCAGGGATATTGGGCGTTGCGCTAAGTCTAGCACCATGGTTTTAACTATTCCCCAAAACTGCAATAAAAATTAAATCCAGCCAATACTTTGATGTCTTTTTCTTACTAAATCCATGAAAACATGGCTCTTAGCAGCACTGGAAGTTTTTCCAGCAGCATTCCTGATAAAAAACAATATATAGTTCACTAACAATGTCAGCTTTTAAAAGAAGTTTTTCATAAAAATGTGAGAAATAAAATGTATTTTCCCATCAGTGCAATTGATTTCTAGGTGCCTAGATAAGACGTTTGCCTGCATGAAACAGGTTCATGAATGGACACCTAAACAAATGTGGAATTAGTGCATTTATTGATCAAAAATATTTAAAAAAACAAGCACTCTTTTCTTATGGGCCAATAAAAGCTTCAGAAGCAGACAAAGCAAATAATTCCACTCATTCCTTCAACTCAAAAGATATATCAGTGTGCAGATATAGTGTTGAACAGAAAGTTCTCCATAAATATTTCAGTTTAATGGCTTTGCACCATTCTCTCTGGTACAGGCTCCCCAGTGCTCATTGTCTTTATGTTTTAAATTGATACTATGAATTATTGAGAATTCTCTTATCCATAAGATGCTGCACCACAACCCATAGTATTTACCCATGTATTTATTTTAGCCTTGAAAGACAAAGGATGACAACTCTGGGAGGCTATACTCCAACAGTCCCAACACACACACCCACAAAGACAAAACTGGATAATAATGATCATGTGAGACATTGCTATAACTTTTATGTTGTAACTGATAAGAGGACTTCAGAAGAATATCCATGAAGAGGATATAAATTAAATCACTTTTTAAAATTACTTGTGTTGCTGAAAGGGCCGCTTAGGAACGCTATTTGTAACAGATCTCCCAAAAAACTATGAAACCACCTGGCCACAATAAAAATACGTAAGTCAGAGAAGGAAAAGAGGAAGGTTATTTTACAGAGAGATGTAAGTCTTAGACCTTCAAAGATTTTCATCTGGAGAATATCTTGAGAAAATCATCCTGAAAGAGCATGCCAAAACTAATAGTAAAATCCTGATCTCACAGTCCTCATGCCAACACTGTACATCCCATACTTTACATTATCTAAGGCATTTAGAGTGTGTGGTTTCTGATTATTACCTTGCTGGTAACTGGGCATTTGAAAACTCAGTAGACAAAAGGAAGTCAGGCAATTACTGCTCTAAAACTACTAAGAAAGTGTCTGTAGTAAGAGTAAGAGAGCTTGTTAAAAGACCTGAAAGTGATATAAGTTGGTGTCTTAGTTGAAGCAAGTCTGAAAGAAAGAAGCCTCCCTTGAGAGTTATTTCCTTCTCAGTACTTTCAAGCACAGCAGTTCTCAATTGGTTTCTGAAAACCGTCCACAAAAGGGTTTTTATCTCACAGTTTAATTGTCACTTCATTTGTCACTTTTGCAAGAACTCAAGAATGAGTGACTTCTGAATATGAGAATATGTACCTCTATGATGTTAAAATTTTAGCTAACACTTACCAGAACCACTGTTTCTATTGCTGCTATGAAGAAGGCGCGTTAAGATCCATTGATCAAAAAAGCCACATCTGCCCATAGCGGATAGGCCAGTGTGCCGGGTCGGCCAAATTAGAGGAGAAATATCCTCTGAGGGAAGGCAGATTACCACCACCCCTCCCCCAAACCTAGGTTCGGGAAAGAAAAAAAATTCCTCAAAGGAAAGTGAAAGAGAGAAACACTATTTATTAAACAAACACACAGAAAGGATAACAAAACTAAATAACTAAACAAAACAAAACAAAACAAAAAAAATCTCTCACTGTGGAGAGAAACCTGGAAAAATTCAGAGTCCTCTTTGGGTGTGGCCTCTTCCCTCCTCAGAGGTGGGTTGGTGGGGCCCTTCCAGGAGGCCTTGGAAAAGGAGTTCTCCCCTGGTGTGGTCCGATGTTGTAGAACAGTCCCAAAAAAGAAGAAGGAGGAAGAAATCTAAAAAAGGTCTCAGGAAAACTCTCTCTCTCTGGAGAAAGGGAGCTGAGAGCTGTCTGAAGAGCAAGTTCGCTGCCCTCCACACTCTGCCGCCGAGCCCAGAGAGAGCTGCGTGTGTCCTTGAGAAATTGTTTTGAAAAGTTTGCTTTCCTCTTGCACCCAGTCTTAAAGGCACAGGATTCATCTTCTGGGCATAGAGTGGTGATAGGGGATACACATCATAAAGTCATCCCAAGACAGCCAGCTATCATGGAATCACTGTCCTTGAAATCCAGCTTTCCTGAGGGGGATTTCAGGCAGCTCTTGTCATCTGCATAAGTCCTCTTTTTTGCAGAGCTGGTTTTATAGAGCCAGCATTTTTCATGTGACAGCTGTTGGACAGCATGCTAGTGACATCTTAATAGATTTATATCAGCTAAGCAATGGGGTTATGGGCAGAGCATGTGGTTTTGGTGCTGTTCCACACAAATTCTGAAATATGGCTAAAATTTTGTATTTTCCTAGACTAGGTTTAGCTGCTAATCAGTCATTAATGGGTTCTCTGCAAAATCTTTCTGATTGTTTTTTGTCATCTAGCTTTATCTTAAGGTATTAGCAATACCTAGCTTGTGTGTAATGCTTTAATCAGCTGGCCTTGTGGTCCTTGGCTGAGAGACCAATGTAATTTGATCTGAGAAATGGAGAGGTTCTGGGACTGAGACAGCTGCATATCCCATGATGAAGACAGAAATTCAGTGTTTTGTTTTAATAAAGTCTGAACCATCCTTTTAGTCCATTGGAAACAGATAGAGTTTCTGTGTGAAGAATGTAATAGATGACGTATGATTAAAGGTTGCAGTAGAATGTCTGCATGCAGGAAGGCCATATTCAGGTTGATCAAGCAGCAGTTGATTCTGATATTTCCCTCACATTTTAGTGCTTGATGTTGGTGTCTTAATGTTGCTCTTGGACATGAAAAGAAGCACTCTAGACTCGAGTTCAGTCAGGTCCAAGCCGTAGCCAGGGAAAAGAGACCCGGCTGTTTATTTCTCTCATATATATATGTTTCTAGGCATGACCATGGATTGGAGGATGCAGTTACCACCTCTTCCATCCACACTGGTCAACAGAACAGTCCATCAAACTTTCTCTGCCTCAGGAGAAAGAATGAAAACAATAGAGACAGTTAACAAAACATGACTATGTTTACAGAAAGTGCGTGAGAAACTCTATCACAAAGTGAAAACATCAAAAGACTGCAAAAGTCAGGGCAACACCTTAATAGCGTTTTTTCTGCATTTTTTCTTTAATCAAAAGTTCTACCTACATTCTGTGCCATGTTTTCCTAGTTCAAATGCACTAAAGTGACTAATCACAGCATAAAACTGGAAAAATAAACACATCTTTGTTTTGATATGAGTGAGTGATAAATCAGCAGCTTAAACTCAAAGTTTCAAAATACCATTTGGTTGTACATGCAAAGTACCACTGAGACCTAGAGACTTCTGATAGCTCAAGACATAACATTTTCATAGCATGAAGAATCTCTTCATAGAAACTCCAATTCAGAAAAATGTTATGTGTTCTTAAGTCCCACAGAAGACAAAGCACAAAGCACAGAAAAACAGTCTCATTCCCTCTTGCCCTTCCATTCACAATCACATAATGCCTCTGTACCAACTAAAAACATTGTATACATGGAAAAATATCTGTTTCATTGCAGGCAGTTATGGATAAGTGGTTCTCTCCATTCTAAAATAAATTAATCATTCTGTCTACATTTGTTCCTTATTTCATCTGCTTCTCCCATCTGTTCTCTTCCTCTCTCTCTTCCAGCTCACTCTGTTTTAGCAGAGTTTCTCTGTTCAACTGAGATTGGAAGTTGGCCCAGCATGTGTTTCCAAATTTTATTGTGTGTGTCTTACGGTTTTGTTCAGAGGATTGGTTTTTTTCCTTTTTAAAATCTGTTTATTTAAAAATGGATGCAATATCCAGGCCTTTGGTCTCCCTTTTGTGGGAAGTCATAAGGTTTTCCCCTATGGGTGGTCAAATGAAGAAGGTAGTGTTACATGAAACCTGACTGATGGAGCCTTTCTGAGCTGAATAATGTGCTCAGCTTCCGGTTTTGGGGAAGACCTACTTGACAGCCAGATACATTTAGGGAGCAGAATGTGGGGTGTTTGTGAAGCAGGACTTGGAGGCCTCTCACCTCCTGCTCTAGTGCTCCATGCCAGAGTGAGCTTTGTATCACATCAAGTGCTTTATATCCACTCTTGAGAGTATGGCCAGGTGTGGCAGGGGTTTTTGTTTTACTTAGGTATACATACTCTATTCATGTAGCTCCACATGCAAACACTCATCAAAGTAGAATAAATAGACTAATGCCATTCACAATGAAACAAAGCTTCTAAGTGGCTGTTTTCATGACATTTCTAGTTCAAACATTTCTCTACGGCTTATGTGTGATAGGCAACGGGTTTGCTTCTTTTCTTCACCTGCTATGAAGGAATCTTCAATATAAAGAAAAGTGCAGCAAACTAAATATGTCATTATTCACTTGGAACATGATTTAAAGTTTCGGAAGGGTCATGCATTTCTGCCCTGCTCGTCTGTTGTTGCTAAAAGAATCCTAGTTTGCTGCACGTGACACTTGAGAACTGTTGTAGGTTTGTAGAACAACTTGATGTGTTCCAGGGCCGAACACATTTGTAACAGCCACATGGAAAGCCATAACTCTTACTGGTGCACTTCGAAAGCAGAAAGTTTTCCAGTGCAACTGGAGGACCCAATTCTGCTCTTCATACTGCCGCCAAAAAATGAGAGTAACTCCACTTGAAATCAGCAACATTGCTGCACTGGAGTACTATAAAAATCAGAAATCAGTTTCTAGACATAATATTTTTTCAGTTTTAACAATAAAACCAAGGAAAAAACCCTTGAATTTGGCAGCCCTTTTGTTTCTTGTCTGATCCTACTGACTCTCCCTTCAGCCACTTGTCTCTCCATTCGTCCAGTCTCTCACAGGCACCCAGCACTGGTTTCAGTCTGTCATTAGATCCATTACTTTCAACTACACCTTTTTATTTATACTGTCCAGCACATATTGCAAATGAATTTGCTTCAGTGGGTTTCCTCTTTCATGCTGTTGGTTAATGGTAGTCATGTTATTCACAGAGAAATAAAGAGGCTTTTTGCTTTAAGTTCCTGAGCATAGTCTACAGAAATTTTGAGCCACCATTGCTGTCCTGACCCCAGCAACTCTAGCCTGGCTTGGCAGCAGGGCCCAGCTTGGGAGCCCTGACCATGCCCTGCAGGGCAAGAGCCTCCAGAGATCATAGGTATTAGAAAATCAAGGGCTTTATTAAGGATGTACGAAATGCATTTTTTTAAAATCTTTCACAAAGACAGCAAAAAGGACTCCTGGCAGGAGTGCCTCTTCCCCTGCCAAACTTTATATACATTCTTTAGAGTATTAAACAAATTGCATACAAGAAATGGCCTAATTTTTTCATGTGTGGGCAAAACTTTTTTTCCCTAACTTTCTTCTTAGAAACAATTGAACCATGACTCTTGAAATTTAAAAACACATGAATAACAACAGCCTGGAACAAACACCAGGCATGGGAAATTCAACTGCACTTGTAAAAGTTTAACTAAGTTATAACAGCATCTTAAAACATGAAATGTCAAAAAGTCTTTTAGTAGCAATAGAATAAAGTTGAAGCAAATCCAGCATTTGGTTTTGGAGGGTTGATTAGGTAACAAATAGCATCACAGGAAGAATAAATGAAAATGAGTGAATGGCAGGTAGTAATAGGTAGCACACACAAACTATAGAAGTTGTAGAAAAGTTTAGAAAGTATTTTAGAATATGTTTTTCTTAATGTATTCTTTTCTAATCATAGGAAATGTTAGTGGCATATTTAATAACAGTAAGAAAAAATATAAAACACACTGGAATGTTGCAAAGTGGTGATAAAGTGATGAATTCTTTCAAACATCTAACTATTTTCATGGCTAAGGAATAATATCTTGGGTGATCTTTTGACTTTGTCATTCCAGTCTGATATTTTTGTAAACCAGGCTAATGTATGGCAGTCAACTCTGTGGCAGCCACTCCAGTTGCAGTGATATTAGGTCCCATTCCTCCCATCCATGACCAAGAAAACTCTCCATGGTAGGAAACAAAACTACGTGGAAATCAACCTTTCCTATGCATTGTAATGTATGGTTGTTAGCTATGAATGACACTACTAAGTGCACATCTGCTTTCTGAAACCCTCTCTTGCACTTGGTTTTTTCACCTATTTCACCCACAGTCAATGGCATCCTTTTTTCTGTTGCTGAAAAATGAAGAACAGATTCCCTTTGTTTGCTGTTCAAGAGGAGTTTTTCATCAGAGCAAAAATAGCTAGTATTCACTGAGATGAATTGGCTCTAGCTGGAGTTCTTTGCCTAGCAGCCTACCGGTAGTCTTTCCTTCTGAGGAGCAAAGAGTGTTAGCAACAAAGATGGGGTAACCACTTACTGTCATTCTATTACTATACCTACCCAGTGGCTTATGAAAGGTCATCAGTCCCTGAGGGTGTCAGTACAGAACCTACAAAAACCACTGAATTTCCCTGTTTCTTGAGACCTGCTCTTGCCTAGGATTCAGGAGTAACTCTTCACACATTTTTTTGGTCCCTCTTGTTGCCTATCTGCATTGCAGATGATTCATATGGACATGCATCTATATGAATGAGACATCTTGGCCTTCTCATTGGTCAGTTCTTGGGTAGAATAAAATAATTTGGGACAGTTGTACACCTCCTTTCCCACCTATTCTTGGAAAAGCTGCTTGTGTCTTTTGGGGAGCATCAGCTCAGGCTGGTCCCTTCCGACCGTTCCATTCTGTCAGCCAAGTTTGCTCCCTTACACTGTACTACGAGGTTACTGACACATTCTAGGGATTTATTTTACTAGACAAAAAATAGCAGCTTCCCAAGACTCTGTGCAATCAGGTATAAATCCAGCTGGACCTTAGAATAGACACTGGTGCAACTTTCATCATTTTCAACAGTAATGAGTTAGATCACACAACAATAGAAAAAATACTATATTTTCTTTTGTTGAAATAGAAAGGAATAAGTCCCAATCCACACTGGGTTCTTTCCAGGGTTCCACACAGATCTGTCAGCAACATTGCCTGTCTGAGAGTCTTTCTGAAAGCTGGAGCTTTGTGGTATGCCAAATACAGTACATTCTGACAAAAGAGTAGAGAAGCATATTCCAAAGAAAGGAATGCTTTTATACTTAATTCCCTGAGGATATTTCTTTAGCTTTGGGCTTAATTTCTCCTCCAATATACTCTTCCCCAAAAGGCTTAATTTGATTTCATACTGTCTCTTTAACATGAAACATAATGGAATGCATCATAATATTTTCTCACTTGCCAAGATTTGCTTTTCCAAATATGTGCATTTATTGAATGAGGTAAAACCAGACTGCATGCCCCTTGGGCAGCAGATGTGGCAGAAGTCTTCAGAAACTCCCTGGTAGATGGCTAGGACTCAGTGAATCCTACATGGTGTAGCATCCAAGAGGTTTCAGGAAGAGACAATGTCACTCTAAGGAGAAATTTTCCATGGAGTGAACTTTCAAAAAATGGGTTCATTTTCAGTAGGTTGATATGCTCCTGACCTTGCCAGACATGACAGAATACATTTCAACTCATCTTCCAGCCAATACATGTTAATTATCTGATGGTATTTATACTGTAATTATCAGTAAGTGTTGTTATTTTCCACCCTCAGTTGGAAAGCTGCATTTTCTGTGAAATATTGTGAAATATTTTAGTGTCATTTTCAATTTTCAGTTTTAATTTTGATGGCAGAGGGATGGTATCCTTTTTATTGTGTTTTATGTTGTATAACAAAAAAAATTATAAGAAGAATCAGGTGGCTTACACAGTAATGGTTGCACATGGTCATTATTAGTGATTACTACCATTTCAGGAGCTGACATATCTAAGGACTATGCTTTATTTTACCCAGGGAAAAAAAAGTCAGGGGGAAAGACTGTGGCCATTAGTTTGGGAAAAAAACCACAAAGCAGTAAATTTAGGAAAAGCAAAAATTGTAATCTTGATTTCTAGCATTGGTTGGTCAGAAACCTCTGTGCTTCTTTCTGCTTAAGGAAAAAATATCTTCTCACCAGAAAGTTAATGTGTATACACACCTTCTGTTTCATGTCCTTTTAAAGCACAAGGCCTTACTTTTGGTTTCACTACTGTTGTAAGGCACTCAAATCTGTCAGGATGCCCCAGCCAAGTTATGCTCAGCTACCTTATCAGAGACCTCAAGAATTTGTCAAGGCTACAGAAAAGTAAGCTGTTCTAAATTGGGAAAGAAGCTGTTGGAAGACGGGATAACAAAATGGCAAGAAAGTAGATAAAAAGAAGGACAGTACCATCCTGGACTAGAACCAATCAGGTCCTCTGAAAGGTGCATGCAGAGCATGGACAGCATAGAGATCCAATCGAGTCATGCAATCGTGTGAGCTACAGCTGCAGAAATGCATAAGAATAGTGTAATGTAAACAATAAAGGGGCTCTTGTGAAATCATATTGGTTCGTGGTACGAGGGTCCCATTCTCCCACACACAACATTTGGGTTTTACTTTAGCAGGCTAATTTAAACGAATATATGTTTGCTGCGAATGGGTCACATTTGCCGCTGTGCACCAGGAGCAGCAAGCAACCATTAATCCAGGATAACTTGCTATTAACCCAGATTTACAGCTGCACGTTGTCAGCAGCCTCCCCCTCTCAGCTTGCTTGTGCTGCAGCAGTGTTTTTCAAAGTGAAGGTCATGTTCCCCTCGAGGGCAATGGGAAGGATTAAAGGGTGCATTGGAAGCTGCAGGAGAAATAGTGTTAATCGCAAGCAGCTCCCGCTGCGGTTCCACCGGGTCTGCTTTGATTGCAGCGCTGCTGCGAGGAGTCCCCCTACCCTTCCTCCCTGCTGCCTGCTCCTCTCCTGCACACCGGCCCTGGGAGGCTCCCACATGGGGCTGGGGAGTCGCAGCACCTGAGCCAGACCCAGGGGTCGGCCTGGCTGAGGAAATGCTCTGCCACACAAGCACACGCACTGTCACAACCAGATGTGTTTCCAGGCCCAGCTCTCCATGCAGACACGAAGTACCAGGGTGTTGCTGGCTTCATGCCGGCTGTGGCACAGGGTAAGGACTGTGGTTAAGCAGCAGAGGCACAGGTTAAGCAGCAGAGCCACAAGCTGGGAGCTTGTAGTGTCAGGTCATTCAGGGTCAGGGAAAGTGGAGGCTGTTAATACTTGCTACAGTTCTGAAACTAGCCAGGAAACTACAAATTGACTTTAATTGCAGACAGTTTGTCTGTATGGAAGATGTGATTATTTAACTAATGCAAAATATATGAGCAGCCATTCTGCATCAGACCAATGCTCTTATTAGGACTGTATCCTGCCTCCAACATGAGCCAAGAAGTATACAAAGGAAACAGACATACTCAGTACTTTCCCCTAATACTGTCCTTGCTGCCAGCCACTTGTAGCTCAGGAGTTTCTGAGCCACACATGGTTGAATTTAGCAGTCCTCAGTGGACTTGTCTTCTATGAATTTCTGTTTCTCCTTGAACCCATGTGAAATTTTAGTATTTGCAATGTCCAAAGACAGTTTATGCCTTGATGTAGTAATTTCAGCGAGTCCTTTCTTCTCTGCCTTGGAGAAAACGATCTGCAACACACTTCGAGTCATACCAAGACAGATGAGCCAAAAGGAGTGGATGGAATTGCCACAGTTTCAAAAGGATAAAGAAAACTCTTTTTATTCGAAAGAGGTAATTTGGTCATTGTGTGCATTGAGTAATCTCTTCAAGAACTTAAGAGATGTATCCTTTACCTGGTGAGCACAGGTTTATCTTTACAGACTTCAACAGCAGCAAGTTGCTGTTGAGCTTAGCTTTGTAACTGGCCATCAACTGGCTTGTAACATCTGCTTTTTCTGCTGGGGGTGTTCTGGGGAGGGAATGGAAAGCAATGCTCCCTGCATAGCCATCACAAAATCAGAAAGTGAATTGTTTAGATTGGCATATGATGAGTCATTTGTTAGCTAAAGAGTGGCAAAGGTCTCTGGTCATTGATCAAATATTTCAATATCCAAAATTCAGTATTTGTTTTTTGCTCATTGGATTAAACCTCTGCCAGCTCATCTGCCAAGGATCCATCAAGCTTTTGTGCTGACTCCATGTTGCAAACAAGCTGTACAAATTCTCCCTGCTGATGCACTTGTCTCTAACAATGACCATCAACTGGATAGGTATACAGTGCAAGCATAAAACCTGTCTCATTTGGCTTCCAGTTTCTACAGGTTGTTCATTTGGTTTATCAGATAATAGCTGAGGTAGAATCATAGAATCATTAAGATTGGAAAAGATGCATCTTAAGCAGAATGTGTACTAGCTTTCCTTTTGGTAAATTCACATCACAGCCTCGATTCCTAGCTCACAGTAGCAAAAAATATGCCCTTCAGAGGCTCATTTGTTTTCTCTTAGAGTGTGTATCTAAGACTCTGAAAAACAGTACTGACCTACATCTCACCCTTGAGGACAGAAGCTGGGAAAGCTCAAAAATACCAAGTTGCTGACTTCTAAGCACATCTGTGCTGTGCCATGGTAGATATGCATGTACAATGAGTGCCAAGGAAAAATGTACTGTAACATGCATGTTAGAAGATGCTGTGGGTTAGCCCTGGCAGGAAGCTCATTCCCACCCAGATTGCTCACTCACTCTCACCCAGCAGAATGAGAGAGAAAGTTGAGAGGATTAAAGAAAGAAATTTCGTGGTTTGAGATAAAGACAGTTTAATAATAAAAGCAGTTGTTGCACAAGCAAACTGAAACAGTGAATTCATTCTCTACTTTCCATGGACAGGCAGGTGTTCAGCCGTCCCAGGAAGGCTGGGCTCCATCATGCATGTCAATAACTTGGGAAGGCAAGCGCCATCACTACAAATGTCCCCCTTTCCTCCTTCTTCTCCCAGCTTTTATTGCTAAGCACAACACCTTATGGTGGGAATATCCTCTTGGTCGCTTGGGGTCAGCTGTCCCCACTGTGTCTCCTCCCAACTTCTTGTTCACCCTCAGCCTTTTTTGTAATGAGAAACGGTTCTGCACAAGCGCTGCTGAGTGCATAAAACATCCCTGTGTTCTCAACACTGTTTTTATCATGAATCCAAAGCATGACACCACAGGAGCTGCTATGAACAAAATCAACTCTATCCTTTCCAAAACCAATCCGAAGTCTGTATATTCTCCGTACACTGTGCTGGGAATACATTGATTTGCATATCCTCCCTTAGCAGTTCTAGAATTGACTGGGAGGTCAGTATATCCTAAACATTAAAGTGACACAAAATAAAACAAAAAATTCAGGATTAGTGCTTGTTGTAAGGCACTCAAATTCTATCAGGGTGCCCCAGCCAAGTTATGCTCAGCTACTTCATCAGAGACCTCAAGAATTCATTGAAGCTACAGAAATGTAAGCTGTTCTAAATTGGGAAAGAAGCTGTTGGAAGATGGGATAACAAAACGGCAAGAAAGTAGATAAAAAGGACAGTACCATCCTGGACTAGAACCAATCAGGTTCTCTGAAAGGTGAGTTGGTGGAGAGCATGGACAGCATAGAGATCCAATCGAGTCATGCAATCGCGTGAGCTACAGCTGCAGAAATGTATAAGAATAGTGTAATGTAAACAATAAAGGGGCTCTTGTGAAATCATATTGGTTCGTGGTACGAGGGTCCCGTTCTCCCGCAAGTGTTGAGTAAAAGCCATGGATGTATTAAGATGTTATCTTCGCCAGTTATCTTCTATCATCCAGGTTAACTCACTGCTTCCTTAGTTTCACCAATGCTTCCAGGCAGTATTCTGAGAAAGTCTCCCAGAATTGACCCAGAGCACCAACACTCTGAATTGCTCTCGGAAGAACTGCACAGTCTATTGTCATCAGAGGGAGGACCTAGGAAGGCCTTTGGTGTTCTGTTTTAGATGCGTGGAACTGGGTGGCTTTATTCCCCCTTTTTCAGGGAGTCTAATTGATTGAAAATCTTTTAAATCAATACAGAGATTCGGTCTTCATATTGATTTAAGCATTTTCAGAATTGTATGTGTGTTTCCAATATGATAGATTTGAATTTATTCTGTGTTGCATTACATACTGCTGTATGCAAAGGCTCTCCAGTCTCTGTGCAATTCGTGTGCACCACATTTCATGATACTTCAGTGACCTGGAGTAGACCTCTCAATCTGTGCACTGATTAGGCTGCAAGTGGACTAGGGCACTGGAAGAGAACTAAAAAGATAAAAGTTCTCTTTCCATCTCTGTTGCTGGAGGATAGCAGGAGTGTTGCTCTCCTCTGCTCATTTGGCTTTCTGGTCTGTGAAATTAGGATAATGAGTGCAACCATGATCCTCAGTGAAATGTATTAACGGAAAATTGAGGTTATAAATTTTACTGCAAGGTTTAACATTGCTGACTGTGGATGTGCTCTTTCATCAGTCAGATCTAGGATAACTTCTCAGCTCTATGCTCCATGTACCTACTCTGGCTGCATCCTGACTCTCAGGGATACACACAGTCACAACTCCTTGTTTAAAATGCAGGGAACCACGGGTGCAGGGGGATCAGAGCCAGGTCACCAGGCTGAGCAGTCAAGCTACCAGGACTGTGAAGAGTCCCGTGGAACACACCTGATACAGGTAATTGACTGCTGTGAGCATGCATGCCAGCTTTACACACACACAAATGTATACACATATTAACGCCCTGCTTTTTGTAGGAGTTGGGTCCAGAGATCAGGATCCCTGCATTTTCCCCACTGCCTTTATTAAAGTATGAGAAGAAGGGATACAGTTATGATTATGTTTTTCATTGACAGCTGTAGTGGCACTTTGTTACTGTTGAAGTACACCTGTGGCACAAAGAATGTGTCTGGGAAACATCTGACATGCCGTCTTTAGGGTGGCAGTGTCTGAATGCATCTAAAATCTTGCAGATATGAATGATGTATGGCTATGACTTAGCTACTGTGAGCAGCCCTTTGCCTGCTGGGCTGTGCACACAAAGTGTCAGCATCCCCTATGCCAGAGAAAACAGCTGTCCTTTCAGTAGAGATCATAGAGTCATTCTCATAACTTCTGGGATCGATTCATACAGATTGTGGACTCTGAAGAGCAGTGCTCTTGAAAGGACACTAAAGTAACAAATGATTTGGTTGATGAAAAATAATGTCGATGTACTGAAGGTAAATTTCATTTCATATTTTGGCTGCCCTCAGTCCTCCCAGTGTCCTTCAAGGACCACGTTTATCTTCTAAAACCTGAAGAACTTTCCAAATTATCTCTTAATCATAGACCTTTTTCTTCAGTAGTACCAACCCACGATACTTTCCTTGAGTTGTTTTGCTTCAAATTGCGTTGACCCAAGGTGTAAGACAGGCAATAAGGAAGTCTGAACTTGTCTTGGGGTTGCTTTATGATGTGTATCCCCTATCACCACTCTATGCCCAGAAGATGAATTCTGTGCCTTTAAGCCTGGGTGCGAGAGAAAAACTGAGCGAACTTTTCAAAACAATTGCTCAAGGACACACAGCTCTCTCTGCCCGGGGCTTGGCGGCAGGGAGGGTGGAAGAGGCGACCTTGCTTTCCAGTCAGCTTTCAGCACTTTCTCTCTGGAGAGAGCTTTCTTGGGACTTTTGGTTTGTTTTTTTCTTCTTCTTCTCTTCGAGACTGTTTTACAACACCGGAGCGCATCGGGGGAGACCTTTCCTTCCAAGGCCCCTGGAAGGGGGGGCCCACCAACCCAGCTCTGAGGAGGAGAGAGGGCCACACCCAGAGAAGGACTCTGAAATCTTCCCCAGGTTTCCCTCCACAGTAAGGGATTTTATTATTTAGCATTATTATCCTTTTCTCTGTGTGTTTGTTAAGTAAATAGTTGTTTATCTCTTTCACTTTCCTTCGAGGAAATTCTTTTTTTTTTCCCGAACCTGATGGTGGGGGGAAGGGATAGTGGTACCCTGCCTTTCCCTTGGAGGATATTCTCCTTTAAATTTTGGCCAAACCGGCACAGAACTGATGGCAGATTTCAGATCCAGTGTCTCACCAGAGCTAGACATGGAACCTTCCCAGTGCTCTGTGAGATATTTAATAGACTCAAAAATCTCTAAGACTTTAAAAAATGAGTCTATGACGAAAAAAATAAAAGAATTTTTTTTTCTTTTAGAAGTTTCTAAACTGTATTAACTGAGGATTCTATCTCTGTTTGAGATCCATAATATCTCTAGATAGGAGAATAAGAAAATTCTAAATCTTCAGCTTACTTCCAGTATACTTTTCTTTAAAATACAAAATAATCTTTGTTCAAGCGTACAGAGTACTTGATATTTGGCCTGGTAAGTTATAGCTTTTAGCTGCACCTCACATAATGTAACTCAGGATAACTCACATAACTCATGTAAGGTTGACAACTTTTGAATACAGTTGGAAGAATAAAGGCCTTTTTTCTCTATGCATGAGTGGAAAAAGTTGTAGAAATATTATTTAGATTCAATTTGGACAGCTCAGGAAAATAGAAACAACAGACAGGTGTTTTTGGACAACTTAAAATATTTAATTTACTCTGAAATAAAAGATTTTAATCAAATTTTTCATCATCGTAATTGCTTTTTTAATAAGCTTTTTGTGCTTCCTTACTTATGAGGTGGGTCTTTCTAACGGAAAAAGGACATTTTAAAACCAGAAGTAAAAATGTCAAAGCAGACCACTCTGGCTCTCCATAGACAAATATTTCATATAAGGAGAATGGGGGAAATTGCTTTTTAGTCTTCAGAATTCTTTCAGTTGATCTTGGCACAAACTTTGATCTGCTTCATTGCCTCCAGACCTCCATTTCTTCTACCACATCTACTGCTCACTGGAAAAAAAAAAAAATAGGTAAAAAAGAGCACCTAACTCTATTCAAAATAAACCAATCCAAATTAATGCCAGGAAACACTTTTTACCTCAGCAGGATGTTCTGAAAACCTGCTCGTACAGGTACCATGTGCTGTAGTGGTGTAGATTCCCTGCAGCACTTGTTAATTGCTTCCTCTTGGCCTAGACCCTTGGCTACCTTTGAGCAAACCTGCAGCGTTTCTGCATACAGGGGCCTGCTCCACGGCATGACCCAAAGGATCCAAGCAGCTTCTCTGAAACTGAAGTGTTTGTGCAGGGGCCGGCAGGTCCTGCCTTGCACACAGAGTCCACAGAAGAGCTTAACCACAGCTTTGCATCACTGCTAAGAGCATCAGCTACTCTAATCCAACAACTACCTATCCACTGAAGTCAATGACTTTGAATTAAAATGCAGTGAAGGGAAGCACAGTAGGACAAGAATGAGCTCCAAAAGAAGCCAGCCTTGGACTTAAGGCATTAGTGGATGCTTTACATGAGAAACACAGCAGCACTCATGGGAAGAACCGTTCTATAGGAAAATTTTAGGGTGACTGGCCCAGCTCTCTAGGGCCACTGCCTGTCTGAAGGCGGACAGACCACAGTCCATACAACTGGCTACTAGAGCTGAAACAAATGAATCCAAATGCTGTACCATGAATGTTTCTTCAGTTCTGAACTTTCAGTACCTAAAATTGCATGATGATCTTCAACTAATTTTTGTGGGAAATAGGAGGTGTCTCCGAGACTTGCCGTAATCATTGTCTCTCATTTGAAGAGTTTGCTCCATGTGTGTGAAAAGGAGGAAGTAGATAGGAAGGACAGTGTTTTCCAGAATACTTATGACTTTCCTAAGCCTTTATTAAGCATATGCGTGTGATACATCTCCTTCATTTCTTGCCCTAATATGTGGGTTTTATGCTTCATTTACAGAGCATTAAAAAAACCCCATAGAGAATCAAAAACCAGACATGCAGTTTGACTGAAAGAACTGGGAAACAATACTTTTTGTCAAGTCTGATTATCTTCCTTTTACTCACCTAACAAAATGAGAAAACACGTTTTCAAGTGGAATTATTTGGAATCAGACTAGATGCAGGATGTGACATTTGTCTGAGATGTAGAAACTTCTGGATTTATTTAGGAAAACATTGCTTTAAAGGGAGTTCCTCAGAAGAAAGCAATTTAATGTCATTTAGAAAAAAAATGCATATTGTAGCATAAATGATGAAATACGATTGCAAAATGTACAGCTTTCTCTCCCGGATTTATTTTTTCTGGTTGGACCTTCTCCACAGACCTGAACAGCAACAGCTAATCGTACTGAAATGTGGGAGAGTTTTTAGTGGTTTTGGGTGTGGGAAAATACCTACCAAAAGGACAACTTCTTGTTGCCCAGATCAGACTTACAAAGTTCCGATCTGACTCAAATTCCCAAAGGTAAAAAACAAGTGCATTGAAAGCCCATAAAAAACAATAGCAGTCTTTCTTTTTACTTCACTGACCTTTAAAAATTACTTCGAGGTTGAAATCCTACCCTCACTTCAGTGGTTCTTGGATGAGGTCCACATAAAAGTGTTGACCACCTCCGGAGCATTTCTTCAAAAAGTGGGGAGCTTCTCTGTGCTTGCTACATACCAACCCCATTGGCAAAGTGGAATCAGAACTCAGACAACTTTACATGAGATCAAATGTATTTATTGACGAACCTACTTTGAGCAGCCCTGCTGAATGCCGGCATCCCTCTTACCAAAATCTTGCAGATACTGAGGGATTTTTTCCCTATGCTTGATTGTGGCAAAGGAATTTCTGCCATCCTCCTCCAGGGGCTCTGTGCAGGTACAGCAATCCACATTCACAATCTCTGCTACTCACAGTCAGGGCTCCTGACGGCGGATTGGAAAGGTATTTTTGGAATTTGGAAAAAAAATCTATTATTGGAAAGGTACATTTTAAAAGGTTTATGCTACCTTGTGACCTGGTTTTTTTTCTTTTAGAAGTGAGAATGAAAACCTGGATACTTTTCATAACAGCCAATTATCATGTAAAAAACCCAAGAGAACTTAAAACTATGTTTTATCCCTTCGGTTTAAGTAAAGTACTGTCCAGAAACAACTGCAGAGGCAAATATAAAAAAAAAAAATCTGTGTGTACACTTCAGTTAGGTTGATTCCAACCACTTTTGTGGCTTCTACAGAGACTGTCATTTGTCTGGTTTCAATATCGAAGCTTCAGAAAAGTATTAAGGTACCGAATATGAAAGCAGAAATGTGTCAGCCTCAGCTCTGCACTCACTTGATCCCCACTAGCTGGGACAGCAGTTCATGTGCTTCAAGTGGTTGTGGTTAAAAACGCTTTTATGCCTATCTGAAGTTACCACCAATAACACAGGGCCCTCTACCAGGACTGTCACAGGGTACAAGTTCTTGGAAGCCGTAATAACAGGATTGTTTCTCTTCCTGTATGTATGATCATTTTAACCTTAATTGTAGCTGTTCATTTATTAAAATAAATAACTCAGGAATATAACAAGTTTTAAATTTCAGCTATTCAAACAGTCTTTTTATTTTCTTTGTGCACATGGTTTGATGGGTAATTTATTGTATCCATTTTCTTTTGGTTTTTTTTACTAAGAAATGTGCAATATATTTTCCAGATATACTTGAGATTTATGTATGGAACCACCACTGATTCAACACAGGGCCATAACGAAAAATGAACTTTGATCTTTCTTTAATAGCACGTGACTTATGATACTCATTGATTTCTGATTCTGATAATGATTCACAAAGTGACTGAGACTGCCACTGTGCAGCTTAATATTCCACCTGTCCCTTTGCTCTTCCCTTTACCTGCTAGCTCCTTTTCCCTGAACTTTGCTTAAATGCTTATTAGTGTCCACTGTGCCCTCTCCCAAAGGGATACTAGTCTTTGTCCTTGAACTATACACCAGACTCCATTTAACAGCCTCCTTTGAGATAAGAAGCTCTGCTCCCTACATTTGACAGCTTACAGGGGATATACAGGTGTAGATTCAAGGCCAATTCTTCCCCATGTTCCTCCAGTGACGCCAGAGAAGGGCTTTCTCACTTCCATCCCCTAAAGGAAGAGCAAGAGTGCAGAGAGGTTCTGGCCTCCAACTGTCCTCCCACGCTCTGTCAGTCCTGAGGAGATGCAGGGAAAGGGAGGCAACTTGCAGCAGCAGAGAGAGTCAGCACTGCTGGCTGGCATCCAGGCATGATTCAGAATACAAGTTACGAAAATGTTCTCGGGAGCTGCTTATGATTTTAGACCTTTCATATACATTATTAAGTCAGACTGGAAGGGCAATAGAATCACTGAATCCAAATGGGGTCTGTACAGAAGTCTTTCTTCTGTAGTTTTGTATTCTTGTTATCACACCATCTCACACATGAAGCAAAGCTGGTGATTTTCTCGCATTCAACAATACAAAATATATAATGAAGCATAGTTCCACTTGTAGAAATATAAGAGATAAAGGAAACAATATTTTGTATCTGTTAGGGAAATGGAACACACAAATATGAATGCCTTGATTTTCATTAGCATTTAAAGCTGGCAGTACATTTGTCTGGTCTTATAGCAGATATAGATCACTTTTAAACCCCTCTTTAGTACTGGAATAGTGTAAAATGTCCCTGATAATCAAACAGGGACAAGGTATTTGATCGTTTATCTTCTGACCACAGACACTGTAAAACTCTAATGTGGTCAAGAAAGGCTGCAGCTTTTCTGCATGGTGACAGGTTTAAACAATCTGGAAGAGTGCAAGGTCTGCTTCTGCTTACATGTGCATGCCAGTTGCCTGATTCTGATGTGTAAATGCTTCCCATATCCTAAAAATGGCAAAGCCTATATAATTCACCTCAAGTCACCCTGGAATTCTGAATCCAATTTGTGATAGGAGCCAATGAGTTCTGCTTCAGAACTTGTTTCCTTTCAAAAACAAAAAGAAAATCTCTGTTAAGGGAGTGGTTGTTCACAGGGCTATTGACTCCTGATTTTCTCTGCATGATGTTTTCCTTCACAGAGACTAATTGTCAGCACTTCTGACCGTGGTATCCAGCTTCCAGCATACTGTAAGATGCTTATAGGGGAAAACATATCATTATTATGAAAGGTAGTGTGCTGTCCCACAGGAGATACTTGGCAGAAGGAATAAGGAAATAAAGTCAGCTTGAAACTATAGCTGAACATTTGCAGACTGTTACAAAGTCTGCAAAATGGGAGAAATCCCAGCATGTTTCAGTTATATTGGCTCTCCTACATCATGAATCCCGTGACCTAGGCAGGTCTGTTTCACAGTTCCCAAGAAGTAATAGTGGGAGAGAATAGATTAAAGTCGAGGAAGAAAAAGCAGCAAAGACAATAGAAGCAGATTTCCTAGCTTTTGATAAGGAATGTCTAATAAGAATTCTAAAAGCTGGCCTATCTTCAGAAATGTTTGCTTGAAGTTCCAAATCCCAATAATGCTTCATGAAAAGTATTTTAAGCCTTCTATTTAAAAGCAAGTGTGTGTGTGTGTGTGTACATGCGTGTGTGTGTTGTGGGGTCTGCATTTTAGTTCTTCACCTTGGAACAGAAGTTCTTTATTCTGCTTACGAAGAACTACTTATATGGTAGTGATGCTGGAGTTATGAGCAATGCAAATGCTTTTAACCTAAAAGAGAACTAAAGTGTCCAGACACCAAGATAGGCAGAGGGTTTGTCTGTAAAAAATTTATAAATTTGCTCTGAATAGTGACTAACAAAAGATCCCCTTTCTTACTTACGCAGTAAACTAGGATGAAAATAACTACTGTCCACAGGTATGACAAAAATAGCTGATTCCTGTCACAACCATGAACAGATGCGTGAGGAAACCTTCCCAGGGTTTGTGTGGCAGGACATCCCCCTGCCCCCTGGCTCTGTGTACCCCAATAGCTGGATGATAAAGAGATAACTATGGGTGGAAAGGCCCATCAGCAGTTATCTCTGGTGCCAAAGGTGATTCACACCTAGCTAAGAATTAACATCTTAGTCTGGCAAGCCGATGGGGGAGAGATACATTTCTGACTTAAGAGACACCATTTTACTACTATAAAAGATACACGAGTTATCATTGAGGCAGAAGCCTCTTACATCCTGAAAATGTTGGAGGCTTCTCCCCGAGGCTTGGATGCAGGCTTCGCGGTTACTTCCCAGGGATTGAGTGAAAGGATCTTGATGTGTGTGTGTGCCCCACCCACCTTCAGGTGGTAAGATACATTGAATCCTAGGTTTATACTATTTTTTCGCTAGCTGTAACTGAAAGGTACCAGTATCGTGCACTGAATGTCAATCTACTAGTAGTATCTCTTATTTTATCCCTGTGTAGTAACAGTTTAAGTCTTGTCTGTTAGTTTTCTTGTCTATTAATAAATAATTCATCTCATAATAGACTGAATCAGCTATTATTAAAGAACTTGTGGATAGAGTGGATTTTTGGGGTGCTGGTCACTTCAATACACCTCCTGCCTGCTGTCATAGGCCTGGGCAAAGACAGGAGCTGAATTTAAAACAAAATCCATTCGTGACAGTTTGCAAAGCACTGCTTGGGGGCACCAGAAAGCTTCATAGCCTGGAATGATTGCTGATGTTCTTCTGAATACCACACACATTACCAACCACCAGAGAAGTCAGAGATAGAGTGATTTTGTCTGAATCCCTTCCCCTCGCTGCTTTGTACACATCAGCACACAACCAGTCCCATGCAGAACTTTCCAAATTGAAATCACACATTGTGCTTCCCCTGAAATGTGCAAGCCATCTGCCACAACTCTTTGGGTTTGAGCCATTGCTTTGTGAATAGGTGCTTATCAATTTCTCGTTATTATTTGTACTTTGAGGTAGGCAATGGAGGAGTCCAAGACCACCAACACTCTCTTTGTCTGACTGGATGCATACAGAATTATTTTCTATAAATAACGGAAGAAGGTTCTGAAAAATGTATTCCTATTTATACTTCTACTGGATTTTTCATTAGTTCTGGCTTGTGTGTTTATTTTTAATGTGTCGAGAAATAAGAATCGAGAAGTGTTTTAAGCATATTATGACAAAGGTGCTAATAACATCAAAGAAAATAATCTGTTTTGAAAAAATTTTTAAGAAAGTGTTTATGATTCACTATAAATGTATGCCAGCGTGAAGGGCAAAGCTTTACCTTTTTTTAAAAAAATTAGTAATTTTGATTAAAAGTTAGTTTTGCTGAAATTAGCTAAAATAGGCTTAGTGAATAACTCCAGCTGGAACCAATTAAAAGGCTAATGATTAGCTGAAGAATCAAGCATGAAATGAGCTTCCAGGATGTAAGTGATTGATCGTCTGTCTTGATATATTTGTTTAGCCGTGTTTAGAATAAGAAACAGAAAAAATTGAGTAATAGATCAAAAGAAATAAAGACAATGACTAATTTTCCCCTTTTGAAAAACTCATTTAGAGTAATAAAAGGGGGAACTGGAGGTTCCTCAGAGGCAATATGTGTCACGAATGGATTTTGTGAATTTAGTTCAGCTCCTGTCTTTGCCCAGGCCTATGGCAGCAGGCAGGAGATGTATTGAAGTGACCAGCACCCCAAAAATCCACTCTGTCCACAAGTTCTGTAATAATGGCTGATTCGGTCTATTATGAAATGAATTATTTATTAATAGACAAGAAAACTGACAGACAAGACTTAAAACAGACTGTTACTACACAGGGATAAAACAAAAAGAAATACTACTAGTAGATTGACATACAGTGCATGATATGGCACCCTATCAATTACAGCTAGCGAAGAAATAGTATAAACTTAGGATTCAATGTATCTTACCATCCGAAGGTTAGTGGCACACACACATCGAGATCCTTTCCCTCAATCCCCAGGGAAGTAACCACGAAGACTGCGTCCAAACTTCGGGGAGAAGTCTCTAACAATTTCGAGGTGTAAGAGGCTTCTAGCCTCAGTGATAACTCGTGTATCTTTTATAGCTGTATAACAGTGTTTCTTAAGTCAAAAATATTTCTTATTTCTCCCCTCATTGGCTTGCCAGACTAAGATGTTAATTCTTAGGTGAGTGTGAATCACCCTTGGCACCAGAGATAACCCCTGATGGGCCTTTCTGTCCCCGGGCTATCTCTTTATCCACCAGCTATCGTGGTACGGGGGGGTGGGGAGGTAGATGTCCTGCCACAATATGTATTGTCAAAAACCAAAAGGCAGAAAGATCAGAATGAAGAAGAGAAGTTTTACTTCATCACATGCTACCCCCTACCCTAAAATAAGACCACCGACTCAATTCAGAGAACAAACCATGCATGCTTAATGACTTTTCAACTAATTACCATACGAAGCGGGGAATGGGAGGCGTCAATGTTTTCCATATGCATTTGTGTTTTGAATATTTTAAACTTTTATAAATAAATAGGCTCTGTATTGTTTTCCGAGCAGGCTCTATGATTGGAATTGGGCAGTGTCCCGGCCGGTCCAAATAAATGTACCCTTTCTAACTTTGTTAGAGAGTCTTTGTCCCTTTTGAATTGTATATCAATATTAGATCTATATCCATATTTTAGTAAATCAAGTGTTTTCAGCAGGTGTTATGAAGTATGTGGAGTACTAGGAAGCAGTATTTATTTTCCCCTGTGGATAGATGAGATGGTCATCATTGATATATGGGAGGCAAAAGGACAGGGTTTTTTTGCTTTCTTTTGGTTTGGTTTGGTTTGGTTTGGTTTGGTTTGGTTTGGTTTTGAAGAAAACTGGGCTGAAGAAGTGCCCTTTTTGTTCCTTTGACTTACGTGATCTTAAGACTTGGTTTGCTCTCCCATAAAGAATTCCATAGCCAGTAATTCTAATCCCCAAAACACTCTCCCCAAACACTGTGTAAGAAAGTCAAAACATGTATTTTATTTTCACATATTGTCTCAATGGAGCACAGCTGCTGTGTGGGTTGTGGACAGAAAGGTGAACTGATGCACACTTCCTTTGGGCATGCACAGGAATATATATGCATCTACAGTATTCTTTTTCCACAGAAATTATCCTGAACATGGTAAGAAAAATAAATGTTACTCCCTCACAAAATGAAAAGGTCTCAATAATTTAATAACCTGAAGTATTATTTTGATACAAGTGTCACTTGCTTCCTTTTGAAGGTAACAGATTTATGTACACGTGTAAAAATAAGATGAAAAATTTCATTTGGGGTTAGAAGGGACCTGTGGAGCAGGACAACTTTAAAGTTATTTCAGGTTGCTCATGACCTTGTCTGGTCCAGTTTTAAATACCTCCAAAGAAAGAGAATCCATAACCTCCTTAGGCATGAAATATAATTTCATGTTCTTCCATTTTTAAATAGGAATCTCCATGGCTACCTTAGTATTTCCATAGTGATTTTAAGCTTTTATATCCATTATTAGAAAAACACAGTTCAGATCCTTGTGTGATTAATTGAGATTTTCCTTTTTCAGAAGACTTCAGAGCAAGGGAACATATCAGGCATATGTGTTTATTAAACATAGCATCAAAATAGCAAGGCAACAGACACAGCCTGTTAGCTTAAGTACCACTGGTCAGAGTAGAAAATGCTTTTCCAAAAGTGTCTGGAATTTTTAAATTAAAATTGTAATTTGATTTTCACCAAAAATTTTAAAGCATGCAGTCCATTTGGGACACACTTGACAGGAATATTTTAGTAAATGAACTAATTTTGTAAAGAAAATAAAATTATGCACAGGAAATTAATTCAGAAGTTTTGTCCAGAAACCAGAACCCGAGTTTTAGATTTTCCCATGACCATAAAAGTCTGTCCAAAGAAATAAAATGTTGTACACGTGCAACGGATAGCAGAGTAAACAAATGACAAACTGAGGCTGAGTAAGTAATGGGTAAATTCAGGAAGATGGCATCCTTCCTGCAAGTAGCTTTCAAGCAGAAAAAGCATCAATATGTGCTGGGCTCAATGCTTGTAACAGTTTTTCATGTACTTCTTACACTGGTGTACTCT
The DNA here is from genome assembly GCA_013397915.1 of Daphoenositta chrysoptera. NCBI lineage: Eukaryota > Metazoa > Chordata > Aves > Passeriformes > Daphoenositta > Daphoenositta chrysoptera. The sequence continues at coordinate 32,554 of VZRO01000707.1, forward strand.
GCAGAACATGTTATTTTAGAAATTTACAAAACCAGGTTGGCTGCTTGATAAAAGGATAATCCAGTTTCTCAGTATTTCTTAACCTTCATAATTTGCACCACTTCTAATAATCCCTAGGAAAATTTCCTCTATATACACAGTATTTGCAAGGATCTTGTCCTGAATGGAAGTAGTTCCTCTGACAGCGTCCAGAAAATAAATGAGTTTTACCCGATGACCAGTTTCAAATGCAGGCTGCTCTGCTGTACCAAACCACTGTTGTTCACTTTCTTGGAAATGTTCGGCAGCACTTAAAATCACTAAAGTCAATTCTTTTAAAATATATGTCTACCCATAAAGCCAGATGCCTTGGGAACATAAATGCAGTTTATGGACATCTGAGAGCCAGGAGGAAAGTGTAACTGATACTTTATTTCCCCATCCCATTTGAAATGTTTTGGTTCTCTAAGGTGTGGTATCATTTAAGGAAGAAAGGAAGCACCTTGGTTGATCTTGATGGTCTTAGGGGGCCTTTTCCAGCTTTAATGGTTCTATGACCTCTCCTAATGTGGAGAATGCGACCAACACAGTCCTGTGAATGGGCATAAAGTATTGAGTTTTAACTCTCCAGGCATCTAGGAGTAAATGTTACTCTCCTTCTCCTTGAATAAGTGTGTTTCTTTCTTGTGAAGACAAGTATGGGAGAGTTTAGGGCTTTATGTCTTGTCCCTAAAGATGCATGTAAATTTGAAAAAAAAATTGTGATATTTAAATAATACCAAACCCTCACCTGTATTAAAACCTACAAGAGGAGCAGTAAAAATCAGGTAAATTTCCACAGGTGTTTTGCTGATCTGAAACCACAACATCCAAATCCAAAAGAAGAAGCTGAGTGACAGGCAAAGAGGGAGATCAGCAGGAGAAAAGTAAACTGGACCACATTTACATGCTGACCTTATGTCTGTGAACTACTCTCTTAATAAGGTCCACATAATTAATATAAGCATTAATATTTCATGAACAGCATTTCTATCAATTTTCGTTCTTTGTATTGTAAAATTACCCACAATAACATCAGTTCTGCCCATGTTATCTTTGATATTTCCCTTGGAAAGGGACAGCATTGCTGTGACCAGTCTGGGGCTGCATATACATTATCACTGAATATGTGTGTACTCTTTGGCAAGGTTGCTGCAATTAAATTGTATTTATAAGGGCAGAGTTCTGCCCACATTCTCTCAGACTCTTTTACCCAGGAGTGTTTGACACCAATTGAAGGAACTTCATTGCCTACCTCTCTTTGAAACTTATTTAAAATCAATTCACAAAACTCAAGTGATTGAGCTGGGAAGACAGACTCACAGACAACACTTCTATGTAAGTCCCATTTCTTTGTAAAATTACAACATTTTGTCAGTTTCTTGGCTTGAAACAAGGCTGAATTAAGTTCTAGATATGTCCAGCTGTAGGCATGACTTGGCATCTGTGTGTATATAAAAAGTGGTCTTATTTACAGTGGTCTCAAAAGTTATAATGCTGACCCCAAAAATGTCTTTTCACACTGTCATGACTCTCCTCTTTAAATATCAAATTTCCCTGCCTATGAAATTAAAGCAATGTAGAGGAGCAGCAGCTCAAGATTATGACAGCCAAGAGCTTATGCACCTTCCTACTGAAATGGTTGGGCATGAATGGGCAAATTATTTCTTAAACAAAAGATTACCCTTCCTGCTCAGGAAACATTTAGTGTGAGGTAATATCATTTTAACAGGAAAAATTTTGAGGCTTTTTCATTAATATAATGTTGCCAAACTCTAGAAAAATTTAATCTGATACTCCAAACTAGAAAAATCATTGTCCTCACACACCCCGAGTTTGGGTGCCTTGCATCCAGAACTGCAAATCTTGGTGTTGGAAGCCTCATGCAGCTTCCCCTTTTCTCCAGGCCAAAAAGTTTAGACAGGTCCAGAAGGGCATCAGATCTCCAAAAGTAAAGATCTTTAAGTTGTACATTTACATGTGGCTCGTTTTAAACCCTACTGCTACATCCTGTAAAACATAATAGGACTGCTGTTTCTTTATTGGCTTGTAGAACTTGATCATCTCTCCCAAACCCACAAGAGCACTTTTTACTAAGCTACTAGTTCCTATTTTCCAAAAGATACCAGACACCTATAAGGAAAATTTAGTCTAGGAATTAAAGTTCGTCAGCTTTTTCTGAAGCTTTGGGTTGAAAGATGTTGGCAAAGAAGATGCTGTTAAGCATCAAAATCACTGGTAAGTGCTGAAACAGTCTGTATGTTTGTAATGAGATGATCATTATAATTTTATTACCTGAGAAGTGCTAGGGTTATTTCTAATGGGTTTTATCCATATCTAATGCATAGTGGAGGGCAAGATTCATGCTAGCTCAGGCTTACCTAATCATGAATAAGGATTTTGATGAGTGATAAATCGAGGCCAGCTAACTTCATATGCCTTCCCTAAATTTAGTTAATGAAGTTCAAGTTTTCAGACTACTAAAATACTGATGTGATGGCTGCCAGATTCACTAGTGCTGGCAGATGCACTGCTGGAAAAGAGGAAATTCCCTGGCCAAGGAGGTGAGATGCAGCCGTCCCCCGACCCCAGGCGGGGCACTCAACGCACAGTCGGCAGAATGGGATGGAAAAGGATACACCCACAGAGCATGGGTTTATTCTAAACTGAAAATATGATCCAAAGCAGGCAGGAGTTTAAATTAGTTGGTGAGGCAAACTAATAAGGGCATTGCTATTCCTACTGTTGGTGATCAGCTGTCCAATGTCAATAGTTAGGGATTTATCAAACAATTTGCTAATTTGTTGGCATTTCAACTTTCTTCAGGTACCTCCTTTTAGGCCTACCTTTAGGTCAACCCTTTAAAAATGGTCTTTGCTGCAGTCTGAAGGAAGCTGCAGGAAGCAGAATGCAGGCTGAATGTTTTGGCAGCAGAGGGATGTGAGAAGGGTAGGAACTTTTGCCATATCTTCTTGGCTTTTCTGCACTATATTTGACTAATTTTTCCTATGTTTTAACCTCTGACACTGTTCTTTAGGCGCTCTGTATAGCATATATTTGGGTTGCTGAAGACTCAAACAGTCACAACAAAAATCTAATGGCTTATTCATCAGGCATGTCAGGTTTTCAAGACTCAAGTTATTTCTTAGTAACCAGCACTTTTCTTAGCTGCTGCCTTGCATCTCCTGGGCCTAATGTACAGAGACAGCAAACATTCTCACATTCTCAGAAAATGGATGTTTCCATTCTTTTCAATGTGGGTAAAATTGGTGAATAGTCTTCATCAAACTTAATTCTCCCAGTCTTCTGTATGGCATGTCTTTATGATGAAAGTTCTATTAATCCAAAATAATAATAGTGATTTTTATTCCTTTTAACACTTTTTTCCCATAGTCCTTCAGAGACTGATTAACTAGATGTAATGAGTGACCACAATTGAAATGCAGCCAATTTTAAAGGTGAAGCACAGCAGCTATAAAATGGCAAACAGTAACATTTTAAAATAGGTTAGGAGAGGACAGAAGGAGCAATAGTATATGCAAGAGAAAATTCAGGGGGAATGTAAGAATACAAAACAGGAATTTGGTCAGTACATACCGTATTTAAAACTCACACTAAAAATAAGAATTTCAGGGGAGGGTTAGTAGCTGAGTGTTCTTTTGAGTCTACATTCAGCTTGTTGCCCAGCTCGTTCAGTGTGTGATAAAAGCAATTGAAATGTTTGACCAAAATGTGAAACACTGGGATTTTGTTTCACACTGCACCTAATTGTAATTATTTTTACTAGTGAGAGATAGTCTAGTCAAAATAAGTAGCTACCCAAGAGGAGAAATAGGTGTGGGGACCACCCATTGAGTTTAAGCCAAGGAGCACTCAGTGTCCGTCGGCACTTTTACTCCGTCACACCTTGTTCACAGAGGGATGTGACACTTATTGACACCAGGGCACACAGTGCGTTGATGGCTTTGTATATTACCCCTCAGTATCCTAAAAGGAAAATGAGGTATCCAATCACCCACAGTCTAATGTTCAGGTATTATTGTAATAGGCCTTGGATCTAAGGTGTGTCTCAGTAAATTCTGCCTTGTCTATGATTCTTTTATATCTGCTTGGGATTTCCCTGCAGTTCCTCTTGAGTAATATAAAAAACTCTCTATTCAGCCTATGAAAACTCCCATTTGCTTAACTGCCTCGTGGAAGTGCATTGGTTTCAATTATTTTCATCAAGGCAATATTGGGCTTTAGACAATGTAGACCTGACTGTTATTAGTCTTTTCCTGGCAAATTTACTTTATTCACTTTTTGCATTTTTGGGGTAATGCGTAGCAGCCCCTGGTGCAATGGCCCAGGGAGCCAGCCCCTGTACAAACATTCAGCTCACAGGCCCTGTTGGCCAGTTGGTCTGTTCCAATGTGTCATGAATGGATTTTGCTTTAAGTTCAGCTCCTGTCTTTGCCCAGGCCTATGACAGCAGACAGGAGGTGTATTGAAGTGACCAGCACCCCAAAAATCCACTCTATCCACAAGTTCTTTAATAATAGCTGATTCAGTCTATTATGAGATGAATTATTTATTAATAGACAGGAAAACTAACAGACAATACTTAAAACAAGTTATTACTACACAGGGATAAAATAAAAAGAGATACTACTAGTAGATTGACATTCAGTGCACGATACTGGTACCTTTCAGTTACAGCTAGCGAAGAAATAGTATAAACCTAGGATTCAATGTATCTTACCATCCAAAGGTTGGTGGCACACACACATCGAGATCCTTTCACTCAATCCCTGGGGAAGTAACCGTGAAGCCTGCATCCAAGCCTCGGGGAGAAGTCTCTGACACTTTCGGGATGTAAGAGGCTTCTGCTTCAAGGATAACTCGTGTATCTTATATAGTTGTAAAACGGTGTCTCTGAAGTCAGAAATATCTCTTATCTCTCCCCCATCGGCTTGCCAGACTAAGATGTGAATTCTTAGCTAGGTATAAATCACCTTTGGCGCCAGAGATAACTGCTGATGGGCCTTTCCACCCGTGGTTATCTCTGTATGCACCAGCTATTGTCATACACAGAGCTGGGGGCCAGGGGGATGTCCTGCCACACAATGGACATGGTAAACATCCCACACTGGTGAAGGAAGCTGGTAATGGCAGCTAAATGATGACATGAACAGGAAAGCCTTGACTTAGTGTTGAGATAAGACACCCCAGGGCTCATCCAGCCATCTCAGCCTAGGTCTGTTTCAACATTAGAAGCAGACCAATATCCCAAGCATTTTTCACTGAACTGCTCAGGGCACTAAGCCCAAATGAAGGCACAGCCCCAGGGAGAGCTGCTACCCAGCAATATCCAGTTTCCACATGCCTCTTTTTTTCAGGGGAATCCTGGTAGGCACCCTATTATAGGGAGAATATCACAACTTCTTACACTAAATTTCTCTCCTTCTTCTGTCTCCTGGGCTGACATTGTCTCCAAAACCTGAAGGAAGAGTTCAAGAGCTGGCCAGGGGATGGAGGGTGAAGAGGGGAACAGCTGTACTGTTAATGCAGGGTTGAATTTTGCCACATCCAGGCTGCAGAGAGAAAAAGGATTTTTAGCTTTGTTCGTCTCCTCCATCATTAGAACAGCAGAATTGTATTTTTGCTTAAGTGGCTAGGAAATATGGAACTAATTTTTAGTAGGCAATAGAGCTTTATGTCTTTTTAAGTCCCTGATGTTGTTTAGCTCTCATTAAAAAAAAGCTGACTTAGTTTGCAGCCTGAAAGTCAGATGCATAGGCCCTGCTGTTAAAATTATATTGCTGTTAGTCCAGCTAAAATGTGAGGAAGCAGTTCAACATATATGAGACCTTTTTGATAGCCATTATAACCTCCAAACCCAAATGTTTCAGGCAAATTGTTTAGCAGATGAACGTGCATTTCACAAAAAAGTCATGTTGCACAGTCTGAGTAGTAGGTGTGATGGGAAATATGCTGTGTTGGCATCCAGCTAGCACAAAGGCCAGCTTCATTCTCTGCTGCATTGACATTCTTCAGCTTCTTTTCCACATTTTTTTCTGTTTGTTCAGACAACCTGAAATGATGGAAGGAAGCCTGCAGCCTTCTGGGTAAACTGGTGCCACTGGCAGTTCAGCCAAATGCTTTGCTGTAGCTTAAGACTCCACCAGAAATCCGAAGAACTCAAATGTCTGCACACTCGAGCCCGAGCAGACAATGTGTAAATGTTTAGTCTGAGGTATTTTATTATCTTGTTTCTCATCTATTTGAGAATGAACATTTAACCTGTCCTGGATTTTTAACATTTTTTCTTCAATGGTTGAAAAATATAATGAAATCAATTTGCTGAACCTGTGTCCTGCTAGTCTCAGTGAAAGAATAAAACATTTGAAATTCTCTAGGTTGAGGGAGTGAAAAATTATTGCTGTGGGCTCTCCTGTGAAATCCATGACTTGTGTAAAAAAAAACTTTAAAAATCCTTCAGGCAGAATATTTTGAGAAAGAGGTTTGTTTTTAACTGTTGAGAACTTTATTCAATACGGACAAGATAAAACATTCTTCCATGAAATGCTGGAGAGATTTCAATGTATTGGGCAGCTGGGAAACATTATAGATCAAAGGAAAGCCTCCTGAATTGAATTTTTCATAATGGTTGGTGATTATTACTTATTACAGTACATGTTAAATTGCCTTTGCTCACTCCTGATGATTTAGCTTACATATTCACTCTTGAGTAGCAGAAAAGTTTGAGTAGTGGAGTTAATCCCACTTGGAAAGAAGCTCCCAGACTTCAGCATAAGATATGTCTTTCTGGTCAAATATTTCCTGCCTTTCCTGGCAGGAAGTTTTTCTTACAATGAGATGGTTTGAAAGGAAGATCTCATTGTTATTTCTTGCAGAGATGTGTGGGTGCTATTTTTTGGTTTTACTAGGTGACATAATGATGTCTATCTTAAAATAAATGCTTTTTGAAAACTTCATTTTCACAGACATTTCAGATGAAATCCAGCTGAATCACTGGGCCAGCAGCCACCCCAAATAATTGAGGCCATTAATTTCAGAAGAATGACATCAATGTTCAGTTTGCCCAGGAAACAGAAGACTCAAGATTAGTCACCCAAGTTAGGATGTTGAGTTTCTATTTAGCTGATTCAATTCACTTAAGGTAATTTAACTCAATGCCAGTGCAACTGAAGTACCCAGACATACACCAGGGATCCAGTAAACAAACCTTCATTTGTTCATCTTTTTCTTCAGTTCGTCCTTGTCTTTTGTGGTTGTGGTGACCAGTAGTACCAAAGCTTATGTGCTTCAGAGTTATTTGAATGTAGATATTATCAAAAGATGAAGGGAGAGAAGCAAATGCCTCATTTAGTAGATTGCTGTGCTGTAGGTGCTAGTGAAAAGAAAGGATTTTCAGGAACCTATATACTTGTGATGTTCACCAAGTTATTTATTCAGTAGTGACTGAGTAGGGGTAGGAGACCTGCAAGTTGAATCACTCATAGCCTTTCTCCTGCTCTTCATCCATGCAACTTAATTTTGCTGTGAGGTAAGATTTTACAAACATTTCAGCAGCCACAGTTAAGGCTGTATTTAACAAGTTGAGCAGAACTGCAACAACTTGTAACAATGAAGTCTTAAAACCAGCATGAAAATATTTTAAAGCTTTGACTAAAGCAGGATTAAGAAACATGAGCTTTTTACTTTTATGATTAAAAATAAGAAGGTTCTTCCTTGTTGTTCAAAACCCTAAAAAACCTTACTCCTCTTGTCTGTACAAAGCTATCTCCATTATTTACAGTAGCAGAAACACAGGCGTGGCTTTAGGACACAGGGCTGTTTTTCAGTAGACAGAGTAGGAAAATTCACTGGCCAAATACTGCTCTGTTGGGTTGAAAGAGAAAGTTGTTCTCCTCTGTTGCCATGTCACACGATGGAAGAGCACCACATTTAAAATGGGTGCTAAATCCTTTCTTGTTAGACTCACCAAGTAAATCCATTTTTTACTCACTTTTCCTGTCAAGATGGATTACATCACTTAGTTGTACTTATTTAGGTATTGACCCAAAGGTCTATTAAAAGCAGTGTCTTCTCCATTTGGCCTTCAAGAGAAAGAAAACTTCTTTAAAAATCTAAAATTCGTTAATTTTTTTTTTTTTTTTAATGAGAATTTACTTTTTTTCCCCCCACACAAACATGAGAAAATATTGTAAAATTGGTTCTGTGAGTTTTGATTCAAAATTTTACCTGGATGCTTAATACAAAGACAACCAAGATAGTTCTCTGCTTTGTCATACCCAACATATGGACAAGCTCCCTGTAAAGTAAGACTTTGTTTTTCTTACCTTTATAATTGTGTGATAGCTTAAAAAATTGAATTTCCCCCTTACCCCTTAGTTGTAATGGTTTTTTCCTTGTGATCTGAGAGTTAGGATATATGGCTGTATATCTGGAAACTTTTTCTACTTATCTCCAAGATCTTAGTACAAATGATACTAACAGGCAACCGACCAAGGAAATTATGATGCTTGGACTGTGTCTTTGAAAAGGATGTTTTGAGTGATGAGTGGTTATAATTTTCCAGATTGCATTCAGATGTCAGAACTGGCAGTTGCTTCCCCAAACAGCAGGTGTTCGAGCTGACAGACACGATGGTAATAATAACCAGCATGAAACTTTATGATGAATTCTATATAGCACAATATTTGTGTTTGACTACATGCAGAGCCATTAGGCAGTGACAGATTTATTAAATCCCCAGACTGATAAGAACAGAATCTAAATTCAGTAACTGAATGTGGAGAGAGTCAGTAAGCAATGAGCATGAATGCTCCTTTATTCCTTATTAAAATGACTGACTTTTCCAGTACTATCTCCACATGTCTCTTCCATGTGAGCACCCCTGTAAACATCCCTGAGACACTTATCTGCCCTATCTCCTTGGGTTGTTTCCCTGCAAACTAAAGTGAAGAAAATTATCAATAACATTTGACCTATGCCCATGAAAAGTTCTGAGGCACAGACATGGGTACTCGAGGCAAATTTAGAATTTGATGTATTCTTAACCAGAGTAAGACTACATCAATGTGTTCAAAACCTTTCGTATTATAGCTCACATAGAAATGTCATGAGATAATTTAGAAAGAACAAACACAGTATTTCAATACAAACTTGGCAGAACAACCACAAAAGAAGCATTAACAAAAAAACAAAAAAAAAGAAAGAGTCTGTTTTTGGATGCCTCTGGTTTTAGGCCCTAGAAAAGACTCACAACTTATTCTAAACTGCTAGATGATCCTTCTGACAGACCTGTGCTGCTAGTCTGACACATACATATTCTCTTAAAATATACATTGTTGAAATTTCAACAACATTAAGCTGAAAAGGTGGGTGATCCAAAGAAAATGTGCTTGCTATCCAAAATGCCTGTTGCTCCCTCACTTCAAATATTGATGTTTGTCTGGGTGCTTCTTGTTGTTTAGGTTGTCTACAGACCAACTTAACCAAGACCAGCCTGGCAAGAAACAGGACTCATCTCAATAGGAAATTTCATAATCATTACCACTGTTTAGTGCCCGCTTTCAGTCTCATTTTATTTTTTTATAGATCTATTTAACTTACAAGTTGATCAGGTTTGCTATCTGAATGTCACCATACCACACCATTCTGCCCTCACAGTAATGTTAAATATGCCATTTTTTTCTATACTTATTTTCAATTAATGTTTAGGCACACATTACTAGATCAGTGTTGTTCAAAGGTCTGTTTACTGGTATATTACTTGGGGTTTTAGTTTACTACTCTGAGCTTGGTGTGAGAGAAAGCCATTAAAAGAAACTTGTCACAGATGATTACAGATCTACAGGCAGACAGAAAGTAGTTTTCATTCTAGCAAAATGTTTCTAGAATGGCTGAAAAATCTCGGAAGAGTTCAAATTCTTGTAAAGACTTGCTAATATTAAAATGTGCCTTAGTCTGTCCTTATTGTGTTGTAATTTTCGTTTTACATATGGTGTCATTTTAAGGGACAATTTAATGGCACAAGCGAATAGAGAGAGCAAGGGAAAATCTGATTTGATTCCAGAAAAAGAAATTCACAGCAAAGGAGATCAAAAACTGGAACAAGAGGCTCAAAGAAATACTAAAATATTCATCCTTGGAAATATTCTAGATTTGGCTGGATATTATCCTGAGCAACCTGCTCTAGCTTCAAAGAAGGATCTGCTTTTAGCAGGGACTTGGACTAGATGGCCTCCAGAGGTCCTTTCCAACCTAAATCATTCTCAGATTCTCAGAAAATTCCTCTCTTTTTGTCAATAGTTTGTGAAGAAACTCCTAGCATACTAAGGCTTATAAAATCTAAAATTTTAAAGGATAGCAGTAAAATTCTAATTGTAAATATTTCCCTCTGAATAACATAGTGACAGAAGATATTTCACTGAGTTGTCATACATTGAATTCATCAACCTTTGTGTCAGGGAGGCCCCTACTGTCTTTTCCTAGCTAATTGGTCTAACTCCTTTTTCTTTTTGATTAAAATAAAGCATCAGCCTCCACCTTCCACTGATTTTTTCCTGTCACTTTTCCAATTAAAATATCATAGATCAACATTCTAATGAATGGTTTATTCCACCTCCCAGCAGTGGAAGAATCTTCCCTTTCTGCATGCTGATGGTGCTTTTCCTTGTCTCATTTTAAATCTCCCAAGGTTTCCACTACTGCATTTGTCCATCTACTTATTAAACAACAAACAGAGCTCAGTCTCATGAAGTCTTCCCTAATACCAACCTGTTTTCTTGTCTTATCTTTTCCTGTTAATTCTATCTGGCACAGTATATTAATATGCCCATCTCACTCTTTATGTTTAATTATTTCTCATTCTTTTAACAGTTTACGTGTTATCACCTTCATTTTCCTCTGGGTATTGCTCTTCCCAGCCATTTTTTGCTTCTCTGAAGTCTTGCCATCTTTTTGATCACTGGACATGTGGAACTAAGCATCACCTTCAAAGCCCACATGTATGGGAGCCAAGAAGAATTTAGGTTATTTTCCCCTTGCTCTGTGATGAGGTACCTCTGCAAAAACAGGACAGAAGTGCATTTAACATTCCTTTCCTGAATTATATTACAGTACAGCTTTAGAAATTTATCATCCACTCTCTCCATCAGGGCTCTTTCAGGATTTCTGCCTCTCTGAGGAATAACCCCACTGAGTAGGTGAACTCTGGGGTCTAAGAAAGGATCCTTTAAGACAGGTTGTTAAAATCACTGGGTTCATATGTCTCATTGGAAAAACAGGAATAGAGGATAAATGTAGAGTACATTGCTCTGTATGCAATGAAGCCAGCATAGTCCTTTCTGCATATTTTAAATATTAATAGATGCTACCTACATGCCATGCAACTGTATGAAAGCACAGGCTATGCAGAGATTTTCATGCAGCTCTTAACTCAAATTGTATGTTGTAAAGGTTATCTGATGGACATGGGACCAAATGAGAAATACTTCAAGCATGTGAATGAAGCAAACAAGTGGAGAAAGGGAGAAGAGAGTCAAACTCATCGTGAAGGGGAGAAGGAAGAGGGAGATGACAAGGAAATAGTAATTCCCCAATGTAAATACCCTATATACCTCTCCCACTCAGAGTCCGCATGATAAACTGAGAGCTATCCAAAATCTCATTCCCTTTCCTCCTGCTAATCTCCACTCCATCTGACTCCAGCCCAGAGAAGGCCTGATGAGAGTGTGTCTCTCTGTCTGTGCACATAATGACCACTTGTACCTCCTTATATTTTGGGTATGTTCTTCGTTCAACACCACTAGGAATATGTTGCTGATTAGCTAGAAAAAGAACATGTTCTATTTCACATTGAACTTCCCTTCAGGGAAAAGCAAACAAATGTGTTTAAATTGAAGGAAGAAAAAGTTCACCAATTCAAAGTAGTCTGATGGGTCTCTAAACTCAAAACAGAAGCATGACAGGCATGCCCACCGGCATGAATATGTGAGTCTGAATCACCAGAGAGGGAGGTCAGCATACCAGCAGGGCTCTCCCTTCACTCTGTCAGGAAAAATCAAGGGCCCTGTGTTAACTGGGAAGTCATCAGTCTCTGGCAGTAATCTCCATCCACACCTCTATTGTCTGCAGGCAGGCATGCAGGCAGTCCTGCAAATAAATGAGCATTCAGCCCACACCCTGGGGCATGTTACCACACAGTCATGATGACGTCATGAGGACAGGACGAACTCAGTATCCATCAGTTAAAGCCCCTTCTATACCTGCTCCTGTTTATTATGAAACTTGTCTGTAGAACCTATTAGATAAAACTTTGATAAGCCTCTAAATAAGATCTGTGCTGCAGTAACAAGCCAGTCATGTCTGTCAAAAGCTTGGGAAAAGCTGTACTCAGTTCAAAACAGTACTTTTATTTCCAACTTTTTAACTGAGACCAGCTTCTAAATATGATATCTTTTTGCTAGTCTTTCTGGAAGTCAGCCTTTCTGACTCTTTTCCTTTGGCATCTGCTATTCCAGCAAGGAATGATCTTAATAATTTTATAGAGAGTTGGTTGGATTTTTCATCTTGCAGTTACTAGAAAAGCAACGCTCATTAATTGGTCAGTGTTTCCAATATATTACAGTTTGCATCTCCAAATTTGAAGCAATAATGATTTTATTTTTTTTATTTGGACACATCTCAGGAACAACAAAATTTTTTACTTTAGCCTGCCTGTAGGCTCTGCCCTGCCCTATTTGCACTGGCTTCTCTGCTTGTCCTTTGTGCTGAGTGATAGCAAAATGGCTTCCTCTTAGTCTGAGAGAGGCATCTGTTCACAAAACAAAAACCCATAAAATCGAAGGCATGATGGCATAGAGATGTATCAGAACTCTAAACCTCTGCTGGTGCTGCATCTCTCAGTTTGGGCAGAAGGATGGTATCATTAGATACCCTAAATTAACCTGATTTTCAGGAAATACTGATTCTGAAAAGGGGTTCCCTGTAAAATTATATCAAAGTAGGCAATTCTATTCAAACATTTTTGTGGAAAGCCATTTTGTTTCTCTCTTTGTTTTGTCTGTACCTGTTCAGTTTTACCACCTAGTTCTAACAGCCCTTCACTTCAGCTGTGTAATTTGCATACCTCATAGCTAGACATCAAGAGAAAACTTGCTGCTGTTTTAAAAAGATGCTTCCCTCTTTACATCTAATATCTCTGTGAGGCAGGAACAGGCATCCTAGTAATTGACATCTATTTTATTTGTGAAACTATAAGCTGAAAATACTCATTAGATTCTTACTGAGGAGTTATTTTTATTTCCTTGAGCAAAGTTTTTTGCAAAATGCAAATTATCTAGTGTCAAAAATATTCTTAAAGCAGGATTTTCCCATTGGATGTATGGTCTGTTTTACTTTTTATTCATTTTGTCCTTTGTATTAACATAGTTGTTGGGTTTTTTTTTAATATTTGAAAGTAGTGCTTTCAGTAACCACAAAGATGTCTGTTTATAGTGAGAATGTTTAATAATATCTAAGACTAGATAGCCACCTTCATGTTTTTTTCAAGGGATGACAAAATTAAAACAAAATACTTCCAGTTACCTACAGTGCTTCTCCATGCAGTACCAGGAGACATAACATGCAGGGACTGTGCTGCTGCCCTAAGAATAGTTAATGCTGCATATTCCATAGCTCTTTTAAATAAAAGGTATCTGAGAGGTCAGAAGGAGAGGAGGAAAGAGGCTTAGTGATGTGGTCAGGCTTAAAGCACAGAGATTATTCAAAATTGACCATATGGAAGATACTAAGATACTAATTTATTGAAGTTTAACAACCTCAGCATAACTCTTTGATACAGCAGTCCCTTTTTCCTCTGTCTCTGAACTGAAATCCCAGTCAGAGCTTTCCTTGGATAAAACCAGTATGATCAGTTTTAGGGATTCAATTTCCTATTATTGACATAAGGACATAAGTAAGTAATGTAAGGGACATAAATGTAAGCAATGTAAGGGTCTTGAAATTACATTCAGCTGAACTTTTTGAAGCTGAGAAGTCCTCCCTTGTTCTTCATAATTTCTTAGTGCAACCATCAATCCATATAAGCATGGAATTGGAAGTTCACAGACAGATATTAAACTTGAAAAGATATTGATCATTTGTGACATTAACAATTTAGTGCTTGTTGCAGCACCTGGCTCTTTGCTGTTTTGAACATATACCTCTACAGTTGCCTCAAATATTTAAACAGAGATCAGGCCCTAAAATAAAACAGAAACTGAACTGGTCTGTCCCAGTCAGCCTCTCTTCTGTCCTTAGAAATGAGCTTGTTCTTTCTCAAATTATATTTTCTCACTTCTCCTTGTTGAAGACTTTTCCATTATGAACTCAGACAATTAGTTAAAAATTGCGTCTTTTGCCTGGCTGTTATGGGCAGTCTGGCTGTAGCACAGGGGCAAAACTCACTTTTTCTAGAACAGCAAGTATGATCTTCTTTTATCACCCAATCTCATATGTTTTTAGCAATGTGGTGGGGGGAAATGGAAAGAAAACTATTTATTCAGGCTTCTGCATTGTGTTATCAATATAGCAAGGGACCTGGGAAGTTTTAATTCCTGAGAGGTTTGCCAAAACTATCCTTAAAGAAAACAGTGAAAGAACTAATAAAGTTGTATCATTCTGGAAAGAAAGAGGCTTTATAATACGGCATCCCTATAGACCTGGAAATACTATTGTTCATAGTAACAAAATCTAGTTCTTATTTGGCATTTTTTATGAGTTGGTCTCTTGAGTGTTCCACAGACAGTCTTCATCTCCATTTTGCAGATGGAATAACTGAGACTGTAAACTGTCTGCAAAGGATTGTCCCAAATGCTCTTAGCAGAGCCAGATCAGGATTTTAGGCCTGTGGGCTCAAGCCTTTGCACAGAGCAGGAAGCCGGGCTGGTCCTGAAAGAGCACTGACACCATTGTCTGAGAGTGCCAAACGACCTGGGCAATTTCTTTGGGGTGCATTTTGGAGAAGGAGCCTGCTGTCCCTCCAGTCAGCCACAGTTCTGCTACTGGAGTCAGAGGAAGCAGTGTTCTAGGTTACGAATTTTTAAAGAAATCCCTGCCTTAGTACATCTTATTTGTAGCAGCACCTGTTATCAGGGAACCTGTTTGCGCTATTCACCATGAGCAAATCCCACATGGTTACATCTCTGCAGCTGAAAGCCTCTTGTAAATTCCAGTTTGAGATTAAGTAACTGTTCTGCAGGCTGTTAGGTTCTCCACACTTAGAGATAACACACCAAATCTGTTATACAAGCAATTACAGATTACTTACAGAGCCATAATCTTCTTGTGTAAATAATCAGTCAAGATTTGGTCTGCTTTTGTCCTGTTTCGAAGAGGGCAGATGGTTAGCTTCAGAGTGCCTTGGGTTTTTCTCCGGGCTGCAAAGTAGTCAGAAACGTCACTAATATGAGAAGCCTGTGGACTACCAACAGAAGGTTTCAAAATGTTTAAGAGAGGAAGACTTGCGAAGGCCTTAAACATCTGTTACTGACAATGTCCAATACATCCTTTCTTCACTGCTAAAAAGAAGTCCCCAATGCATCCTTTAAAAACGGTGACTAAGGCATTCAATGCAAAATAGTTGCTACTATAAAAAACTGTATCATTTTAATTCACTGAAATGTGAACAGCCGCAGCCTTCTTTTCTATCTTGAAGGAGGTAATTTTTAAATTACCTCTATCCTGACGTTTTGCATTTTGGGGCAAATTAGATATGGAAAAATGAATGGCTGTATCAGATCAAATTAAGTTGAACTCTAGCTGATCCAGGATCCTGCAACCAAAAAGTGACTAGAAACAGAAGCCTGGATAACAGCATCAGAAGGGGCAACTTCACACTAATACATGTCAGCATAATCATGTTTTCTAGCTATCTGCAATTCAGAGACTATCTGAAGCAGGCATGTTATTGTGTTTAAATTCTGTCAGGAAAAAGAAAACATCAGGAGACATTGTGTCTGTGTCTAGTGCAATTAGATTAGAAGTACATTCATTTTTTTTATGCTTTATTGCTTTCTGTTTAATTCACACATTTCCTTCTGCAGTTCACATCACTTTGTGAATTACTTCTCAAAATGTCTATTCTTGCTAGTTGGCCAGCGTAGAGAATTTTTAGTATAGCATGAAGAATTTGTCTGATCTGATGTCACCTCACTCAAAAGTATTTTCCCTTTTGCCACATCTACCAATTAACACTGTTTTCAAAAGATACCAGAATCAAAATCTGTATGTTTAATGTTTAAGTCATTATCAAAAAATTCTTAAAAAGGCCGAATCCTAACAAGAAACAAACCCAAATGGGAAAAAAAAATTTTCCTTTATTGTAAGTTCTTAGCTGTACACTCAGATTTTTCTCAGGACACTTGAATGTTTTGCCAATTATGTCCTATAATCTGTAATACTATAGGACTTTTCGCTCTTTTTTTCATGAAAAGACCTGCAACTGCTTCTCCAAGTTGCTGAACAGCTAATCCACTAAAATTGGGACAGCATGTTAAAGTTAATGACGTGCTATATAAAAGTCTAATGGTAGTGTGTCTCATATCCAAAAAATCTCTTTAGACTCATAGCATTCCTTGGAGGAAAATCTCCATTCAGCTTACATCTGTTGGAGTCGTATGTATTACAGGCTTAATGCTGAAAGAGTAGTGGAATTATATTTACAATATAGAAGTTACAACTCTGATTATCAGCATGTTAATTTATTGTGATTTTGGGTAATAAATCATGCTCATAATCCATCATGGTTAAGTTTTTCTTACATGCTCTGTTGAGCTGGTATGTCAGTATGCATCACTGCTTACATAGTGCCAGTGATTAGAATTACACCAATGTTAAAATGAACCAAAATGTCAGTCTTGAATGATGAAAGTCTAAAGCAGACAAACATGTGACAAGACATTGGATCAAAGACTTGGCATCAGGAATGCATGAAGAAAAAATAACTTTAAAGAATATTTTCCAAAGTCATTAAAGTGTGTATTTTGCAGACACTCAGAAAGCAATTATTGCTGGTAATTATACAAAAGGGTCTTCTCTAAGATTCATTTGTCTACTATAGAAGATGTTACGTTCCCTGCCACAGGGATGATCCCAGCCTGCCTGGCTGCTTGGCTCCATGTGGACAACTTAGAGACTTCCTGCTGCTACAGCTCAGGAAGACTAATGCCCGACTGGCAACTGAAAATGTTAAAAGCACAAATGCAATTATTCTTTCCATTCTCATTTGGGTGCTTTGATTTCAAAAATATTATTTTCATAGCTGCCTTTTTAATATTACTCATTACCTTCATGGCTGCTTTGCACATTGTTTTCCTTTTCTCTTAAGATACCTTGCTTACACTGGGAGAAGTTATGCAGCCAGTGATTTGAGAACAAGGCCGAGTGGCAGGAGTTCTCACATCCAACATATAATTTGCCACTGATATTACATATTGCCTTGGGCAAATTGTCTGGTAGCCCTGCCTGTCAGGTGCCCTGTGCATTTGTAAAAGGAGTAGCTCTACCCTGTGGTGATATCCTGACTGTGATCTCTGCCTTACTGGGGTAGTTGTGTTTGCCCGCCCCAGCAGACCCATCCATCTCTGTATTGTCTGGGGATTTGGTCTGAAAATATAGCATGGAAAAGAGGATGTAAAAAGGAAGTGGAGTAAGTAGGGAGTAAAGAGAATGCTGGCCTGCTTTGCACCAGCATAATTCTCCCTAGAGGAAATCAAGGAAACACGAGTTTTGCAGACACTAGCCTCTTAGTTTAAATTACTTCTGTGGTAAGTCTGATTACAGCTGTTGTTGGATACCTGTGCTTAGGCTTCACATAATTTTTTCCAGTGGAATAATTCTCTCAGCATAAGATTAGAAATGTTTGTTATTTTTCTTGGAAGATTTTTTTTTTCATAACAAAACTAAAAGGTTTTCTAATTCCAGCCAAACCAGAAGCCAGATTGGTCTATACAGTCCTGCTGAATTTTTTTCGCTGAAGTCAGCTTCAAACATGAAGAGTGTGGTGGGAAGCTGGTCAGTGTTTGGCAAGTTCTGCCGAGTGCCTTCTCCTTGAACACAGCAGTTTTTTAACCTGAATCACAGTGTTTTCCATTGTGTATTATCCTAAAGCTCACCTGACTCACAGAAATGAGCAGATTATTTTACATATAGAGAACTAGTTTGCAAAGATAATTAAGACACTCCCATTTTTTCTTCAATTAAAAAACTGTATTCTTCCTTTTGTTTGTAAATTGTTCTGTAGCAGTCAGATCTGTACAGCTGCTACTAAAAGTCACAGAATAAATTTAAGTTTCTCAGCACGAGGGTGGCTCAAAGATTAGGTTTACAGCTGAATTATTACCAAAAGAACCATTCAGCCATTCCCCAGAAGCTTATATTGCAGTCCATGAAGTTTTACCAAAATGTGTGTCCTGTTTAAAAATGGTGAACCTGCTATGTTTACTTGAAGCTAAAGAATAGGTGTGAATATCTATTGGTGAGGAGTTTTTTTAAGGAGAGTTCCCTTCAAACATGATGATCAGAAAATACTTTGAGGAAACATTTTCTGTTGTTACCTGTTATTAATGCAATGCAAAGTGGTAAGACTGGTTTTATTAAACATTGGAAAGCCAGGGAATTTTCTGTGATGACTTTCCTATGTGCTGTTTGGTCAGGTGTAGGAAAGACCATGATGATATTTCAAAACCACAATTCCCTAACTGTTTCAGGAGGAACCAAAAAAACAGGACTTACATCAGGTCCCTCTGATCACATTGCTTATATTCCTGTGGAAACACCTGTGTTTAAAAGCCACTTGGTGTGTTATCCCCATGGTGAAGCCAGGAGAATTATTATTGGCAGCATTTTCAAGCCTTAGATGCTTAGATTTAAGCACCTAAATATGTGGCTTCATTTTTGAAGTACTGAACACGCGCACACAGACACACCCACACGTTTTATTGAAGTCAGCTGGAGAAGATGGGTCAGAAGTATTTTTGAAAATCAGACCACTTATTTAATTGTCTAAATATGGACTTATGAGCATAATTTCAGACACACTCAAGTATAGTTGTAGCTCTCATGGACACCACTGTATTGTCCCAGCACTGTGTCCTACACACTTCAGACTAATTAAGTCCCATTCCACAGTCACATTTCCTTCAATTAGGATGAATTAAAAGAACACTATTTTAGTAATTATTTCCATAAATTAAAACCTATTATTACTATTATTATTATCATCATTATTATTATTGTTGTTATCATTATCATTTTCATTCTAGGAGGGAAAGGATATTATTCTTCCTCTGCAGTAACTGGAGCATAAATGTAGTAGCCCTACTGTTTACTTGTGAGAGTTAGAATGTCAGACAGTTCTATTGACCAGTTTTTTTCCTTTTGCTTCTTTTAAATATCACAGTGCTTACTGAATAAGTTGTTATTACTTATAAAGAGCAGGGGGAACCCTAGACAACCCTTGCTGTGCCACTGCAGCATTGTAGCTACATACTGCTTTCTGCCCCAGGCTTGGGACAAAAATCCAATCTTACCCAGGGGCATTAAAAGTGAGCAATGAAACCCATTTTACTAAAATCTTCCTATGAAAGTGGATGTCAACAAGGTGCAATTCTGTTGTTTAGCACCTGAGCAGTACCAGTTTATGCAAACCTTGGGAGGTTGAACCTTTTTGATGATTCCAGTTGTATATGGAACTGAATCATGCACTTTAAGTTTCACTGATCCAGGTGCATATTCAGCTGTCATGACTAACTCAGCTGAAATCTGTTTGTTCTCTCCTTGTCTTTTCTCTATCCCCTTACCAGAGAGAAGCTGATTAGTGCAGAGGGCACTGCAGGGCTGAAGCCAGCTGGACTACAACTTTTGAAATGGTTCTTCCCCCCTGTCTCAAGACAACTTTGTTTCCTCTGCCTTTTCAGCACTCACGTCATTTATAAAGCATGGTCTAAAATTACGTGAGTGCTGTATAAATAAGAGCTAACATGCAAACCAAAGAAAGATTTCCAATGGCTAAGTCCACACAGAAAAACTTGTAAAGTGAGTGGCAACAGTATTTCTTAGGCAAGCTTCTCAAAATGTCCTAAAATGCTTTATAAAAGAATGAATGTATTATCCATTCCGTTTTTGTTTCTAAACATTCCCAGAAAAATATATTTAATATAGAACTTCCATTGATACTCAATTTGCTCCACTGCAGGACAGGTTTCCCTGCTATTTTTATTGTCTAGCTTTATCTTTCTCATCCTCTTCGGCAGTGCCTCACTTTCTAGATGCTCCTTACCAACTCCATAAACAATGAGTGACAGACTAAGTGGAGATAGATTAGTAGTCTCAGAAAAGAAAGAGCAGGAGAAACTGAATTTAGCTCTGAGAATGAAAGAAGTAGGCAAAGAAGAAAGGAACAGTACCAAGTGAAGAGTGAAATGTACACTACAGACTACAAAGGAAAACTGGGGATTTTTTTCCTTCAGACACTCAGTAGCAAAAACTTCAGTCAGCACCAGTGGGAGATTGCCAGTTCACTTAAAAAGTAATAGTGTCAGAGCCCAATGTCCTGGGCAAAATATCACAGCAGTGTAAAAAGGGGCTTTTCACAAGCAGAGGAATTGTCCCTCTTTCACAGGTCTTAATAGTCTTGAAAACCAAGGATGAGGCAGAGAAACCTGTGATATCCAATGAAGAGACTGGGGCACAGGCAGATACATGATTTTTGGCTGGTTGGCTGGCTAATAATGACTTCTTGTTTCTACCTGCATAAATGCCCTATCCTTTAGCTTTCTAAGATGATTCAGTTGCTTTTTTTTTGTCTGCATCAGTTCAATCTCCGTTCGGTGTCATAACTCTGCTAATTCCTCATAGTTGTCCTGTCTTGCCCACAGGAACACTGAGATTGTAAGTATGCCATCTGCTTAGCTCCTTCCTTAGAAAGCAAGAGATCTTCCAGAAAGTAAGGTGGTCCTGTATAGGGAGTATAAACCACAGTGAAGGGGTAAAGGGGAAGAGGTGAACTTGACAGAGATGCTCAGCACAGGAAACCAAGGATGATACAATCATACGGAAGCATGGGAACATGCAGAGTATGAAAGTCAAATTACTTTGGGTTTTTTTCACTTGTGTAAACAATTAGCCTATCAGTATAAGGTTCCCTCTGATACTTTCCATCACATAAACAGGCTGTCTCACAGTCTGGGAATGATGTGGGAATCATCTGAAAAGCAGATAATTTGAAATAATTATGCCAGCCCTGGACTGTGAAGCAATAAGAAAATTTAGATTTGTGAGGAAGGGAAGGTCTTGAGCTAGTCACACGATAAAAAATATATTAGAAGATATTAAACAATGGCCAAAAAAAGCATAGGAACTGGAGAATTTGTCAGAAGATGAGATGTAAAACAGGCCATCTGAGGTGTGAAACAAATCAACATGTTTGTAAGATCTGGAAAGATAAAATAAGTATCTTGCTGTCTTAACCACAGCAGGATTTTTAGCTCCCAGTTACCTTCATCAATAAGGAGCCCACTAAAAACAAAAGAAAGTTACTCATCAGATGTTTTTGCCAGCAGGACAGAGGTTATTCGGTCAAAAGGTCACGTGCCATACAAAGCCATTTATGACATCTGCGGGACAAGGATTTTGTTGTGGTGGTTTTTCTTACTGATTGCTCTAAAAAAATACAAATTTGAGTGTAGCTTTTAGAGAGTAACACATACATGCACACAGGACTGTGGGAAGGGGTCTTGGTCTGATGTGGTATAATTCAGGATTTGGGTTAAGATTGGTTACATGTTTCCATGTTCATTATTAGAAGGAAGTGCCACTTCTGGGCACAGTAGTTTTGGTATAAACACAGAGAAGAAGAAGTTCCTTCTCCAAAAAGTATTTAAGCTTTGGGGTTTGTCCAGTTATAATACAGAACTTGTTTTAGCACCTTCAAAGTTAGACAAGCTGAAGCCTGTTTCTCACAGGCTTAGCAGCTGGAGCTTTCTAAATGAATCCTGGACAGAGCATAAATGTAAATTTACCCTACTTCATTCCCTTCTTACACAGTGATGTGGCAGAAAGATGCTTCACACTATCATTAAAAGCCAGGCATATAAAACTATCTGCCTATCCATGTATGTTGCTGTGGGTATGGGGATGGAGAGAAAAGCACAAGACAAAGTCCAAGTCCGGGGCAAAAAAAGCCATCTTTTAAAATTAATCTATCGTTTTATAAGGTGGTTCACAAAGATGGCAGGAGGTCATTGGTTCTCTGACCAGTCACCCTTCAGCATGATTGGCTGAGGCTCTAAAACACCTATTTCAAAATACTTTCAAAAAAACTATAACAAACTTAGAAAACAAGCTGCAGGTGTTAGATAGAGAACTTGTTTACAAAAACCATCTCACTGTGTCTCATGGCTTGCATAAGAAAGACAAAGTTCTCACAGAATACTGCAGAAAGCTGGAAAATTTCTCTGCTAAGGGCTTTTCAGCACCCACACATGTACACAGAACAGCATGCTTTGCTTTCTCTCCTCATCTAATCTCCCCTGAACCCCCAGCAGCACAATTCTGCATTGTCATTTTTTTCTCTGTTATTTTCTAACAAGTATTTTATGAATTCTGGTCTTCAGCAACATATTATTGATTTGAATCCTGAATGCAGATATGGGTGAATCGAACTCATTTTTCTTACACGTGAAGAAAATTTAAAACCTTTAAATTAATCTAGATCTAACAATAGACCAAGTAAGCCTGTATTGCTTTACTGAACCACCTCAACTAGATTACACTAAATCTTCTGGATTCTTTCTCATATGAATATGGCTTTCCAAAGAACTTCTACTTACCTGGACTGCTCTTATCCAGAGGCTTTAACTCATAAAGTGCTTGGTCTTTTTCAGAAGTAATGAATCTGAAGTTTCTTTAGTTTCCATAAAAGCAAAAACCAAAAATCTGAGAAATTGCTAAGGGCACCAGTTCCCATCTTTTTATCTCTGTTCTGATGTCATCATGTGAGATGGTAGAGAGGAAATAATTTTCTCTATCCCGTGATGCAGCCTAGTGTGTTGGAGTTGAGGTGAGATGTATTTAGGCCCCTTCTATTTCTGGACCACCATCTGCACTTGGGAGTAATTTAGTAAAGGGATTTGCTTGATTTGTTACCATAAAATGGAGTGCTTCAAGAATCAAATTTTTGGGGCTGAACAGTGATAACAATTTTCAGCACAGGCGTTGCAGAAGATTGCATGCAGAAGTCAGTTATGTGGCAAAGGGATGTTGTGCACGCCAGCCAGATATGCCTTTACTTGTCAGATGAAAAGAGGCCTCACTCTTTCCATGTGTGCTTTTTCAGTAAAACAAGTTGGTATTGCTGATGCTATATGAAAATGTGAAGTTACTGCCTGTAAAATATCAAACTTAATGCCTGTCTGAGTGGACACCAGAAAATCCGTATGTTTTAGTCTCAGGCTGCACATGAATTTTTTGCCGAATTTCTAAAACACACTGCTGATGGTATTTTGGCAGGTGTAAATCCTGTAGGTACAGAATTACGTCTCAGCCCCACTGAAGCTGGAATTTGTCCTCATTACAGATGATCAGGCGTAGCAGGTAAACTACACTTGAGTTACACCACACTCCAGTAAAGCCAGCGAGGTCGCATCAGGGCAGCTGAGAAATGAATGTTCATTTATCATACCAGCACAGGCTGCCTACAGTCATTGTTTTCATCTGCTGCTGCCTCTGAGCCACCAGATCTTTCTGCCTGAGAATGTTTGAATCCTTTGTTTTCCTCACCACCTAAACTGTATCCAATGGACAACATATTTTCCCTCAGATCTTTAATATTGATTAGGTAACTGAATTTAGCTTTTAGAACTATGAAAGTTTGGAAACATCTGCAGACATTGAATAAAGTCTGTTTTCTCTTCCACAGTCTGTGAACAGCTGGAATCCTCAGCCTGAAAAGCCTTCTTTGTTTCCCAGGTTTCCATTACACATTTTTGTACCACACATGCAAGCTATCCAGCCTATGAAGGAGGGGCAGTTCTTATTTTTGTGAAAGATGCTTGCCGTTTTCCATTCTGTACTCTTCAGACCTCTCCTTGTCCAATAAATGTTAAGTTGTTAAAAACGTCCTATTTTTCCCTCTACAGCTATATTTTTAGTGCAGATACTGAGCCAAAGTTTGATTTTGCACCAAATTTAATCCACCACACACAATTAACATCAGCAAGTTTTCTCTAGATTTGTATTGAGGGATGACACAAACTTGTTGTTAATCTCTTCCTAAGAAGCTGTAGAACAAGTAAGGCATGTATTAACCGTTGTACCCACTAAAAATACCAGCAACATTGGTGAAGACCAGTATGTTCCTTTTTTCCCCCCTCATATTTGCACATATAAAGTATGTTAGGTGAAGATTTATAGACCTTACTCTGCAATCTTTTATTGAGCATAATTCTTGTCCTGATATATGACTTCACTGATGTTCTGCTAATTTTCCATGATTAGACCTATCCAAAACTAGTTTTAATAGCATGCTGGCCATGTTGTTTGTGTGTGAAATTATTCTGTAATTAAAAAGTTACATAGATAGCATTTGGTTTGAGTATTCATCAGTAGTCTAATCCAAAATCCATGGAATAATAACAATGTCTGATCAATGCCTATCTTATTTTGTCCAAGCTAACAGAATTCTTTTCAACATGTAGCACTTTGCTAGGGTATCATTGAATGCACATTGAAATGTCTATGAAACTGAGTGATCCCCACTTCCCAGGGTTACATGGCAATATTTTCGAACCTGGTACTGAAATCAAAAGATTAAGTTGCAATGTGCAAACATTCTTTGTCTTTGCAATTGCACACTCATAGAAATAAAAAGGGACTGTAGAAGGTTGCTTAGTCTACCCTTTACAACATGCAGGATGAACTACACTGTACTATACTGTGCTTTTCTTCTAGCTATGGCTGATGGAAAAAAATCCAGCTTGATACTAAAAGTGTGCCATAGAAACTCTACTGCTTTCCCATGCCGTGTATTCCAGGCTGAAATGACTTTATGCTTTGAAATGTTTTCTGGTGTTTTTTCTGAATCTCCATATTTTTTCCAGCTACAATGCAGTGGAGAACATGTGGAGAACAACATACACATCTCCTCTTTGCAACAACTTCTTGCTTTTTGGAGACTGTGCCTTCAAAACATTTTTGGAGAGAAAGACAAAGAGTTTGTAATAATCAAGGCATTTTGACTGAAATGCAGACAAACCTGCATTCAAAGAACTGCCTTTTGGTGATTGTCTCTGATGATACTTGAAAAGACCTGGAACTTATGTAAAGCATTTGTCTGTGCCATACTTTTAGTCAGTCCTCTGCACAATCTGAAAAAGTTACCAGATTGACTAGGAGGAGGTTTTATTAAGGATAGACAGAATCACATGGACAGCAATGTGTAAAACTTGTACTGAAAACTACTTTAGAATCATGCACCTGATTACCAGGGGGTGAGCTCAGAAGCAGTCCTACAGCTATGAATATTGATTAATAAGGTATGTCAATTTTTTTTAATGATACCACCAAAAGAAAAATGAGAGTAAGACACTAATAGCAAACTAGATAAAAGACAAGTTTTTTAGATTTTAAGTCTATTTCCACTGAGAGACCATGTAAAGGACAGGGTATGGCGATAACTTTTTAATCAGTGTTGAACTAATTTTTGCAAAAACATGTTTCCAATAAACCCTCACCTTTCAAACTGTATACACAACCCATCAATGAAATTAACTGCTCACAGAATACATTCAAGCACAGAGTTAAAAAGCAAAGCTGCTTCATTATTAATAAGTAGATTTTTCATATTAACAATCATTTTGTCTGTACCTTTCAAGCATATGAGACCCCTCATTTTAAAACGACCTTTTCAAAAAGACTCCTGTGTAAGCTATTCACATGAATTTAATTTCCTAAAACTTCCTCCTGTTATTTCTAGGTATTTTGTCCTCTCTACCTCTCTACATTGACAATATTTTTCTTGGTCATAAACAGAAATGGACATTTCTGGATTTTATTTTATTCCAGTTAAGACAAGAAGAACACAGAAGCTCCAATAAATTATAACTCTGAATAATACTAGTTATAAAGGAATGGCAAAGCTTCTTGGCGATGCATTTGTGAGCCAGAGCCAGAGAACCAGAGACTAATGTCTAGTAAAAGATGTCAGATTCAATTCTTGCTGCCAATGTCTGGCAAAATAAAATCTGCTCAATACATGATTTACCTCATATGACCCAGTCGACCTTCGGGGAAATGTTGCCTAATCATCATAAAGACAGTGCCGGTAAACTGTAAAGAATGCATATAGTACTTCCCATACATCCCATTTCTTGCAGACTGTTGTTCTCTGGATTTTAACACTGGGCATTCATCCACGACAGTACTGTCAGGGGCTTATAGGAACCTCATTTGCTGGAAATAGTGAAATATTTGGGATTTGAATCATTGCTGGCAGTGGGTGCTCACCCAGTGGATTCAAGAGAGCTTCTGCACTTCTTCACTGACGCTCTGTCTCTTTGACTTCCTTTTCATAAGGGAGGGAAATTGTAAAGTCCTTTTGTTTCTGTGAAAATAGTAGACTTCCTTTCCCTTTGCCTTCCCCCAATGGCATCAAAGCCATATACTGAATTGTACAACGGTATTTTAAGGGACACATGATATCTGTCAAATACATGAAGCAGAGCTAGCCAAGTTTCAGCTCTTGTTCCATAAAGTTGGGAGATTGTGTGCAGAATTTTGGTGGCCTATTGGAGCTGTGATTGTTCAGCCCAGGAGCATCTGTGGATAGGTACTCACCTGTACTCACTGATGGAATGACATGAGAGCAAAAATAGCTGAGGTGTTTATCCAATTAGTGGCAAATTGGCAGTAATAGGAGCTCATATTCCAGAACTGTGACACCAGTTCCAAAGTGACATTTCTGTATGTATGCCTTAGATAGCCCAATAAATTAGAGATGGTATTTTAAAAATGTAATTTCTCTCAGTCTATATAGAAGTTATTCCCTCTACAGTAAGCTCAGCATGCACGAACTTTGACAGCCTGGCAAAGGCATACTTCCAAAAAAGTCTGAAAACAAACTAAGTCCCATCTTCATTACCTACCCCTGAATGGATGTCCATCAGGCACTCCATTACCTTGACAGGTTAATCCTAGTGAGGTCAATCAAATTGCTATTTTAAAAAATCAGATACCAGCACATCTGTGTTGCCCTCCTTGACAAAAGAAGGAAGAAAAAGTGCAAAGAAAAATTCCTGGTCAAGGACAAAACAAGATGGTTGAAATTTATGCCACTTGCCATAGAAATCTCAAATAATGTGAATACCATCTGGATTCCCTGAAGAGCATTTTGTTAACACGACAAGACAGCTCTGCACAGCCAGGAGATAAAATCAAAGCAAGAAAAGATTGCCCAAAATGAAGCAGTACTAAAGCTTGACCAATTAACACTGACTGGCAAAATGTTAATCAAGACCAAGTTGCTCAGTGCTTGCACTGGTCAGCAGTTTACCATTCAGCAGATTATTTCTCGGTGATGCCCAAAATGTGCTCTCCTTGGGTATCAGCAGTTTCTGTGGTCATCAGGGAGACCAGTCCACATTAGGGCTGCCCAGGATATTTAGTCCAGCTGGTTGGAGACACGCCATTAAAAAAAAACCCTAAACAAAAACCCCCCGCATTGTTTTCAGTGCTGCTTGCAGTGTTCATGCCTGACAAGATTGCTATCTGGGAGTCGCACAGTCAATCAGCAAAGACACAATTTTCAGTATATAAAATCTGATGAATAAGATGTCCCCTGGGGTTTGGCATGACTTGGTAACTGCCTGAGATCTGCTGTAACTTTCTCCACTTGGCCTAAACTCTCTGATATGGGATGCCTGAAAGTTACACAACTAAATGCCATCTTTAACCACTCAAGAAAGCAGACTTGTTTTAGAGACTCTGAAAACTACAATTCCAGCAGGAGCATATGGGAACACTTGCTGTGAAAATCAGGCCATTGTCATAAATGACTGCTTTAGATACACAAGTCTGGAATGAAAAGGCCAATAAACTGAACAGTAACATTGGTGAATGACCCACCAGTGGCATTCAGTCAAAATCTTGGAGCTAGCAGTTTGGATTTCATTCATTAAGTTTTGCATGCAACTGATTTTCCTAGCTGCTATTTAAGGAACATTATAGAGCAACAGTGAGAACTTGGGGTTTATTTCAGTTTGAGTTCTGTGCTTTGAGTGCATATTTTATGGAGAATGTGTTTGGCTAATGGTTGCAATTTCATCTCAGCAGCCTCTTTGATGACATGCATTTTTGAAACAGATGCTTGTGCTGATAGTGCGACATGTTCCAAGGTTAAGTGGGTCCTCCAAGACAGAGCTCTGACTGCCTGCTGCTGGGGTCACCAAACTACTTCAGTAGGTTTATTTTAGCTTCCTGAAAGACACCCGTTCTGATGGCTTTAGCTCTTAGCAACATTCTTCTCCTTCCTAAAGACATTTTCTAACTTTACCATGAATGCAGACTACATTGTTCTAGCAATTCAATCCTGACTAGTTTTCATTTCTTCAGAGGCATTGGAATTAACCATATCCACGGGTTACATGTTGGTTCATCTGCCAAAAACCAATACACAGCAGCAAGTGAATATTGTTAATTAAATTTTTACAAGCCAGAGTGATCTTCTAGTTTGCAGCCATCTTATGAAGAGATGCATATATCTCCATTCAGCAATTAAGAAAGTTTGCAAGAGGAGAGCAGTCCAGCTGCCTACTCAGAGTCTCCAGGGACTGGTGTTCAAGTCACAGTTTATCAGTGCCGTATTCTTATGTTTCTCACTTTGTCATTTGATGTCACAGTGTTTCAGGTCCCTCTGTGTCTAATGAGAACACTACAGCCTCTCATATCCTACAGTCAGTTGTTTTAAGGTGCAACTTTTCAAGGACTAATAATATGATAGGAAGTACCATAATTTTACTTCTGTCTATAAAATGATCTTTCTATATTTGTGTATCTCATACTTTTAAGCAAATTTACTCCTAAACAGTCAAAATTCTCATTCAGAATCAGCACTTCTCCCTTTAAGGCTACAAGAAAACTTTAATATTTGCCCTTTAGGTGTTTGTCAACTCCTCTTCAAGTTCAACTCTTCAAGCTCAGGTTGTGCTGGGTGAGAATAAGGAAAGATCCATGTAAGTCTGAGGTTCTTATCATTGTCTTCTTTGTCACAGTGCACAAGTACTTCATAGTCCCTAGGACAGCTCCCCTTCCTTCACTGGTGTGTGAGTTCTCTGCTCACAGGTAACAATCCCTACCTTTCCTAAGGTGGTTTCTGGCAGTAGATCCAGAGGAGCACTATGAAACAGTTTCCCTGTTTTCCAAAAGAAACAAAGACAAGAGTACAGAACAAGTGCATCATGTCCTTTTTTAGCTCTGAAGTGAGATTTAAATAGAGTTTTGATGCCAAGTCCAGGTGTGGAATCTGACTCTGTTAAGCACTCACATCCTCTAGCTTTGCCAAGAAAGGATCTCCCAAGCACTAAACCCGTGTTTCTGCATATGCTCAGAACAGCTTCTGATTTGGCGAGACTCATCCACTCCTAGATCTGCTGTTCAAGAGTTTAATCTGTTGTCTCTGGTAATTCCTATCCCAGCCTTCTACTATAGTTGGAGTATAATTTGTAAATTGGCATTGGTAGGATTTATGTATTGCAGATCAAACCAATTTGTAGTGTTAAGAATGTTACTGTGGGAACATTAGGAGATCTCCAGCATTTTCTCCTCAACACCTAATCTAGTTTATGTGAAATTCTTGAAAAAATACTTATTTCTTCAACTCATACTTGATGTTCAGACATAGTTTGGGATAAAGCAAAGCATCTGGATTTCCTGAGGGTGTTTCCATTATCTTCTCACTAGACAGGCATTATTTTTGCCTGTAGGACAAAAATGCTGCAGAATAATTTGTCCTTATGCAAGTCAACAAGTATTTACCAAACCAGAAACCACCCATCTGCACAAGAGATGACACAGGTAGAATAGACTTGGAAGAGAAGGAGGATACAGCTATAGAAATGGCAGGTTCTTCAGTTTAGCAAGCATGGGGTGTTTTTCAGGAGATGAAAATGAGGAGTCAGAAAAGAAATGGAGGCATTTTTTTTCCCATTTCCTATCACAAGCAATAAATAAATAAATAATATATGACATTCAGTTTGCCCTGTATTTGTTAAGAATGGTGATTAATAAACTAAATCTATAAATTAAAGACTCTGGCAGTTTGAAATACACTCCAATAATTTAGAGAATTAGTGGAAAATATTCTTGTTCCCAGCACCTGCTGTTGAATTCCCCTGCTTTTCTGTGATTTTACTATTACATTTTCCAATTCTAAAAGAAGTGAAGCAGACTAGACAGAAGATATTGTCAAACATCCCAGACAAACTGGAAAAATATTAACAAAATTATATATAACTTTCTGTATTAACAAAGGTAATATTAAGTGAATGATATTAAATTAAGAGACAATTCTAACAAGAAAAGAAAAAAATGGAACAGTGTCCCTTTTAAACAAATATCCAAAATGTCCACTGAATCCTGAGGGGTGACATTTTTTTGTGTTGCTTCAACACATAATATGGGATGTGAATCAATCTTAATTTATGCAGTAGATTAATTGCACATTTTTAATGTGAATCAGATCTCTCAGGTTCTGTACTTATAAAAGTCACTTTTACTGGCCCCATACGAGAGCTTGGCGCCAAGACCACCCAGTGACTTTACTTTGAAGGATGCAGGAAACTGTAGAGTCTTAAATTCTCATGCAAATGCTGATTCTCAAATTCCTAACTTAAAGAATAAGAAGATGGAAACTCATAGCACATTACAATAAAAACACCCTTTGCACCTAGAAGAGAAAAAGTTGCTTGTGAGGTTCCCTTCTGGGTTTTTCTGTGTTTCTCTAGGATGTCCCAAAAAGTGAACAAAAGACCTTTTAACTTACAGGTAATTATGATAAATCCAGCTCAGAGTATTAGGTAGGTGCCTGAGAAGCTGTATCATTAAATTCCTTCTGCTGTTTAGGAAGGGAAAGACCTAAAATGGGAAAGAAGGCCAGTACCATGTTAAATTACTTAAGAGGTCAAATAAAATCTGACTGTAGCCAGCAATGTTTGAATTTTTCCTTTGGCTCAGAGAACAAGCTGTACATCATCCAGTAAATGTGTACTCTACAAGGGGTCAGAGGGAAAAACATCTGCCCAAACTGGGCAGCTGCTTCAGTCCCCTCTTGTTGCCAAGTTCCTAAAAGTGCCCAGAAGCATCTAGGCTGATCCATCAGGTCTCCTGCCTCTTCCTGGGCTGGTGGGTTCATATCCACCCCAGACCCTTGTGCATTATATGTGACATGTAATATGCAGAGACAAGGGGAAAAGCACTCATGAACCATTTGTTTGCCCTTCTTCTGACAAGGCTGCAACTCTTACACTGTTTTTTATCCCAGCTTGAAGGGGATTGTGGAAACCTTGAGAGGGAGAGAGAGCTCCTCACTCCTTTGCTGGTTTACCTCCGGTCCACACACCTAAAAACGGAATATGTTCCAAGCCTTACCCTGAAGACAATTTGTCTACTTGCAAGAAATTCTCAGCTGAGTGGAGAACATAAAACCACCTTTCTCAGTAGAAAAGACAGAAAAGCAGGAGGTGGTGAAACCTCCCTAGAGAGCATGGCAGCATAGGAAAAGTATGTGGCAAAGGAAGGGGTAGTTGCATCAACGCTTCCTGACCCATGTTTTTCCTGTGAATGTGTATTAAAATATGTACAGAGATTTGTGTTTGTGTATTTGTCGGTCTACAAAGCCACAAAAATCACAGCATTTGTCGGTAACAACAGGGATGGACTTTGAACAAAATCAGCTGTTCTGAGACACAGTGGAAAGAAGAAACCTATCATGTGGGGAAAACCTTTTTCACTTTCATATACCTGTAATTCTACTGCATCTGGGGCTGATTTCTGGCAGGGTGTTGCAAAAATATAAGGAGAGTTCCATGGTGTACAAAGCATGCTGAACTTTACAGCCACCTGCACTCATGACATTCTTACTGTTTCAGTATGGTCTGGGATAGCAGTAATCTGCAAAAGGGATGGAAATGATTTCTCAATTTTTATTTCTTTTGAATGTGCTATCTACCAACCTGACTTTACTAAAAAAATTTAGATTGGAGCTGGCCTAGGTATTTGGCTAATACACTGGCTTGTTGCCTTCACCTTGTGCTTTTTTCCTTCTTCTAGGCATACAAAAACTCAGCAGTCTGTTTAAAAATGAAGAACTCGTGACACCTAGTGGTGAGTGAAATACCAATAACTTCTATTTCCCTCAGGACTCACACGTATTTTCCACGGGCACGTTGTTCTTGGTCAGACTGCAATGCGAGAGAGATGGGCATTACCCTCACGGGTCTGGACATCCAAGCAGCTCCTCATTTCTTTTACAGTCCCCTGTAATGTGTGTGTGTGCCTTGCTGCTCCCGTGTTTCTCCACAGAAGGTGCCATTGTCAAAGCCCCTGTGCAGCCCCAGGTCATGTTCCTTTTTGAACGTGACATTTTGAGTAGCCATTTATACTGAGATCAGTTCATGTGCCTAGACTTTGGAGAGAAAGGGAGCATGGCAGAATCCTGGCATAAGACCAGCTGGGATTTCAGGCTCATTTTCTTGTCGAGTACTTATTCATCAAGGCTGTTTTCAGATGGTGACTCAAAAATACATCGTATGGCATGCTGAAAATTCCTGGCAGGCTGTTTAAACTGACACAGTTACTGGCAAATCCTTCTGCTTTTGAAGACTACTCAGAGTCTGCCTTGGTAGAAAAAGTATATACTTTTATATACCTTGGTCAAAAAGTATATACTGGCTATGATACCATGACAAGAAGTCACACTGAAAAGCAGTAAACCAGTCTAGACGTGCAAAAAAAAATTATTATAGGTTCTTTCCAAACAGTGGCAAGCCTTGGAGATTTTTTAAAATTTATTTTTTTTAGGGAAGCAGAACAATGTACAGTTGTGCTTGTGGTAACTAGGTTGCAATCACCAAGTGGCGAGACTTCTTGGCTTGTTGAGCCAGCTGGCTGGGGAGCACCCGTTTTTTATCAAGAGAATGAGCTTCAGTGCAAAAAAATTCAAGTGAAAACATCACTGTAGGTTGTTCAAGAATCTGGGTGGGTGCTTCTTTGCATCTGTAAGGACTGTTAGCAATGCAGCCTCACAGCTTCATGTCCATATTTGTGCATGCTTGCATACTTGCCTTCAATGAGACAAACTCCTTCCTCCTCCTCTGTCTTGCAGAAGAGAAGCATGACAAAATCAAATGCTGTAATGGAGAAATTGAAACTAAATTACTTGAATATACAAGATTTGCTTCATCTAAAGATTTGTTTTACCACACATACTAGTACCTGTAACTTCCCCAGTTTTCTGTCTTGGGTGTAATTAACACTTACACCACCAGAGTGTCTGGATATAAGGCAAGTGAATGTAAAAACATCAGTTCTGTCCAAAATGTTCTAGTTTCTATCCCTTTAATCATCAGCATGTGATCTGTTCTGTGCCAGTATTAATAACCATTGCTCATGGATTTCAAACAACTCAAACTATTTAAAAATAATTATGTTTACAGTGCCTTCTAGAGGAAGTATTTTGTAGAAGTGAATAACTCAAACTGACTAGTGGCAACCCACAAAATATGACTATCCAGTAACAAAATGAATCATTTAGAACTTAGTTGGCAAGGAATGGACATATTGTTGGAGAAAATATCAAGTGGAGATCAGATCCAGCAACTCAGAGTCCTGGGTTCTCTTTCCAGTGTACCATACATTTCCCATACTGCTCTGACAGAAGCAGGCCTGGCCTCTGTCATCCCAAATCCCACTGTTTGCTTTTTTTCCACAAAGCTGTAACCTGTGGGGGTGACATTCAGCTGTCACTCCTAGAAACACTTGTACTCATGAGTTGGAGGCCATAGATTGTGTTTTGACTTTGGTTTTCCCTGTATAAGAGGGAGATGGCCACCACCTGGTGCATGACAAGGTTGTTTGAACTCCCTGGTATGCGCCAAGGGCTAGTATTTCTTCAGTCTTCACTAAAGAGAAACCACACATAATAGAAAGGCAACACTAATGCTGGCAGCTCTATAACCTGAAATAGGTAATGCAGTCATGGACAGAACCAGTGCAGGCAGAGTTTTTGAACTTCTTAATTGAAAACATGACCTTGGTCCGTAGGGCCAGCAACAATGATGTGTTTGATCATTCTCATGCCAGGCAGGACAGTCTGCTGGAGTCTGTGTTATGTGGGTACATACGCCAGAACCTCTTCTATCTCTTGCTCTTGCATTTTCATGATTCTCCTACTGACAGATAGGACATAAGAACTTTAAGGTAGAAAGTAGCTGCCAGAGACACACTGAGAAGTAAATTTCTAGGAGATATTCACTCACACAGAAGTTTGAATGCTCAGCCAGGATGTGATTTTTAAGCAAGTATCTGTATTGAGTGCAGCTGGGATGTGGACAGTGAATCTCCAGTGTATCACACTCACTTGCATGGCTAAGCCTGCAACTGCAGAATCACACAATGGTTAGGGTGAGAAGGCACCTCTAGAGAGTGTTTAGTCTAAACCCCTTGGTCAAAGCAGGCTCAACTACAACAGGTTGCTCAGGAACATACTCAATTAGGTTTGAATATCTTCAAGGACGGAGACTCACAACCTCTCTGGGCAACCTGTGATGATCCTGAATCATCCTTCAGTTTTAAAAAAAAGGTTTCTGATGTTTAAATGAAATTTCTTGTATTTCAGTCTGTACTCATTGCCTCTTGTCCTTCCACTGGATACCACTGAGAAGAGTCTGGCTCTGTTTTCTTTACACCCACTAAATCAGATATTCATCCATGTTATTAAGAATTCCCTCTAATCCTACTCTCACAAAGTTAAACAATCCCAGCCCTCAGCCTTTCCTACTATGTCAAATGCTCCAATCCATTTGTCATTTTTGTGGCGCTTCCCTGGACTGGCTGAAGTATGCTCATGTCCCTTTTATAGTGAGGAGCCCAGCACTGGGCCCGGCACTCCAGATGTGGCCTCACCAGTGTGAGTGAAGAATCACTTTCTTTGACCTACTGGCCATGCTCTTTCCTTATGCAGCCACAGAAGCTGTTGGCTGGCTTTGCTGCAAAAGCACATGTCTAGTTCATGTTCAACTTGTCTACCAGGACATCCATCTGATGTCTAGTTCCATATTAATGGCCAGTTCCAGCTGTAGCTTTCTTTAGCTTCCTTGATTTAACGGCTTGAGTTTCCCTTTAATACATAGATAAACGTGCCTGGTCTGTTTGGCATCATGGACTGTTTCTGCATCAGTGCTGTTTAATTATTCAGTAGCACTGGGATCTCTAAAAAGGCCTCCAGGCTGTTGACCAGTTCAGCAGAATGGAGTCATACTTAACTGCCTAGGGCTGACAGAACCAGCAGCACACTACTGCGATTTCTGGTGAACCAGGGTAATATCGAACCTCTTGCTATGCCATAAGCTTTACTGGCATCCTAACAGGGTAGAATAGCTTAAATTGAGGGAGGAGCTGCTTTTCGTAGTAATCTCATTGTTGTCCTCATAGATAAAACAATGATGTGATCTCTACATAAATATTTGGGGCACCTCTCAGGCCTACATTTCTTTCCCCTACAGTAGGAGGGAAATTCACCCTTTCCCTATTAACTGAGTGAAATTCTTCTACAAAAAAACCAACTGCATTCTCCAAAAAGCAACAAAAATGAATACTGCGTTAACACTACAAAACCCGGAAATACCCCTAACAACACTCTATGTCAGCTATGAGGTTATGTAACATAGAGTCACATAGGTCAAGTGACTCTGTGTCACGTAACCTAGATTTCAGTTGAGCATTTGGGTGTTGTTTTAGATAACAAAATACAACATGTGTTCAACATTATTCTTCTTGAACATTTGTTTGGCCAGAAACTGTCTCTGATCAACTCACTTATGTAAACAGGTCTGTGCTTCAGACTGAAGTAGTAAGATATTATTTCAAGGACTTGCATTGGAGGGAATCTCTCCTTAAATCTAATGAGATTCATTTAATGACAGCCTCAGTATTGGTGTCTGTACTTCAAAGACTTTTATGTTCAGTTTAAATTTCAAAATTTAATAAAAAATCTTGCCTCAAAGGAGAAAAGCACAACCTCTAAAAAATCTATCATCTGTCCCTATTCCATTTGCAGTTTCAATATCCAGTGCTTTTGCGTCTGGTTTGTGAAGAAACAAAATGCTGTTTCTTCTTTCATTACCAACTGGCAGATGCATTCATTGCAGTGGAACACCCTGGAGAGGCTTCCATTCATCATGTAGTTGTTTTACAGGTATAGGACCATATAAAAATTAAAGAAAATAATGAGGAAAAAATAAGATAGGTTTATTTAAGGAAAATAAATGATACATCTCAGTTGTGTCAGCTAGTTCCAGGCACAACTGGTGTATTTCATTTATGCTTGAAAATGTAGATAGTTATGTAGGAACAGAAACTATCAAACCTTTTAATTGAAGAATATTGGTGCAGTAAATTAAAACATGCAATTTCCTACAAGCTCTTGTTCCCCATAGTTGGTCTCTCCATGTCTTTTTGTTTCAGACCGAAACAAGAACCTGCAAACAGCTTCAGCCCAGCCAGTCCAAAGGCAGCATGTGAATGGGGAACAAGGCTCTTCTGGAGTTGTGATCACTGCAGCTTCTTACTGACTGTGAAATTTCTCTGTCTTTCTTTCTGCATTTGTAAAATGTAAAATACCTCTCAGAACTAGCCAAGAGCCATATACTTACTTGTGTCTGGGGAATTAGCTCCTCACAGTCAAAAAGAGTTTATGCTTTGATTGCTTGAAGGTTAATCCAAGACTTTATACTGTCTGATAGGAATACTTCTCCAGATAGAAGGAGGCCCAAGTTTGCAATAAACACAGCCATTAGAAATATTTATCATTGTGTCAAAGCATTGAAGAGGATTAGTCTCAGCTGTGCCAATTCTAGAACACAGTATCTTAATTGCATTACATATTGCATACATATCACTGTCCTGAAATGCTTCCGAAGATTGCAGAGATAAAGAACTCTTGAGATATGGTTTTATTTTGCTTTTAATCTGTAATTCAGTTTACCCGGGATGATTGTTTTAAGGATTTCTTACAAAGTTCTGCATTCAGTAGCTGGGAAAGTGGCACAGAAAAGAGTGTGTTAAGAGACATGTAGAGTAATAAAGAAAGTACAAAAGCTAGAAAGGGCACAGTAAGAGAAATAAAAGACAACTACGCTGGCTCTTAATATTTCAAATCTCTGAAGGGATGAGGAGAAAATACAGTTACTTTTGTAGCTGCAAAGAGAATTTGGTAGCTTTAGAAAGATAACAACTGGTATAAATGACACGGCTTCTTGTCCCTGCTTTTGGCAGAAATTGTACCCCTCAGAAAATGTGCTGCCATTCCACTGCATTTTAGGGCTTTTAAATGCAGTTTAAAGCTATGTCTGCCATTCTGCAGGGCTTGCAACTAAAGAATCAGAAATGCTGACAAGTTAAATGAGCTGAAGTCAGGCCTCCCCTTCCAATTCCGAAATTATTAATGCCACCCCTTTTTCATTTGGACTTCAGTCCTAGTTTACTGAACTTGAACAGTTGTAAGTCTCCGATATACTGGATTTTTCTGCCAACTATTGCTCTGAAGCCCCTCCCTCTATGCAGTTTTGCTGCCACAATGCTGTCATGACAAAGGTTCATTCAGAGATATTTTCCCATTATATCTACAAGTGATTGAGATTCATAGGAGTCTAGATTAGTTGTCTGGAGTTGTTGGAAATTACAAAAATCCATTTTAGCCTGTTGCATAAACTTGTTTTGAAAGCAAAATGAAATTAGAAGCTGATAGGTTGGCTCGTATGAAACAGATAGGTTAAATCAATTGTGATAGTGACTATTTACAGCTATTTGGTCATGCAATTATTACAACAATGAGAAAAATAGGATGAAATGTTTGTAGCTGAAGTCACCAAAATGCACCATAAGTAATGTTCATGGAATGTGGTTGTCAGCTTTCATGGTTTTTTTCTGAGGGTCACTGAACACAGACAGAGGAAAACAGACTGGGAAGAGCTCTTATTGTCATGGATGTCATCCTAGTGTGTCTCAGAGGGATCCATCATTTCACTAACACACTTTTAATAGAAGCCTGCTCTGGTGCTAAACCGGGATTTTGGCTGGATTTATTGAGTAAGAAAAACTCCCTGGGAGCTCTCATTTCCTGAGTCACAGCTTTGGGGACAAGAATGTTAAAGGTGCAGCAAGTAAGGTCTTGAGCAATTCTTTTTCAGAATCTGGAAAGCTTCAAGGCTCCTTCTTACAATTTGAAAACTCAGTCTTCCAGGATTCATTACTCGTAGCCTTCAAATATATGTAGAAGTTTAAGAATGCAAACAGAGCCAAACACCTCCAAGTCTGCAGTCAAGCTATTTCTTTTGATACTGCCAAAATGTAATGTTTAGCTTCTGGGATTTTTAATATTTTCTCTTCCAAAACCAACTTCAGATATTTCCTGTCTTGCCTTCTGAGGTATTGTTTCCTTTTCCCCGTTCTCTCCATAACTCTCTAGTTTCCATCCTAAAGACAATCATAACTGTTAAAAGCTCCGTAATTCAGCAACATAAAATCACAGAATCACAGAATGTCAAGTCTTGGAAGGGACCTTAAAGTTCATCAAGTCCCAGCCCTTAATTGGGACAGGTGGAATTATCACAAGAGGCCCAGTAAACTGATGTTGTAGAAACGGTCTGAAAGAATCTGGATTATTTGGAAATAGGATTTTAGCCATGAACAAGCTTCTCTATAATGGAAGAAGAAGTAAGCTGGGCAAAGACCAGTTTAAATATTTTTGGGTTTCTCTTATACATAATACATTTTCTTTGTGTTCTGCTCTGTCATGGATAAAATTAAAACTACCATCATCTTCATACCAAACCTACATCTGGAGGGTTGTGTAAGTCTCATCTGTGTAAGTTACTATTTCAATAGGTGGAGACTTAAAACAGATTTATTACATTTCTGTTAGTTTCTATGTAATTTATGAGGGAACCGAAAGAGTTATATAATTTCAGGAGGGGATTGGATGGAGTATTTACCTAAAGTAGTATGGACTGTTACGTGAAAAACTGAGGTGATGTCAAATACAGACTGAGCAAACTGGGCCTGAAACTCAGGTTTGAAGTGATCAGTAGTCAAAGTGCACTTGATATGAGACACACAGTGGGGGAAATGAATTTGTTTTCTGTGTCATCGCAGAAAGCTGAACTGATTGCATTGACAAGGGCCCTGGACCTGAGCCAAGGAAAGAGGGTAAATATATGGACGGACTCTAAATATGCTTTTAGTGTTGTCCATGCCCATGGAGCCATCTGGAAGGAGAGAGGACTGTTGAACGCTCAAGGTAATCAAATCAAACATGCTGAACAGATCCTTGACCTATTAGAGAGCATCAGAAAACCCACATAAGTAGCTATCATGCATTGTAGGGGTCACCAGAAAGGGAAAACCACTCCAGAACTGGGAAATCGCTTTGCTCACGAAACAGCAAGAGGGGGTGCAGAAAAAGGTATTCTTGAAGTAATTCCACAAAAAGAGATTGATTTGTCAGGGTTCACTCCAAAGTATGATCAGGCAGACCACAAGTTAATCAAATTTTTTGAGGCTGAGATCACAGAAAATGGATGGGCTGTTACACCTGCGAAGCAGGTTGTAGTTCCACCTCTAATCCTTCAAGAGCTAGCTCTAAGAGGACATGAAACCACACATTTCAGGGTTGAAAACCTTCTGAAACATCTAAAAAAGGTAGTAATAGGAAAGGGAATGACAGATATTGTACAATCAGTAGTGAGCAGATGTGAGATCTGCTCCAAAAACAATCCTGATATGAGGTAAAGAGTTGTGTTAGGAGTAACAAAGGCAGGGCATCTTCCTGAAGATTACTGGCAAATAGATTTTGGTGAGTTACCATGCAAAGAGGGATACAGGTACATACTGGTGTTGGTTGACACTTTCAGTGGATGCTGGAAGTGTACCCGTCACACTAACACAGCCAAGGAGGTGGTGAAAGTTTTGCTTAATCACATAATACCAAGATTTGGGGTTCTTTTGGGTATGTCATCAGATAGTGTCACGAATGGATTTTGTGAATTTAGTTCAGCTCCTGTCTTTGCCCAGGCCTATGGCAGCAGGCAGGAGGTGTATTGAATTGACCAGCACCCCAAAAATCCACTCTGTCCACAAGTTCTTTAATAATGGCTGATTCGGTCTATTATGAAATGAATTATTTATTAATAGACAAGAAAACTGACAGACAAGACTTAAAACAGACTGTTACTACACAGGGATAAAACAAAAAGAAATACTACTAGTAGATTGACATACAGTGCATGATAAGGTACCCTTTCTATTACAGCTAGCGAAGAAATAGTATAAACTTAGGATTCGATGTATCTTACCATCGAATGTTGGTGGCACACATCGAGATCCTTTCCCTCAATCCCCAGGGAAGTAACCATGAAGCCTGCATCCAAACTTCGGGGAGAAGTCTCCAACATTTTCGGGGTGTAAGAGGCTTCTGCCTCAATGATAACCCGTGTATCTTTTATAGTCATAAAACAGTGTTTCTTAAGTCATAAATATTTCTTCTCTCTCCCCCCATCAGCTTGCCAGACTAAGATGTTAATTCTTAGGTGGGTGTGAATCACCTTTGGCGCCAGAGATAACCCCTGCTGGACCTTTCTGCCCCCGGGCTATCTCTTTATGCACCAGCTATTGTGGTACAGAGGAGGTGGGGGTAGATGTCCTGCGACAGATAGGGGACCACATTTTGTTGCAAACGTGATTCAAGAAGTTAGCCGGATTTTGGAAATTGCTTGGGACCTGCGAACACCTTACAGACCCCAAGTAATCAGTAAGGTAGAATGCATGAATGGA
>VZRO01000709.1:0-111584 GCA_013397915.1 Daphoenositta chrysoptera
GGGACTGTTAAAGGGTGAACGAGGCTTGCTGGCTCTCCAGCTCACGAATCATCTTGTGGATGGGGACCACAGAGTCTCTGTCG
The DNA here is from genome assembly GCA_013397915.1 of Daphoenositta chrysoptera. Lineage (NCBI taxonomy): Eukaryota > Metazoa > Chordata > Aves > Passeriformes > Daphoenositta > Daphoenositta chrysoptera. Next base: position 84 of record VZRO01000709.1, read on the forward strand.
GTGCGATACTGCTGACGGTGCACTGTTGCTCTGGCAATTGGGACCTGTTGCTCTTTAACTCTCAATAGTCGCACAGCAGAGGGATCGTCTGAGAGACCAGGCAAGGTACTCAGTTGTCTGATGCCTTCTGTCTCTAGAGCAGCTATCCCAAAAGCCCAGCGATGTCCTTTTGGGTCTTTGAAGTACCCATTTCTAAGATAGTCTATGCTGAGGATGCATGGGGCCTCTGGGCCAGTCATGATGGGGTGTTTCTGACACTCGTTCCCAATTAAACTCACTTCAGCTTCTAGTAGATTCAACTGCTGGGATCCTCCTGTCATCCCAGAAATAGAAATGGGTTCTGTGCCACGTACCTTGATGGCATCACAATACATTAAGCACCTGTGTTATCCAAAGCTGTATATCTTTGTGGGTCAGACGTGCCAGGCCATCAGATCCACACAGTCCAATAGATCCAGTTGTCCTCTTTCCTCTACCTGGCTAGAGGCAGAGCCCCTATATTCCTGGTCATGGTGCACGTTGCTCTCTTCCTGTAAATATGTTCCTGAGGTCCCTTCAAGAGAATCAGTCATATTATCATTCCAATTCCATCTGGTGTTCTGTGCCCAAGAGACCGGAGCAGTGTTGAACCTAGCTGAGCTTCCTGAGGTAGATGTTTGTCTTTTCAGTTCACATACCTGGGCTGCTAAGGAGGAGGTGGGTTTTCTATCCCACTTCCTCGTATCTTCTCCATGCTCCTGAAGGAAAAAGCAAAGGTTACCTCATGGAGGGTATCTTCTCTCTTTGGCTGGCAGATATCTGCTCCTAATGGCAGAGACTCTTGTTGGTTCTCTTGTTGGAGAGCTGTGTTAAATTCCTTCCTGAAGTTCCTTTTTCAGTTTCTGATGGCCCTCTTCAATCAAGCTCCGGACTTGCTCAACCCACCTTGTTTCCACAGACGAGACATGGGTGTGAAACAGGGGCGGTGGCAGTGTCCTCGTAAATTCTTAATTTGTTGATCAAGACGCACACCCTGTCCTTGCCTTCCCTCCATTGCAGCGTTGCCAGATAATGGGAATACATCTCTGGTCCAAGTTGTGCAAATCTCAACCACATCTGTGACATGCACTAGACACCATCTGGGCTCTTAGGAAATCTCTCATCTTCTGAGAAAATTATCTTCAGTTAATCTCCAGTTAATCTCCATTATCTCCAGTTCCCTCAGGCATCGGATACCTTGTTCCATTGTGCTCCATTTATCTTGGTGCACCTAGAGGTCTTCTTTACAAAGGTATCTGTCCCTTACACTTGTCAGTAGTTGCTGCCAGAGGCTGAGAGTTTCTTGGGTTCTCCTGATCCCCTGGTCAATGACCACATCCCAGGACAGGGATGCCATTTGCCTGGCCTCACTCCCATCCAGAATGGTGTCATTGGCTGCAGCATCCCAGATGCGGAGCAGCCAGGCCAGGATGGACTCATTTGTCTGGCGGGTGAATTCCCTCCACAGGTCACGCAGCTCACCTAGAGATAGAGAGCGAGTGATGATCTCTGGCTCCCTCTCTTCTGCTGGGTGCGAAGGTCCTGCCGCATCCTTGTCAGTTGCTATGTGGACCGATTTGCTCTTTGATTTCTTCTTCTGAATGGGGGCAACTGCTACCAGTTTAGGTTGCTCTGGTTTGCCACTGGTTTGTGTGGAGACACTGACGATGCCTTTGGTTTCTTTCTCCTCTGTGTCAGTCTGCGTAGACATGGACACTCTTGCTTTCCTTTTAGTTTCTTTCTCCTCTGTGTCAGTGTGCGTAGACATGTATGCTGTCGCTTTGCTTTTGGTTTTCTCTTCTGTGACAGCTTGTATGGACATGGACACTTTTGCTTTGCTTTTGGTTCCTTCCTTCTTTGTGACAGTCTGTGTCAACATGCTATCTGTTCCTTTGCTTCTTTTTTCCTCTTCCTCAAGAAGATGATGCACCACACCAACTAGTGTTTTGTTTCTTTGTATGGTGTACACGGTGCAAGCTGTGCAGAGAAGACAAAGCAAAACTAAAAGCATCACTATGCCATCCTTGACATCCAGAGAGAGCTCAATATTTTCAAAAGTTGCTGTGTCAGGCCAGAAAGGCTGGAAAAAACCATTCTTTACCCCTCCGCCCAGAGGCTGAGTGTGATTGTTGAGGCCCCAGATGTAGCAGCTTAGACTAGGACAATCAAACAAAATTGAGTATATATTTCAAATGATATTCATTGCCTCGGAGGTCATCATGCAATAGACGTAATAGACCAATAAAGCAATTTTTATACCATACCCTGGTCTACACAGGAGCATTACAATTGGCAGGTAGTTCCCCATGTGCGGAAATATACGGGCAGCTAAGTACAAGACCCACGTAAGCATGCTGAGCATCATATCAAATACGTGGGTTCTAAAATACAAAATTGTAATTCTGACTTTCCTCAGTACCCGCCCCACACTGAGTGCCAAAATATGTCGAGGTTTGAAAACAAACCAGTGAGAGACTACAAGTCAGAAATACAATTTAATAGAAAGAGAGGAAAAAAAGAAAAATAAATGCAATAGTACAAAAAAAACAGTGACAAAGTCAGAATGCAACCTGACACCCTGTCAGGCAGGGTGTTGGTAGCAGTCCGAATGAAGTGGTCCTGTTGAAAGCGGTGATCCTGTAGAAGGGTCTGGTCTCAGAAGGTCCAGTGGTGGCTTTGTAGCTCTCATCCTCTGGGAATCCAGTGGAAAAGGCTGCCTGTAGTGTTCGAAATCTCAGTTTATATCCAGGATGGAATGCTTGGTTCCTCCCTCTGGGCGGAGCATCTCACAATGGGATGATGTAATTTTATCAGTCATGCTGCAAGGCCTTGATGGGCCCATTAACAGGACATAGTCTGGAGGGAGGAGGCAAGGAAGACCACCCACCTGGTTTCAACAGCTCATGAAGATGGTAATAGTTACCATTAAATGGTAATAGATGGTAAATATACTGCAACCCAGGACACTGAAGACTTGAGAAAAGTAAAGATCACTCCTGTCTTCAAGAATGGCAAGGGAGATCCAGGGAAACAAGCTAGTCATCCTCACCTTAACCCATGGGAAAATTATGAAACAGCTAATCCTGGAAACCATTCCTAGGCACACGAATGAGAAGGTTTTAATCAGTAATAGAATATATTCATAGGGGAGTTTTCATCCTTGACCAACTTGATAAAGTTCTACTATGAAATGACAGCTTGGTATAGATGGGTGGAGGGGAGACCAGTGGACATTGTCTACATTAATCCACTAATATGTATAAATAACTGAAGGGAAGGTGCAAGGAATATAATTCTGTCCAGTGACAGGACAAATGGCCACAGACTAAAATATTGATTGTTCCTCCTGAATATCAGGGAACATGCTTCACTGTGATAGTAACTTAGCACTGGAAGACGTTTCCCAGCGAGGTTTTGGAGTCTCTGCTGCTGGAGATACTCAAAACTTTCTTGACACTCTCATGGGAAACCTGCTCTATACAGTTCTGCTTGAGGAGGGATTTGGTCCAGATGACTTCCAAAGGTCTCTTCCAACCTCAGCCATTCTGTGATTGTGTCATAATTTTTTATAATGAGATTATTGCCTTGGTAGACAAAGGGAAGGAAGCACATATTTCCTACTTAGACTTGAGTACTATGTCTCCCATAAAATCCTCACGGAGAAGCAATGAAATATCAGCTGAATGAGCAGACAGTGACGTAGATAGAAAACTGGCTGAACAACTGTGTCCCAAGGTTGGTGATCAGTGGCATGAAGTCTAGATGGAGACCAGTAACTACTAAAGTACCACTGGGTCCTAAAGTACCAATCCTGTTTCACATCTTCATTAAAGAACTGGATGATGGGGCAGAAGGTACACTCAGCAAGTTTGCGATGACACAAAGCTGTGAGGAGTAATGATATGCCAGAGGGCCATGAATTCTACCATCCAGAAGGACCTCGTCAGATTGGACAAATGGACTGACAGAAAACTCTTTTAAATTTAACAAAGTGCAAAGTACTGCCTGTAGGGAGGAGCACCCACCTGCAGTGTATGGTGCCAGACAAATTCAGACAGCCGGTTGAACAAGAGTCAACTTGCCCATGCAGCACAGAACACCAGGGATGTGCTGGAGTGGGCTGCATAAGTCTTGCCAACAGGTCAATGGAGACAATCCTTCCCCTCTCCTCATCTCTGGTGAGGTCACTGCTGGAGCACTGTGTTCAATTTGGAGATCAGTACTACAAGAGAGACAAGGAGCTTCTACAGAGTCCAGCAAAGGGCCATGAAGATGGTGAAGAGACTGGAGCACATCTCATAGGAGGAAAGACTGAGCAAGCAGGTACTGTCTAGCCAGGAGAACATCCCTGGGAGGGATCTCATTAAGGTTTCCAAATAGCTGAAGAGATGGTGTAAAGAAGACAGAAACAGGCTCTTTCCAATGGCACACAGTGACAGGGTTCAAGGAAAAGGACACAAACTGAAATACAGCTGGTGTTTCCTCAACACAATGAGATATTCTTTTACTGAGAGGTTGACAGAGCACAGCAACAGGTTGTCTAGAGAACTGGTGGACAATTAATCCATGGAGACCTTCAAAAGCCACCTGGGCAAGGTATTGGAAAGTTGTACAAAGCTATGAGGTCACCCCTCCACCTCCTTCTCTCCAAACTAGACAAACCCAGAGCCCTCAGCCACTCCTCACAGGATGTGCCTTCCAGCCCTTCCACCAGCTCTGCTGTCCTCCTCTGGACCATTCAAGGACCTTCCCATCCTTCTCAAACTGTGGGGCCCAGCTTTACTGCATCCCAGGGGCAGAATCTGGTATTTTTCCTTATTGAATTTCATGCCACTGATGATTGCCCAAGGTTCCATCCAGATCCTTCTGCAAGGCTCTTGTCCCTCAAGGGAGAAAACAGTATGTCTCAGTTTGGTATCATGAGCAAACTTGATAATGTGTATTCAACTTCTTCCTCCAGATAATTTATAAAATTATTGAAAGGAACTGGCCCTGGAATTTAACACTGAGGAACATGGCTAGTGACTTCTCTCCAGCCGGTTTAAGCCGCATGTGCTACAACCCCTGAAGCCCTGCTGTTCAGCCAGTTCTTCACACAGTACACTGTGTACCTGCTCACCTCACAACTGTATAACTTGCCCAGAGGGATACTGTGAGGGACAGTATCAAAAGCCTTCCTAAAATCCAGAAAAACTACATCATCACCTCTCCTTCATCCACTCTGTAGGTCACCTTATCATAGAGGGATATCGAATTAATTAAAGAGGACTTTCCTTTTTTGAACCCGTGTGTCTGATGATTGCATTAATCTCTAAATGTGTTTCAATAGCACCCAGTATGACCTTCCCCATAAAATTTCCACATACTGAAATTAAACTAACAGGTCTGTAGCTTCCTGGGACTTTCTTCATACCCTTATAAATTGCAGTAATATTGGCTAGCTTCCAGTCAATTGGGACCTCCCCAGAAACCCAAAATCTTTGACAGATGTTCCTTATTTAACATCTACAGATTTCTTCAGTACTCTCAGGTGAATCCTACCAGACCACATAGACTTATGAACATTTAACTGATCTAACATTCATTACAATTTCAATGTTCACAAATGGAATATCACTGCTCACAAAATCCTCTCACGTAGAGAAATGAGCAGTCCAAGGTCTATTTTTAATATTAAAAACTGAAGAAAAAAGGCATTCCATGCCTTCATTTCTCCTTCATCATTACTTGCTAGATAATTACCTTCAACAAGCCTTGGTCCAGTATTTTCCATAGTCATCTGTTGCTATTTACCTACTTGAAGCCTTTCTTTTTATCTGAAACAGCACTGGCCAGTTTCAACTCCAGTTGAACTTTGTTCTTTCATGTTTGCTCTCTGAATTTAGGAACCACAGCTCTGTCCTGCAAAACTGACCTAATTTCCAGAGATCATACAATTTTATTTTTTTTCCTCCATCAGGAGTTTCCTGTTCAGACAATCTGATCTTCTGCCCCATTTGCATAGTGGGATTGCTTGCTCCTGTGCTTTTAAGAAGTGGTTCTTAAAGACTGACCTGTACTCATGGGCATCGTAACCCTCAAAAGCAGATTCCTGAGGGACACTAACTAGCTCCATGAGTAACTTAAAGCTTGCTCTCTTAAAATCCTGGCTAGCAACTCTACTGCACTTTTTTGTCATTACACCAAAAATTCTAAACTCAAGTGTTTTGTGAGCACTGTGGCCAAGACAGCAGCTTAACCTTACATGTGCCAGAAGTTCTTTTTTATTCACTAATAAGGAGTATAGGAGATCTTCTTTCCTAACCAGCTCACTGAGTGGTTGTGGCAAGAAATTACCTTGAATATAACTCAGAAGTTTCCCAGATTTGTTTGTCACAGCAGTATGTTATTTTATTGATGTCTGAGATATTAAGAAACCTCAAAAATGCTGCTCTCAAAAGCAGCATTTGCTGCTCCTCAGCTTCAGTGACAGGTTTCTGTGCATTGGTACATGTGGAGTCATAGAGCACTTGAAAAGAATCCTCTGCGAATGCAAATTACTCTAGCTTCAGTCATACCAATGAAGCTATTCCTATTTAGAACAGGCATGGAACTGGTCTACTTTGTAAAATAAATAAATAAATAATAAAAACTAAATAGAAAAACTGAAACTCTTTGCAAGGAAATTTCCAGCTCAAAGCAGATTTTTTTTTTCATGGGAGTTATAAACCCTTGAAAGTAGCAGGTTTATAATGGAAATGCTGACACGACTTTAACTATAGCATTGCAAATGGCGATGCTATAATTAAGCTTCGATCTTCTTTAGAAAAAAGGAAGAGGGAGGTTATTGTTCAATGGACTGCTCTGTCATTTGCTGCAGCGATTCTTAATTGTGTCTCATTACTGCAAGATGATCATTACTCTACTTGTCTATCTGATTTAGAGACCACTAAAAGTGTCTTGTAACAAGCAGCCGTCTCCTATGCAACAGTCCTTTGGCTCTCACCCTCATTACTCAGAATCTGTCCAATTATTTGTCATTAAAGTAATAAAAAGGACTGCAGTAGAAAATGTGGGAGGTAATTGTTGGAGGCCTGCCGAGGAAAAAAATGAAAACTGTTTTCAAGGCACTGGGAAAGTGACATCGTTAATTAAGTGTTAGAGAATATGCAAATCAGTCACAGTCTCAAGAGACTGTAATAAAATAGAGAAAACATTATTATCATTCGAGGTAAAAGAAGGCAGAATTTCCCAGTCAGTGTTAGGTTTAGTTACTTCCTAAGAATTGCAGTGGCAATAGGGTGCAAGCTCCAAATAAAATGAGCAGATGGGTGTATTTCAGCATAAACTGCCTTTCTAACATTCTGCAGCTCAGAGACAGGAAGACGGCAGCCACAGTATAAGATCCCAATAAAGGATTTCCTATAAATACTGTTTATTTGATAGCTACCTCACATGAGAGTGTATATATCACTATATGTCCTTCACAAAATGTCAGAAACAAAATTGTACAAGTGACTTCATTGTTTTTTACATCACTGAATTCGTTGTAATTTACACTTCACCTTCATGGGTTCATTTATTCAAGCAAAAATAGAGAGAATGGCCAAGAAGGAGGAGGAGAGAGAAAAATAGTGAGAAAGGAAGAGCAATACAAGAACTTTTGTGCAACTAACTAAAAAAATAAAAGATTGGGGGAGGCTTTTCAGGTCATTTTTTACACAAGCGAAAAAAAGGATACACCAGTCCTTAATCACACAGTTGTGGAAGGAAGATTATTGAAAGCAACCGTAATTTGGGCACATTATGAGCAGATGCAAAGGTGTGGCAAATCACTTCAAAACAATCAAGTCCCATAGAATATATTTTCCTTCATGCTGAGCTTTAGATAGGAAAAAGGATACCCAGATTTATGAGGAAAACAGTTCAGATGTGAATTAATAGATTTAACTGGACATAGCTGGGCTATGAAACACTGATTTCCAGAGCAGAAATGCAGGCAAAAGGAGAAGGGGTCTGGACTCAAAAAGCATCTCTGGGGCTGAGGATCCTGATAGGGATCTTGTCTTGACTTGGAAGGGAAGACAGAGGCACCTTTCAAAGTATCATAGATTCTTGCAATGCATCTTGTGTAAGGACCATCAAGGAACTCTTTAGTTCACGGTTACTTCATATTCAAGAATTTGCTGGGGTTTCTTGGGTCAGCTGAGAACAACCTCAAGAGTGAAGTTTCCCTGTTCCTTGCATGTATATCTACTTTCTAGCCTCCTGAAGCAAGTCCTGCTTAACATGCAATTTTGAGTCTGACAGGAAAGAATCACTTCTTTGTAAAGATATATATACGGAAGCAAGCTGGTAGACAAATTGTACCTTGCCAGACTTGGCACAAGCAAAGTGTTGGACCTTGAGCTTCAGAAAAAGAGAAAAGCATATTTAGATTTACACAGACCAGATGTCTTCCTTTTTTTTACCTACTCAGGTTTAACACAGGGTGATCAGACAGAAAACACAGGGTAACCTGATGTTCCTGCAGTAGGGAAGTCAATGAAACTTGACCACTGCATAGAGAACCAGGTGGTAGCAAACTTCAGTCCTCTTTAAGTGCTGAGCAAACAAGGTAAAATATCCTAGGAACAGAATGGGAGTATAAAATAGTTGTAGCAACACATTCGACCTCAGCATTCTGCTCCTGGGCATGTAAGACATTATTATAGGTATTGTGAAAATACATAGTACCACTTACTTGAGTGTTAAGAGTTCAAGGAAAATTAGTTTAAATAGATATTAGCTCTCTAAACTTTGCAGTCTGGAAAGCAAAATAAAATGTATAAACACTGTATATAATTTTAATTTGTCATTGTGGCCAGCTCTACAGATAATTAGGACGGAAATACTTCATCCTAGGACAGAGAGGAAATTTTCATCCTGCAATCACATAGGATCGTGACTGCAAAATGCACAGAAGAATAACTCTAAGATACAAGGTTAATTCCAAAAAAATAGCAGCAAGTTGACATCAGGATGTTTTCCCTTAATAGCACAGAAAAGTAGTTGTTTTTTCTTTTGGTATTGTTGAATTTTCTGGAACATGCTTTTGTAGTCTTTTTAAAAATTGCAAAACTCTCCTAATATATGTGCTTAGAATGGAAGTTCATTCAGCTAGTGTAATGCCACATACCCAGTAAACTCATTTTTTAAGTGGTACACTACGAACAAAACCCCACTGTACACAATCAGTATTTTCAGAGTCCCACCTCTCAGTCTAATCATAACCAGATTTTTTGATTGACAGCATTCACTGTATTTTAGTTTATCCCTTTCACATCCCACACACCACTTTTGAAGTCTCAAATATTTTAGAGGTGTTGAAGTAAAGACTGCAAACATAATTCAGAAACAGAGGAAGTGTTTTATCTGTCTGTTCCTGTGCTAACACATATGAAAATATTTTTTTATCCTTATTTCACTCTCAAAGATACACCAGGAGAGCTAGTCTGGAATAGCAACAAGTTCAAGAAAATGGCAAAATCAGAAAACTTTCAAAAATAATAATAGAATAATTCTTTGTCTATCTTAATTACTAAAATAGAGGCATGTCTATGATGTTTGGAGTTACTTGTAAGGAATTTTTGTACAGCCAATTTTCAAACAAAGCTATAGGTTGTAAAATGAAAAGCAAAAACTAAAACTAAAATAAAACCCAGTTGTGAGTTTTTACTGTAATAAGTTTCACTTGATATTTAGAACATGGTAAGTATCTTTTTTAGGATATGCCAAACTACAGGAGGTGGTTTTTTTGGGGTTGCCAATTATCATAGTGTAGGTTATGATCTTCAGCGTTAAGTGTAGGCCACCTCAATTTAACACTTGTATTTTACTTGCCATTTTTTTTATTTTGCCATAATTTTCCTTTCTTCCATGTTCCTTCATTATATCCTTTTTATTATTGTTGTTGTTTTAGGCATAAAGTAAAACAATGCACATTATAGATCCAGCTTTCCAATCCCCATCCTGTTTTCCTATGATGGCTTTTTCCAACATTAGGTGGACAGTACACCACTACTGCAGCAAATGTCATTAGCAGATTGATTATTTTTTCCAATGCTTGAAAACTCTGAGAAGAGGCAATTTTATCAGGTCTGTGAGTTCTAACAGTCTAAAAATAAAACTCTACTCAGTATGTGTTTTAAGCTTTTCATTAGAGCCAAATCCCAGGCTTCTTTCTGAAAATTAAATGAAGGAAATTGGAAATAGGGACAACCCATTCTTGTCTTTAACAAGTTAAAGTGCAAATTTTGTTTATTCACTCTTCTAGTTATATAATTTAAACTTGACTAAGCTGAGTAAAAGGTTCATTAACTCTTTATTAGGATACTTTTGATAAGGTGGAAAAAATGAAAACTGTGTAAGCCGGTTTCTATTAATCTAACACATTTTTCACTACCTGTTGCCCTTTTGGTTTTTCAAATTAAGTATATAATTAGTTTGACTATATTCTTTCCTTTGAGATAGACAGGAAAATCTATGACTTGTGAAGGTGGAAAACAAAGAAATCAATATGTGCCTGCCTTAGTGGGAACCTGAGGGGATTTGTAAGTGTGGCAGCAAGAGCTGCCAGTTTTGCTATCTCAGATGCTATTCTACACCGTGTCATAGATTATCTCTTGAATCTTATTGCAGAATCAGTAAAAAAATAAAATATTACAAACTCTGCTTGCTTAGGGCAGAGAGAATACACTTGGAATCTACTAAAAATTTTCTCATGAGTCAATTTTGATTCATATTCTTCTAGCTTAACAAATACTCCCCATACATCACACAGGCACAAGGACTCTTGCAAATGGAATTTACCTATACAATAGGCTGGAAATGTTAAAGCTATGAAGGGTTTGGGGAAGAAAATGAAGGAAACCTTTGCTAATAAAAAGGTTCTGTCAAACTGCTTCTCAGTTTTTACTCTCAGCATGCATCACTTATGAATAAAATATATTTTGGGGGAGGTTGGGTTTTGGGTTTGTTTGGTTGGTTGGTTGGTTGGTTGGTTGGTTTTTTGTTTGGGTTTGTTTGGGGGTAGGGTCATGAGTACTATGCATCTCAGAAGAATTTGTTATGCATATGGACCTTTAAGATGAAAATATTACCTTCCAGTGAGTGTAAGCTTCTCTAGCACAATCATGCTCTCCTATAAACAAGTGGCCTAAAACCAGTAGAGGAAATGAACACATACATACATTTCTTATATTTTATATATATATATATACACACATATATGTACACAATTCAATATACTTATTTCCTTTTTTTTATTTATTTATGGTACCAAAAAGATAACACTTCTAAGTTTTAAGCAGAGGTTCAATTATTTGCTGCTATAGGAAAATTCAATCACTTAATGATAGGGTAACTGTTGCGGTGCGTTATGGCCGCGTCCATGGCCAGCATATCCCCATACGTAGCCCCTGCCATCTCACTCCGGTTTCCCTGTGCCTGCCTCCTCCCTCAAGAGAGATTTCTCTTCTCCCACGGTATTCCTCCCCTCCCACCACGCTCCCTATTGGTTTTGTACCCTTGCCGGCGAGAATTCAAACCCCGCATCCCTGCACCATTGGATGTTCTGTATTCTCCCCTCCCACTCTGTAAAGCATAAAACTCCTGCGTAACGGCCCTTTGGGGCTTCTCTGCGCCACCATGACGCCCAAATAAACCTTCTACCAGGAGAAGCCCCTCCGCCTCCCTCCCTCCTTCTCTCCTGCGCGCCCGCACCACCGGTGGGTCTGGTGAACCTGAACTGGGACTTCACCGACCCTCCCGCGCCCGTGAGCAGCCTCTGCCATCCTCTCCCGTCTGGGCGGGTGCCGGCACTGGCGAACACAGCCAGCCGGACAGCCAGTGTCGCGGCAGGTAACCTTACTTCAAATACAATTTTATAAATCTTCTGTCAGCTTACTCTAGAAAGGATCTCAGCTTTGAGATCTAAACATGTTCAACACCAAGCGAACATTCTGTTCCAGTTATTTGCTGGACCCAAGTATCATGAAACAGATTCTTCATGTTATATTTGCAAAGTGCCACCCGGGTAGTAATCTGCATTACAGTTTAGTTACAGATTCATTAAATAATTTTAAGAAGCAAAAGAATAATTATATTAAAAAGATTAAATAATGTGCTAAGTTGCTACAGAAAGACATCTAAATTCCTTTGGAAGGGATCTTCTGGATCATATTTCCCTGTTTGTAAATGGACAGTAAGCTATATTATTTCACAAGTAATAGAAGACACTTCTAAACTTTTCTGCAAAATAATAATAGAATTAAAACATGGTCCTGATGATGAACATCGACTGCGCTACATGTCTGGAAAATAATTAATTTCGTCTACAGTTCAGGTATAACCACACTAATAACAACACTAAACTTGATGAATTAAAAGACTCGATGAACTCAAATCAGCAAGATTAGGTAGAACAACAATATGAAAACTTTAAAAACTAAAAGAACCAAGAAAAACTAAGATTGTGAATCACAGTTTAGATGAATAAGATAGATTATTACACTCTTACAGCAATTCACTCTGTCTGACCCTTTGCAATTATTTTCTAGCATTTATAAAGTGGGCAATGTGTTAGTAGTTGTGTCATTGCTATTAATAGCTATAGTACTTTTATAAAAACACTCTGAAAAGATAACCATTTCCCTCTCTATTCTATTACTCTTTTCCCAAGCTATAACTTTCTTCCCACATGTTCAGGGAGACAGCTGACAGGAACAAAACAGTGAAAAGGCACATTATATGGGCTTGGATCCCTTCCATTAGTTGTGAGACTTAAACAGTAAGTTTCAGGCGCTTAACTCTGTTATTATTTTATGAGATCCATATTCTGGTTAAAGCCTGTTATTACTATTGGATATCATGTAAATCAAACAGTAGCTTACAATCAAATTATTATGAACCCATGAGTTCTGTCAACAGAATTTGACCCAAGGAGATCCTGTTGTTCACACCATTTTGCAATAAAACAGAAGTGATTTAGAAATACATAAATACTTCTTTACAAGTAAAACTGAAGATAATTTTGAAGGATTGCTATGTGTACAATGTTCTGAAAATAGGAATCTAAATAGCATAACAATGTGTCTTCAACATATTGTGTTAGAACAACTCTGATGCCCTCATGTGGGAAAAAGATATTTTAACATCTGCCAGCTTGGCTGAAAATTCATGTTAGGAAACAAATACAACCTTGTGAAAAAATTTAGGAACAAAATTTTTGATATTAAGAATAAAAAAAATTTATTTTCATTTCAGTTTGAGCAGGAAGGTGCACCAAATGCATAAAAACATAAATAAACAAAACCAAAAAACAACAACAACAAAACAAACCCCACAAACAAACAAGAAACCCCCATCAAACAAACAAGACATAAGAATTATTTGATGAAAAAGTCAGGTAACAAACATAAAATGTGCATCATTCCTACTAAATGCTTTACTTCCTGTAATTATTTAAGTGTTCAGAATTGTATTTATTTTATCTATTTATCTAAAAACTACCTTCAACAGAAAAACAATCATTAATTTCTCAATTTTTACTTCAACAATCAGCTCTTATAAATATGGTCTTTTCAACTGGCAAGCCTAATTACTGTGTTTAGGGGGTAGGTGATTAATTGAAGAGTGAAAAATAAAATTTGTTGTCATTTTTCTTAAAGTCATTCACAACTATATCCTGGGGTAGAATAAATTTTTAAAAGACTTGCTATTTTATTGATTGACTGAATATTGCTTAATCTTCATATTTCACTGGACATGAATAAAAAAGGTCTGCTGAAATTGATTATTTCTGGATTTGGAAATGTACCATTACTATATATTTGTACTGAAATTGCACCAAGTTCAGGAATAAGCTACACTTACAGACACCTATAAACAACCAGCAAAAAGAGTTTCTCATATGCCAAAGATCTCAGAATTTGTGTATTTTTATGACCTGACTACAGCAGAGTCTCTGGGAAAAGTAAAATATAAGGGTTACATAATTTAAACCAATGGCCATTTCATGGATTTTCTCACCCCAAATTGTCTAGATGAATGTGATTATATTCCCTTTGGAACCCCTTAATTTCTTTCTCCATAATAAAATATATATGACAAAAAATTACTCAAAGAACTCAGGAGTTTTTTATACCATTAGATGATCTGTGAACAGTCTATTTTCTGACTGTATTCATTATTTCACCATAAATACTTTATGTGAACAGATCTGCCCAGGGGTCTACTGCAAACTACTCACTTTGGTTACTGTATTTCTTTGACTATTTTTAATTCATCATTTGTGCTGTATGCCTAAATCACAGGAGTTATACGGCATTGTCTCTGATTGTCAGTTATTTGACTGAAGAAAACCTTTGTACAGCAGCAGGCAGTTTATTTAATCAGGAAATATCATACTACTGCACAAATATAATTGGATGTATATGAATATTCTTTTAAGAATATTCCTCATTATTTGTATAAACAGAAGTCTCTTCTGAGCAAGTGTTTGCAACATAAAAAAAAAGGGTAAACAGAAACATACATTCTGGTCAGATCAAAATCAATTGGAATTTTAGTCCATGAATGTACTTTTTCTTCACATTACTTACTCAGTCTTGGTCTCTTCACTTAAAAAAAAATGCTAAGGAATTAATAAACACTGCAATTTCTACATCAGAAGACAGATAAATGCAACACAAGAAAAAAATTCATTGTGATACTGCAACCAGCAGGAGAAGACTCTTTAAATTTATTTAAAATTTTAGACGATCATTTGAGTTCCCCTTTGTAATGAGGAGAGCACCATTGAAAGTTTCATAACTTCAAAGGATTATGGTAGACCCCACCTTCTAGTGCAACTCAAGAAACAGATACAAAGAAATTGAATTCTGCTCCAATAACCAGAAGACTCAGATTTGGCCTGAAAGGCTGACTTTAAAATATCACACCTTTTGCCTCTACATACATAGAAACTTGTCTGTGAGCATTGTATGGCCAGGGCTGTGCTTCTTTGGGGAATCTTTGTCAGACAGTGAGGCAAAGTATGGATAGTAAAAAAAAAAAAAAAAAAAACCAACCAATGAAACAAAAACTGCAAAGCAACAAACATCTTAGGGCAATACCTTAAGATTATCTCTTTAAGACTAAATATTGGCACTGTAATAGTTTAATTCCTTTACAGCATTTTCCCTGGATCAGATGGGTTTCCTTGTAAGGCCAAGGATGACACATGGAGAGGCAGAAACAGCCTTGGAATAAAATCAGTGAACTTTTCAAGTTTTCAAATTTATACTGAAACCCAGATGTTTCAAATACTCAAGCTGACTTTTATTTAGCATATTTATTTTGCCAGGATAACTATTCAGCATTGACTCCAGCTCTCAAAAAAAAAACCCAAAAAAACCCCTAGGAAAAGGACTGTTCCTTTTTCCTGTGTCATGGGAAGGTCCTCACCTGCTTAGGACAAACCCTAAGACCACAGCATATACAAACTGAAACATTTCTACATTACTTTCTGTCAAACTGGAACCTACAACTTCTTGCTGACAATCAACCTGATACATTTTAGGCTCCCCCTCTGCTAAAATTAGTGCTTTTCCTAATGACCAATATAATTTTATTGCATCCCTGAAACTTTTTATATTTGCAATTTTTTTTGCAAAGATAGGGGAATGGTTTCAAACTGAGAGAGTAGGGTTAGATTAGATATTAGGGAAAAAATCTTACTGTGATGGTAGTGAGGGACTGGAATAGCTTGCCCAGAGGATACCCCACTCCTGAAAGTGGTCAAGGCAAGGTTGCCTAGAGCTCTGAGCAACTAGGTCTAGTGAGAGGTGTTCCTGTCCATGGCAGAAGGTTTGGAATTAGGTGGGCTTTAGATCTCTTCCTACCAAACCACTCTATGATCCTATGATTCTGCTTTGAAATAGCAGCTTTTGGGTAGAAGTATGTAGCACAAATAAGTAAATGACTTTCAAAACCAAATAAATATTCCTGAACTCTCTAAGTCATTGTTCTGAATGTCTGCATCTAAGGGGATGCAGATACGGTTCACTTTAAAAATAAAAAGAAGGAAGGAAAACACATTACTTGTTTCTTAAGGTCAACATCACCTGCTTGTTCATATGCCCTCTTAAGTGTTTCACTGAGGAGTCTCACTACCCACTGAGTCTTCCTCAGAAGCTTATTTGAAATCACCACCAAAACGAAAAAACAGAAACAAAAAAACTAAAAAACCCAACTCACCAAAATAATGCAGAAGTTATCTTGTGAGAGTCAAACCTCTGATGTTTCCCTTTGGTGGTAAATCAGCTTTGGAAAAGGATCTTAAAGTTTCTTAGAAGTTGCTTCTCAAGAATTGGGGTTTTTTTGTCACTAAGAATCTCTTTAAATCTGCCACAATTATTGGAAAACTCCCAGTGTTCAATGAAGAATTGGTGTAATTTAGCTCACATTTCGTTAAAATTAAGGTTTAGTATGACAAAGCATATTCTACTTTTCAGATTCTACTCTTCTACAGATGATGCCTCCACACAGCATTTAATGTCTTTCAGACCAGAAAGAAAGTAGGGTTTTTCCAAACCAAGTTTGAGGTGAACACTGGAACCAAGACCAAGAAACCTCTTCTCAACCCAGTGCCTTCCAAACATCCCTTCTTCTGTTACCCCATTATGCCTGAAATGGAAATTGCCTGATTTGACCAGGAGCCCAAAAATGTTTTTTTGACAAAAGACATTTTTAAGTAGACAAGAATGAGCATTACGCCAAAAAATGAGAATGAAGGAGGCAATAGAAATTAGAGTTGGCAGTGGGAGAAACAGATAAGTCTTAAAATGGTGTGAACAAACCAAGGAATTCTTCAGCCAGAAGACAGCACTTAAAAAGAAACAGTTTGGGAATTATTATGAGCTGAGAGGAAAGGGTAAGTGTGAATGGGCTTTTCAGAAACAACAGGCATAAAACCAGCAAGAGATAGGTCAGAAAAAAACCCCAAAAACTTATTCATTCTTTCCTAAAGTGGAAATCTGCATCTGTAGAACAGGACCTAAAAACGCAAGTTAACAATTCTTACAAGCACGATCAGTTTTGGAGTAATTTCCTTAAGGACATTCAGTACAGCTGGACACTAAACAGCTTGCTACCAAGGAATGACTGAGTCTAAAACTGCATATTTGGAAAGATTATTGCAGATCAGCAATCTTTCTGAAGTTTATAGAACTAAACCTAATTTTAATTTTAGTCAATAAACTTTTATTTACAAGTTCTAAACCAAATATGCAAAAGATTAAATCAAAGAAATAAAATACTTCGGTAAAAACTTAGGAATAAAACTCTGTGGGGAAAAAAAAAAACAAACCAGACTTAGAATTTGATTTAAAATTAGCTGTTAAAATTGGAAAGAATGCCCATTAATAGGTATTCATTTTTATGCTGTGTACAAATGACTTGTGCTAAAGAGTCTCATTTACAATGTGGTCAGACTCTTCCTAGTTGCCAGCACCTGGATATGAGGTCTGTAGCAGACCCTCATGTGCTCTCACCCCTAGAGACACACGGCACTTTCACATCCAGAGCTGGCTGTTAATAGCTCCACACACCTCTTCCTCCCAAGTCCCTTCACCTACTCACCAGCTGGTGCAGCTTGGCCATCACACACTCACTCATCCACACTCCAGACACTGCCACCAAATGTAGGCACAGCCTTCCTACTCCCCAGTCCAAGTTTATTAATAAGATAGAATTTATTAATAAAAAAGGACAGACTCTGCTGATCAGGCGCAGGGAAGGCCAGACAAGCAGACAAATCACATGTGATCAGATCTTTTTATCCCCTTCTACCTGTATTTCTCAAACTTCCTCCCCCAGTCATCCAGCTGCATCTCTTTTTTCACCTTTCTCCCCTAAATATACCTTAACAAGTCTGGTGCAATCCTGAAATACTTTTCTCCTCCATGCCATAATGTGTTTCACGCCCCTGAACCAGCCCTAGTCCAAAAGGTGATCTGCTCCTGATGGCTCATCTTGGCGGGTTTCCCACCTGGACATGGAAGCTGAAGGTCTCCTGGGTCAGCTCTGGAAGGACCCAGACAAGGCAGGTGTTCCTCTGGAACCTGCAGTTTGTGTTCCCACCTGCAATCACATGTCCCTGTGCTTTTCTGAGCATCTGGAGATGGGCCTTTCTTTGACAGGGTGATCACACATGGGATGGCCCTAGGAGTAGCTGGAGCTGGATATTATTTGGCTCTCAAATAATATCGTTGGTGTCTCTCTGTTCCTTTGTGGGCATACAGAGGAACTTTTACCACATCACCTAACAAAGCTTGATTCCATTATATACCATAGTTCATCACTTTGTGTTAGTACTAGCAACCAAATAGCTCCTATATGCTAATATTTCCCAGCTCATATTTTCCAGAGAGAATACTTGAATATTTTGAAGGCTTCAAGCAGTAGTTTCAAGTGAAATATAATGATATAGAAGTCTTCTTTTAGGCAAAGTCTATTTTATAGATGGTTTGTAAAGTATTTATTCTTTGGAATGATCCAGTCTCATTAGATGCAGTAATTCCCTTTAAATACTTGATTAAAACCCAGTTATTGTTCAGCTCAGCACTCTGAGTTTGTCTTGAGTAGATCACACCTGACAGACAGCTTATGCTTCAGAATTCTTTCCAAGAGACATGCTATAATGATACCAAAATGTTACTGAACAGTTGGTGTTGAATGGGTACCAGATATTTCCACATTTAAAGTTAGGCTGCTGATTGCAAATGTCACACTTTTTTTAAAAAGATCTGCAACTTGATTTGATGGTACCTATGATAGAGCATTTCCATGTCCCAATTTAAGTAAAACTCCTCAGAAATAAATCTACATAAACTTTTCAAGAAAATTAGTGGTTTCTCACTAAGTTGGAGATTTTATTTATTTTCATAATTTGATTATAATTCTATTCTAGCCCCTGAATAATATTCATGCTCCCTGAATAACCAAGGTC
Organism: Daphoenositta chrysoptera; assembly: GCA_013397915.1. NCBI lineage: Eukaryota > Metazoa > Chordata > Aves > Passeriformes > Daphoenositta > Daphoenositta chrysoptera. The sequence continues at coordinate 19,111 of VZRO01000709.1, forward strand.
AAACCTAAAAATCAAATAGTGATTTTTTTTTTTCTCCTAATCAGGGGAAACAGCTTCTAGTAATGCTGGTACCACTGGTTGTATATTTTTTTCCTTTTATACTATTTTTTTAAAATTAAAATTATTATATTTTTCAATATCACATTCTATAAGCTGTTTTGGTTCTTGTCGTATTTACACTTGTGTTAAGCTTTTACACTTCCATCCTTATCCAAAGTAGAGTTGCAAATTTTAAATTTTAACTTTAAACATCCCACAACATTAAATCCAGTTAATAAGGAATAAAATCTTAGAATGGTTTGGATTGGAAGAGACCTTAAAGATCATCAAGTTCTAACTGCCCTACTATGTGCAGGGACATCTCCCACTAGACCAGGTTGCTCAAAGCCCTGTTCAACGTGGCCCTGAACGCTGCCAGGGTTGGACATCCACAGCTTCTCAGGGCAACCCATTCTGGTGCCTCACCATCCCCACTATAATGAATTTCTTCCATACATCTAACCTAAATTTCCCCTCTTTCAGTTTGAAGCCATTCCCCCTTGTCCCATCACTACAGTTGTTTATGAAGAGTCCCTCTCCATCTTCCTGGTAAGCCCTCTTCAGATACTGGGAGGCTGCTATGAGATCTCATCTCAGCCTTCTCCAAGCTTAACAGCCCCAACTTTGTCAGCCTGTCTTCTCTGACAAGTGTCCCTATCAATCTCACAAGGCTCCTCTGGACTTGCTCCAACAGTTCCAAGCCCTTCTTATGTTGTGTCTTCTTTTTCAGTGATGGAACAAGAAGTAATGGGTACAAATTCAAAGAGACAAATTTAGGTTGGATATAAAGGGAAGTTCTTTACTGTGAGTATGGTAAGACACTAGAACATGTTGCTCAGGGAAGTTTTAGATGCCTCAACCCTGGTAGTGTTCAAGACCAGGTTGGATTTGGCCTTGAGCAACCTGGTCTAGTGGGAGGCATCCCTGCCCATGGCAGGCAGGTTTGGAGCTGGTTGATCTCTAAGGCTCCTTCCAATCCCTTGACATTCTGAGATTCTCCCAGTGCCTGCATTTGCCTTTCCCAACTTGAGTTGTGTGCCTACAGCACTTGGTATTGAAGACTAAAACACAGAACTCAATGACAGCCTCAGACTTTTCCATAACGAGGGTCTCCCACTTCATTGTAGAGGGCCCACAATATTCCTTATCTTTCTTTTGATAGCAACATACCTATAGAAGCCCTTCCTTTTGTCTGACATCCCTGGCCAGACTCAATTCTAAGTCGGCCTTACCTTTCCTAACCTTATCCCTAGTTTCCCATACAATTTCCCTGTATTCCTCTCAATACACCTGTCTGCTCTTCCACCTTTGTAAGCTTTTGTTTTTGCTGAGTTTTCTCAGTAGTTCCTTATTTAGCCATACATGTCTCCTGTAATTTTTTCCTAATTTCTTCCTTGTTAGGATGCACCACACCTGAGTTTGGAAGAGGTGATCCTTGAACACTAGCCAGCAATCTTGGACCCCTCTGCCCTCCAGGCTCTATCCCACAGGACTCAACCTAGCATACCTCTCAAGAGGCCAAAGTCTGCTCTCCTGGAGGCCAGAGCAGCAAGCTTGCTGAATGCCTTTCTCACTTCCCTGAGAATCTCAAATTCCACCATCTCATGGTCACTACAGCCACAGCTGCCTTGGAGCATCACATTCTCCACCAGGTTCTTCCTGCTGGTGAGCACAAGATCCAGCATTGCACCTCTTCTCATTGACTCCTCTATCACTCGTATGAAGAAGTTGTCACCGATACATCTGAAGAATCTCCTGGATTACTTGTGCCTTGTGCTATCACAATATATGTGATAGAATTTTTTTGGTAAAAATATTTAAATTCATAATGAAGTATAATATTAGTGTATGCTAGTTTATGCCAATAAATATTGGTCATAACTCAACAATACTCTTCAAAACTGAAGATGTCTCAGACAAGGTAACCGAGTAAGAGAAAAGGGGGAGAAAGTGTTCTGCTGCCATCACACAATGCACAACCCATACTAAAGCTCTTTACAAGTACTGATAAAGCCCTGCATCAGGTGCCCAGGAGAAAACAAAAAGCTACCTCTGAACCTTTTGGTTTTCACACCACAGCTTTCACAAACGAACACTACCACCCCTTCTCATGACTCCTTGCTAGAAGAAAATATCCTATATCCAGATACAATAACAGTCCTTACATACAGATCAGCATCACTGATGACACTGTATTTATACACTAGTTATCTCTAAGGTAAAATACAGCTTGGACTTTTGTATTGTATTTTAATATAAGAACAGTTGCAGAGGTTTAACAATATTTATATGTGCTTACATATAAGGGTAGACTATTACAGCAATACCAATATTTAGAAAGCTGTGAATAGTGTCCAATGTTATTTTGCCATATTGAAGAAATAAGATGAAGGATATTTTTCCTTCTTTCTATTGTAAGCTTTCCCTTGGCAGGTTTTTGCCTTTTAATTCCCCCAAAGCCTTCTAAGAATCCCACCATACTAAGATTAGTCTTCTCCTAAAAACAAGTCTTCCTCTACTGTTATTTAAAGTTTTGCATGCCCTACCAGGTACATATGGAATGTAACTGTGATTTACTAACCATCTAGAATTTTACGTGTGAATTTTCTACAGAAGGGATGATTGCAGTAAATACTTTATCAACACAGACAGCAAAAAATATTTACTTTCTTCAATTTCATACACCATATCAGTTAAGAAACACTGCCAGATGCCTAAGTAATCAACCAGCTTGGATGTCTGCAGCATCTGTGTTTCTGTACCTCTGTATCAGGCAGAAAACAGTGATCCCCAAGTTGGATAAGAATTTCTGATCAAGCACTGCAAAAAAAGGACTATAACCACAAAGCAAGGTATACTGTTCACATTACCTCCTTTACCATAAAAGCAGTAAAACATCTAATAACAAAAGAAAACCAGGCTTTATTTCAGAAGCAGTGGAAGATTCTCATGGTAATTTTTCGGTCTCTTCACTTTGAATTCCCAGTTTAGGAAATACCTAGTTCTTGGTAAAGTCTGTCTATTCTTTACATGTAATCTTTTACTGAAGTCTCATATTATTTTTTTCTGAATTAAACATATTCCTCAACTAACTCTGCTGCTACTTGAAAAATTATAGAGTCTTCATACTCCCAGTAAAGAAATCTGCATTCTCATATTGTCTCCAATAACCAGTAAGTTTAAGGAAAATCATAAAAGGTTTGACCTTCTAGTTCAGATAGCTTAAACTCAAGTTAATTAATTTCCATTTAGACATTCAAAACATCAAAGAAGTATCTGCCATTATGACCAGTGGATATATTACTCAAAAGTAAGATGGTTAAAAAAATGCATGAAGACATAACATATACTGTCAAATATCCAAAAGATTCATTATGTAGAATGCATGCATTATCTGTCTGCACTTGCATGCAAAATATCAGCAATGGGCAGAAGGCAGGCAACCAGCTCTACCGATATTCTGTGATTCTGTGATCTCTAAAGTCATATGAGAAACTTCTGATCAACCAAAAAAAGAATCCTAGGGATCTCTCTCCTAAACAGTGCATTCTTTACGTGCCACATAGAAAAGGAACCACCAAGAAATACAGCGTGAAGGACAGGCTGTCAAATTGAGAAGCTGGACCCATGAGAACTCACTGCATCACTCAACTTTGTGTCACCTACAAACTTGCAGTGGCTGCACGCAGTCCCACTGTCTGTGTCATCGATAAAGAAACTAAAGAGCATCAGACCCAAGACAGAGCCATGAGGGACCCTACTTCTCACGTGAATGTAGAGCCATTGACTGCAACTCTCTGGCTGCATCCATCCAGGCAATTCCTTATCCACCAAGTAGTCCACCCTTCAAATCCTTGTCTTTCCAATTTGGGGATGGGCATATTGTGTGGGACCATATGGAAGGCCTTACAGAACTTTAGGTAGATGACATCAGTCAGTCTTTCTTTGCTGAGCATTGCCACCACACCATCACAGAAAGACACCAGATTGGTCAGGCAGGAGCTGCCTTTAATCGGGCTGTGCTGGCTGTCTCAGTTTGTCTCCTTGTGCCTTAACATTGCTTCCATGAGGATCTGTGACATGATCTTCCCAGGAGCAGAGGTGATGCTTTCTGGTCTTGTGTTCCCCAAGTCTTTTCTTCCACAATTTTAAGGATAAGAGTGATTGTATAGATGAAAGGTTAAATACTCTTACTGTCCCCAGTGTGAAGATTTTTAGCAAAACACCCTTCTCTTTCAGACCTACAAACTAGTGTCCACACAGTTCTGTATATAGAGTTGATTGAAGTGTTACTCAGTGCCTGCTTTATAGCCAATGTCAAAGCAGTCAAATTTGTGTTTCATTTTGCAGCCAATTATGTCTTTTCAATTAATTTGAAACAATGACATTACAACCTGAAATCAATTTTCAAAGAGACATTGCTTTTGCAGGAAACAAACTTCTCACTCTAGTAGTCAATGATTCCACCACCTGGAAGTCCCATAGGTTTTTTTTGCCAGTTACATAATTTCAGGAAATCTCCAGCACTCCACACATTCTGGACATACACCAAAAGCAGAAAGAGTGCTGAACACTACATGATCATTTATAATTTCCATCTTAGAAATATTTGACCTGGTTTAGCATATCATGAGAAGTCTGACATAACTGAGCCTTTGTTCCTCTTCAATATTGACAGATATTACAGTAATATTTTACTGGTTCCTCTGGAAAAGGCATGGGAAGTTCAGGAGTTTTGTTGTTCTGTTGGTTTTTTTTCAAGAAAATAAACTTATTTATTCATGTTCAGTGATATTCCACTACCAGGAACCTAAATATGTTTAACAAATACTTAGAAAGGGTGTACTTCTTGTCTTGAAATACCATAGTGAGACATGCAGCCAATAATGCACAAGCACAAGTGAAATTTCAACTGTTGTGACCTATAAGGATGTGTTGTACATATTTAAAATATTTAAAATACTTTGCTAGGCAAACATTTACACTATGCTACCTATGAAGTGACTAAGTTTACATGTACCCTCTATTCAACATTGTCAAAATCATCTTTCCTAAATACATACAATACTTTCCGATGTGTGGAGAACTATAAGCTAAAAATGGAAAAGGTAGACAGCAAAGAGTTAAGCAGATGGAGAAACAGAATCACCTCTGCCCTCCACTCACTCCCTGCCATCCTTCCTTCCATTATATTAGGGTGCAAAGTAATTTAAAATGTTTTTTTGAAGAACATAGAGCTCCATTATGAACATTAACTACATTCTTTTTTAAATCATTAGGTTTTTTTGAAATCAACCAGTATTAGTTATTTTAAACCATGTGGTAAGACAGACTTCAAAAGAAAGATAAAGAACACCAAGTAGCAGTGTAATAGTGATACATCCCATTAAATTTTTCAGATTTTCCCTCTTGTTATCTTTGCCTCTTTCCTTTCTTGCTTCTCTGGAATTACCACTTTAACATGGAAGTCATCACTGTCTAAAGTTTTCCTGAATGTTTTTCCATCAGAACCCAGTTTTTCTACAGAAATCAGGATTTCTTTTCAAATAACGGCCAGAAGTCAACATTTTATTGTTGTTGTTATTTTATCAGTTTGCAACATGTGGTATTTGGAAGTAAAAACAAGATTTTTTTCTGGAGTAAATGAGCATTGCGCAGAGGAACACATTAATCTTTTTTTCGATTACCCAACCATCCTGATCTCTGTCTTCCATTGTACTCCATCAAATGATATTCGGAGTTCGTTTTACTTACTCTCCACTGCTTTTATCTAAGGTAATTCAGGAAACTGCCCTTGTTCCAGATCACCTGTTACCGAATCACTGGTAAAATTGGCTATTAAACGTTACTTCAAAGTTTGTCTGTCTAGAGAATCTCATTAGACTTCAGCTGCAGCTCCACACTGATTTGCAATTGTGTTGTCTTTGCACGTTTATATTATGGCAGTTATCAACCACAACAAGGAATACAGATTATTTAAGGAATGACTGTTCATCTTTTAGTGAAATACCTAATCAGAATACTGATCCTTACTAAGACAGTGATTGTCATTTTCTGCCAGTGACCACATGAAACCCCATATTGCTCCTACTGTTATGTAATTGATCTGTTTGAATCACACCAACAGGATATGGTCATGATTTAGCTCCAGAAGTCCTTGATCTGCACAAATTCTAATTCTTAACCACATTATTTGTTGGTCAAATGGTGTTTCAGGGGTCTGCAGACAAGAAACATAAGTTATGTTGCATTCACACTAGCTGTACTTCAACATACATCATGATTTTGCAATCACTTGTGATAAGCACCTATTTAATCACTTTAATTTCTTTCCTGAGACCCAGCTTGGGTTCCCTACAAAATGACCTTTGAGTCTTTGCACCATTAATTCTGAACTTATATGACTTCATCAAGCTCTTTTCATTCCCTGAAAACAAAACAAAAAAAAACCATCTTGGAACAACATGATTTTTCTCCTCTAAATTTTCAATTCCTACCATGCAGAAACTAAGCATAATGATTTTACCTACATTTAGGACTTCTTAAAACTTTAGTTAAACCTCATTTAGTGAACTATTCCTATCAATAGTATTTATTAGGATTCTTTATCTCTCTTATACACCAAACCACTTGATGCTAAGATGAGCAGCATTAACTAATTTCTATTCCTAATATTGTTGCCTCCGGCTCAGAATGTGTGCGCAGAGAATTTAATTTCTCATACATATATATTCTCTAGTATTGCAACCTCCATCTAGCAGATATTTGATCATTTAATGGCCTTATTTTCACCTGCATCTGACCCCAAAGTCATCCATAATCATTAAGTGTGTATACTACTATTTGACTATGTATCCTCTTCATTTTCCTTTCATCATATCAGAAATATCATACCTCAGCACTTTATTTTTGCTCACCAGTATCATCTCATGTTTTTGCACATAGTTTTGCTTTCCTTAGCTTTTAAGAATATCAATGCTCACCAGAATTAACTTAATTTCTAGTTTCTAATGTTTCCATCTTGCTTTTCCTTGTTTTCCATCAAGGATATTTTAAATGAATAAAATCAAGCATTTGCACTTATGTCTGAAATAATCAAAAGGTTTTTCAGTTTGTTTTTTTTTTTTTTTTTAACTTTGCTACTCTTTACACAGAAAGAGCAGAAAACACAAACCCAAAACCAAGATATTTTCAGTATGTTTTTAAGGTAAGCTGTAGAGAAAATAGATCATCAAAATTTTAAAGGTGGATTATTCAATAATACCCGAGAAAAATACACTAATCAAAAGAAATAAAAGCTCATCTAAACAGGCATACATTGCAGGACAGCTAAAATCCATGTTGCACTGAAATGAAAAAATCATGTTTGAGTGAACTCTTATGAAGTGAAATGTCACTTCATACATTTGAATTGAAGTCTATTTACTTAAATAAATGAGGCTGTGCAACTTGAAATGTTAATATGAACCTTTAATAGTGATGTTACACTGTGAGAGAAGAACTTTTGAAATGAGCATACACAACAGTTCTGTCTTTGATTGCTAAGCTAATGAAAGCTCCTTAAAACTGTTCCTTCTCATTTCAACAGCTTAAAAGCTTCTTAAAAGTAGCACCACCTTTGAACACTGGATCACATCAGTAATGCATTTGTTTGTAGAGACAATATAAGAAATATCCCAATCTGATTATAAGTTAGAGCAAAAATAAAATTAGGCAACAAATTTATTCTAAGTTTATCATTTTTTAATGATTAAAGGAGGTTTTTATTTGAAGGTTTTGGTTGGGTTTTTTTTCCCATTTTTATTTTCTCATGTCAGGAGAGCTGTTATATTACCAGTCCCAATTTACACAGCTTGGAATAGTTCAACTATGATGACTAGATCATGACTGTATTGGTTTAAACTGTTCTAACTGACTTGTCAACATCTCAAGGAAACTCACAGACTTGAAATATTTTTATTGACCTGGAAAGGCTGGAAGTTTTTTTCCTAATCTAGAAAGAGTCGGCAGGGCTTAGGATATTCACTGACCTGGAATGACTGCTTTTTCAGCCTTTCTTGCTCCAGAATGATTGTAAAGGACTTTTAGCAACTGTGCTCTTAGTAACAGGTAATCTGTTTTGTTGAACAATGTGCTGTTACACATATTGTCTTCATTCCTAAAAGCACCTTAAGGGTCCACGTATTAATTACGAGAATAAATTCTATATTGAATGCCCAGTGTATGTTGGGTGAAATATCTGGCACAGAATCTTTATAGTGCTTTAATGTGTGTTTGTTTAGTCTCTGTTGCTGACATACCATCTGAGACTGCTTTACTAATGCTAGGACTTTTCAAGAAGCTGCTTTTTCTTAGCCAGCAAAGACCAGCAAAAAATATTTATTAGGAATATATGATAAAGACACCATTATTCAGAAAGATTTCTTGATTTTAAATGGTATTTTTGAAAAGAGGCTGCTGTAGCAAGAGATTTGGTTTTTGGGATCCGTTTTTAATGCTACAGGTGAATGACTTGATGTGAAGAATCTTAAAAAATTTAATAATATTTTACACTGATTGTGCATATTTTTCTTTTCCATATTTCAGCACACTGTTTATAGAGCAAGAGCTACTTAAACTCCTTTTCCTGAATGAAAAGAGACTTGAGTTCATAGGTTTCTGCCTTACACATCATTTTCTAGGAGGAAACACCAAGGCCTTTGACTGAGCATCAGTCACTAACCAGGTTTTAAACTGTTAACTTCCTTGGTTCTTCTTAAACTCCTGTGGCTAGAAATGTTTTAAGTAGGTGTGAACTTTAATTCACAAGAGAGCTGCCAACACTTTGTCAGAAAAGGATCAAAGGACAATGACTGTATTGCTGTTAGAAAACCTGGGCTTGTGTCCTATATGTTTTGGACTTATAGCAAATATCCAGTATTTGTCTTTTAATTTAGAAAAGCTGTCTTTGTAAGCTGCATATGCCTTGCTATCTAAGGTCCTCCTTGTTTAAAACAAACACAATCAAGAACAAATGTAATTCATTCTTACAGGGTAAGACGTTTAAATAATGGCACTATGATTTTCCTAATGTCTTGAAAGTAAATGCAAGGGCCTTTGAGGATTCCAAGACAAATTGTCAAGATCGTGGCCTAGAGAAAATAATATGTTGATCATCCTTGACCTGAAGTCTATCAGTTATTCTAGATACTTTGTTCCCCAAGACTACAAAAGATCCTGATCTATCATCTCAAGAGCAATGTTGCTTCTACTAGAACTTGTTTAGAACAACATAAACTATGTCAAAAATATCTAATTATGAAGAATAGTAGATACTATGTAAGTCCTACATGCACCGTGTAGTTCCAGTTTTCAGTTGCAAGTGCCCATATCACATCAAAAAGGACTGAAAATTGTTTTATTTCAGTTTCTTTACTATTTAAAGTAATATAAGAGGAATTGCATTCAAGCAGGGAAGGTTGCTTCATGGTATAACTTCAGGATCATGGCCTATGTGTGTGTTTTGTTAGGTGGCAAACAGTGCAACCAGCACAAGGAAATGTATGAGGTACTCATAAGAACAGTGCCAGTGCATCGTGTGACCAGACCACAAATATCTGATGTATTTTCTGAGACAGCAGTTTTGTCTTATTTGAGGTGAAAGGAAAGAGAAGAAACATAATTCAGTCTCTAAATAAACAAATCAGTTTTAAATTATACCTGTTTCTTTACATACATTTTGTCTCAGAACTGACAGATTTTCAGTCATTTTTACTTAGAGAAATAATACATTAGTTTCATTACTCCACCCAGCAAGCAGCTATTACAGAGATAAAACATTTTTTGTATCATGTTTAGTGATGAGGGAAAGGCAAATTTCAACAGGATAGCTTTGAAGGAAGAAGGCAAAGATTCCTGAATAATTAGATGATCATGCCTCCCAGAAAAAAACAACCTGGCCTGGTGTGATGGTTCAGAAATTTTTCCTGAACAGTGGAATAAAAGCCTGGTCTCCGTATCCTGAGCAAGAGTCAGAACCAAAGCAAGTGCAATGTTAACAAAGTGTGTTTGCAATTCTCTATCTCCTCTTGGTTTTTTTTCCCAAATAACATCTTATTCATTTTTTTCCTTCTGTTAAAAGGGCCTCATATGGAAATGAAACTTTATTACAGGCCAAATTTTTCAAACATGTCATCCTATCCAGCTATTAATCTTAGTATTTCATCAGGAACAAAGCAAGAGCAAAGACTTTTTCCTCTCTGCATAGGTCAAAGTATAAAAACAGCAACAAAAAAATTAACAATTCCAATTTTTTTCCTTTAAAAGATGACATTGTCAGTGATTTTTGAAGGTTTCTGAATTCCAGTACAACACACAAATGACAACGTGCAAAATCAATAGACAAAGGTATCTTAAAGAAATATTTTCTTTCAGATTGTCAATTTAAGAACTTGAATCACTGCTAAAATCATTATAATTTTCAGTTAAGTTAGAAATTGTATCCCTTATCAGATATAAGGAAGAGAGAGAGTAGAGAAAAGAAATTATCTATTAATAACATGTCCTTTATTTTCTTCAAAGGACCTGGTTTAGATTGATTACTTTAGTTAAAGAAGAGAAGTCATTGTACTAGTAGTAAAGAAAGCAGATATAGTATACAGTATGTGGATAAATAATTGACAATCTTTACATGGTAATTTCTTGGTAACTAGCATAATCACTGTTAAAGTATTTGTGAAGAAAAGTAGAACTCCTTAGAGAAAATGCTGTTCCTAAAGATTTTCATGGGAGCTTAGATTTATATAGTTTAAGATTATTACAACTGTCTAGTTATGCTGGTCCAAGTCCTTGAAATTTTTAGTATGCTTACTTCCATTTACAAGAGCTGTGTAACTTACACAGATATTTTCTCTTTAAAGAGGTAAGATGGAAACTAAACCAGACTAGCTAGAGCAAGCTTTTTAATGGAACAAGTAATTTTAATGCAATTAGAGGGGAGATATCTAGAGTGGGAATAGGTAAGATAGTGGGTTAAAAGTTGAAGAAAAACAACATTAAAACAAAGCTTGCTTTTTACTTCATCAGAAATTTACAGAAAATTTGTTTCCAAAGTCTGATTTTATTGTTGCTAAAAGGATAAAACACAAGTGTACTTGAGAAAGGTACATAGAAACAACTGGGAGGCAATAGATTCATTATGTTTGTCATGGGAAGTACAGACTTGAAAGCCAATCAGAATGGTTTTACTGCGTGATAGATAAAGTAATAGTAATCCTCCCTAAACTGCCAAAGGCTGCAAAATCCCACTACGATTTCACAAGGTATAAAGTTAAGTAAAATGAATAGCTGCTGGATAAGATGATCCAGAAAACTTTTCTCAGATTAAAGAACTAGAGATTAGTTTGAGTTGGAAGGGACCTTTTATAGATCATCTATTCAGATTACCCTGTGATGGTCAGGGGCATCATCAACTAGACCAGGTCAGAGACACATTCAACTGGACTTCGAATGTTCCCAGAGACAAGACATCCAAACCTTCTCTGGGCAATATATGTCAGTGTTTCACCACCCTCACTGTAAAAAATATCTTCCTTATAACTAATCTAAATCGATCATCTTGTAGCTTAAAACCATTTCCTCTGCTCATCACAACAGGCCCCACTGAAAGGTTTGTTGCCATCATTGTTATAGGTCCCCTTCCAGTACCAACAGGGTATCTCATCCCTGTAGTATGAGTTGTTCACACAATCCTCATATTATTATTTTCTGTGCAACACCAGCCATGTCATGTCAAGGCACCCTTTATTCTGTTAAAGAGTGATTGTGACAGTGAGTGTCCATACTCTCATTCAGACAGTATTTTACCTAATTCAACAGCCCTGTCTATGTTCTGGTTTTTTTGGAACTGGTGCACAGCTCAGTCGCTGTCCACTACTATGTAGCAAGGGCTTCTCCAATAAATAAATGTTCTCTTGTTTATTTAACAAGTGTCAATATAAGTGTCTGAAACATTGAATGACCCTTTATCCATTAACCCGTTCCACCACCAAAAATACACTCAAGGGACACAGCACTGGCAAAAATACTATCCTTTAAAAAAGAACATGCTACGATATTATGCAATTGTTCCTCCTCCAAAATAATAATTTTCCTTCTTTTCTTCCATCTGATTACATTATAAAAACATTTTTTCCAGTTAGACAGCTTTTTTTCTTCTTCATTTTGTTAGCTTTTTCCTTTCCCTCTGTTCTGCAGTAAGCAGACTGTATGCACACACACACATGCACATCCACCCCCCACCCCCGCCCTTTCTCAGTCTCTCTGCTTTTAGCAATAATTTGCACATAATGGAACAGCCAGAGGGGGGTTTGATCAATGACCTCTGTCTCAGAGATGCTGTTCCAAGGGAAACACATCTGCCAACATAAAGTATTGGAGCAATCATAGCTCAGTGAGCGCCGTAATAAGCAACTGTTACACTGGAGCCATCAGTCATGTTCAGTTACAGACCTGAAAGGATATGGCACCTCAGGGAGCAATGTCCTTCCATAAATTTGGGCAGCAATGAAGAATGATTTGCAATCAAGTAATAAAAGGCCTAAAAAAGGTCCACCACGCATACTAACATCCAATACAGCTGACAAAGAAAATAAAAAACCTTGGCATTGTTTGCTCGTTATGTAAACTACACAGCTGTCCAAGCAATTAAGATATGATTTTGGGAATTCTCTCGTAAAAATTTGCTAACAGCGCTTCCACTTGTGAAAGTGACATTCTTCTTTATCAGTAAAGTGCATTTCATTAAGGTAATGCAATTTCATCTAGCTTAATAGTAGGAATTGCTTAACCTTATGGCAAGAGTACGTAAACAACATAAAATTAATGACACTCCATGCATTGTGGGAATAGATTTGCATTAGTGACAGCATTGATCAAGTAATAGAGAAACTAACATGCATTTCCAATTGTTAGTACTCTAGGGATTCCTGTTCGCTATCTGCAAAGTCATATTTCTGGTCTTCTGGTTGCAAAACTGTTAGAAAATATAAAATTCAGAGTAAGCGTTGCAATTTTTCAGTACTAACACTAATGAAATAAGCATGATAAAAGAGGCATGGGTATGAGGGGATCCATCTTCACAGGCAGGCTAAAAATATAAATGAAACAGAAGAGATGTGCAGAGGTCTTCTACAAGTGATGATTGACTTTATATGTGCAACAGCCAGATGATTCAAGAGGTTTTTTCTTCCATTCCTTTAGATGAGAAAATTTGTTAGTGCTGAAGACACTACCTCATGTTCTGATATTTTTATGAATCCAGCTACAGGAATGTTTATTATGCTTATATGCTTTATTATTTCTACTCTTACCATTAATGGTATGGCTATGTGGTTTTGCACAGTATTATGGGCTGGACAATTCTCTAATATTCAAGATTTTTCACATGCCAAAGTCAAGAAAAAACACTGAGGACATCTAAAGTCACATCTGCTTACAGATCTTTGGTTTTTGTACTTCCTTTCTTCCAGTGATGAGTTTTACAGACACATAAGACACAGCATAGGTCTATCAGCAGATAGTTTTAGGTAGTCTGACCCCTTCCTTATCAGAGAGGTTTGTCTCAGGCCCCTCTTGATGCACAAGGTGAAGAAACGTCTGGCTGCATAGAGAGGCTTGGTGACTTCCTGAAAAGTCTCCCTTAGGCCAGCACAAACATGTCAATCCATAGGAGTAGCCCCTGTTAAAACAGCTAAATCTTGATTGTTAGTAATTATATACTGCACTGAAGATCAGCTTTCAGTTCCTCTTTGCTCCAAAGGAACAACTTAATAAAACTTGTCTGAAATGCTCTCATTTTATTAGTGTATGCCTTTGTTTTCTCACAGTCCAATTAAATGTTGTGGTTTGAAACCAGCTGGGAATTAAATTCCAAATTAACCTCCCTCTGGTGAGAGAAGAACACAGGCAGACACTCTGGGCTGAAATAACAATTTACTGAAAACAAACAGCAAGAAACCAACAGAAAGAGCAACAACACATTAATAATAAAGGTATACAAAAGAGAGAGTGATTTACACAAAAATCTGCTCACCACCCTGATCTAGTTCTGCACGGCTGCTGAGACAAAGACAAGTGGTGGGACATGACCACGGCTGGCACCACGTGGCCTCCTGCTACGAAGGAGAAAATGGCAAATATTACCACAGCCCTTCCGTGACAAACTCCCCTTCCATGAGCCAGCGGAAAACAGCGACGGACAAACCCCCCCAAGCCGGATCGTCCGCGTTGCTCCATTCCACCACGGCTCCTCACGGCACCTGTGGTGCACACACTCTGCTAGGTTTGGCATTATTTGGCTGGGCTGGGCTGGGCTGGGCTCAGCTTGACTCCATTCTACTCGGCTGTGTTCATCACTTGGACTTGCATTCTCCCACGGGAAAGAGGAACAGAATGGCTCTGCTTCTGCTGTGCAGTAGTGTTCCCTGCTTCTGCTGTGCTTCAGGTGTTCCTCCTGACGCCACATCCCCAGAAATGACATGTATGGTATAGAACAGTGAGCTGGTCACACTCACAAAGCTCTGGGCGCCACCTCTCAACAACTGTGAGAAAACTAGGGCAATGTATCAGCAGGAAACCCATCACAGAGATGATGGAAAGTAGGGAAATGGGGAATGCTTTAGCAGAGATTGGTGAGACATGTCCAACAAGGAGTGCTACCTCTTCTGGGACTTTTATTTTGGTTTGGTTTACGGCTTATTTCTTATTTTAGAGCTTTTAATTTAAAAGACCAAAGCTAACTCTGGCTCTCTTCTCCAGATGCAGGACATAAATGAAATTATTACCTGTAAATCCTCTTCACATAATTAACTTCATGACTGAAAAAATGCCTCAGGCTGCAGATGTTCCTGCTAAAGAAACATTCACATAGTACACAAGCTTACAACACAGGCATGGTCTCAAGCCTCCTTAAGCAATAGCAGTGCAAGGTGTTATCTAAAACAAGGGTGGGTGAAACTGTCATATAATAGTGGGTTAGACTCCTTCTTCAAAGTGTCCTTTTCATATTGAAGTCATTCTTCAACAAGAAAAATATTCAAAGTTATGAAACAAGAGTCATGCAACTAGAGGGAAAGGACGTTTTACTAGCAATCACCCAGGTCCTTGACTATAGAGACCTGGAGTGGAAAATCCAACAAAGAGTAAATTCCTCTTATTTAAGAGGCACCAGTATGTCATTCCAGATGGTAGGCCAGACACATTGCTGGATTAATGAGAGCAGAATCAAATGAACAGTATAAATCTGAAGCCTAAAAAGCCTAAATCTGTATAATTCCTAAACCCATCAACAGGACAATTTCTAGGTAACAGAACAAGCAGGTCTCTGTATGGATATCTCTAAACCAAGTAAGAAGAAGATTAAGAGAATGCAATCTACAAGTCCCTAAAGGCATTTGTTCTTAAACAGTTTACTGCTTTACTGTGATACACAGTAGTCTCCAGGATACTGTAGTTAACAGTGTTAACTTATGACAGGAGAACTAGTATCAAGCCATGCTAAACAATTCCTGCAGGGTTTTGGAAGTCTGAGATTCAGACTTACAAAATAAGCCCTTTTAAAAATATTTAAAGGCGTTTGGATTTTTCCTATTTTTTTGCATGTCAGGCTACAGCTAGTCTAAGAAAGCTAGGCAAAGATCCTATTATCTTTATTTGCTATATCTGTCTGGAAGTCCTCTTTACAGGAGAAAATTAGACTTCATAATAAATCTGCATAAGAGATTACTGTGTCTTTCATAATTTAGTCACCCAGTCGTAGAGGGAGGAAATCAGCCTGACAGCGGGCATTACAGGTAGTGCTAAGCAGCTGTCCAGAAACCTAATTTCTAGGGGTAAATCCTGCAGATAATGTTTATTTCTAAATATGAAACAATTACATTGTTTCAGAGTTTTTCCAGTTCTATCTCCCGGGGCTTACAGAAAGCACTGATACTCAAAAAAAATATAGGGGCAAAACCACTATGGATTTACATAGAGATCTATTCCCAAGTACCAAGACAGAAAAAATTTAAATTCTTCTAGAAAAGATTACTAAATCAGAGGGCCACCATGTCTTAATTCTCTAATACCTTGATTTGATTTCATAGGTCCCATTCTTTCATTATTTTGGCACAAAAAGCTCTGCTCTCCAAATATGTTTCTCCAGTTTCCACAGGATTGTTTATTTCCATTTACTCAGCAAAGTGATTTTTTCTTAAAAGGTGATCTATCAATAATGGCTCCAGTCTTGAATGGAAACCCATTTATGATTGAATTAACACAGTAGATCTGAGGGAAGGAGAGATAGATTTGAATGCTTTACTTTCTTCTCATTTTTTGTAAGATCTATTTGAATCAGATAATTGTGTCCATCATATCATGCTTCTTAATCTATACTTCTTCTGTGCCCCCAGTACAGAATTCTGATTTCTGCCAATAGTTAGAACTTAATATTCCCCCTCCTTGTTTCCATCTCAAACACCTTTTAGTAAAAGTCACTACTCTGGTGATTTTGAGGATGCATGGTCCCCTTTGCATCAGTGAGACTTTTTGCAGCTCTGAGGGCTCTACACATCATAAAATACAGACGATGAAATGTTTTGCGTCTTAGTTAGAGTTCAGTGGCCAAAAACCAGGTATCTCTTCTCTTTTAGGTTTAACAAAATATAAATAACTTATGAAAGAGTTTAATCTATAAGTACAGGACCAATGTATAACCCTCTTGGACTTTCAGGTACTCATGGTAAATTGCACCATTTGAAAAGAAGGGTGTGATTTTTTAAAAGGTCATATCAAAAACCATGTGTTTTATATCATAATTAAAATATTCAATTTAGTTGAAAACCACCTATATCACATATAACTTCTCCTGATTAGATTTACACTTATTTCAGTGACAAATCAGCCTCAACACTATCTCCATAGATAAGAAAGCATATATTGGACTCCTTAATGTCCAACCTCTTGCACCAGAACTATGAAGATGTTGCCTCACCTAATACAACATAACTATCATGAAGTGGAAATCAATAAACAAAGACATTCCTTTTATTTGTCTTTCTCTTCCCTCCAGCTCTCGTCATTCAAATCTAATGTTTTCTGAATGTTTAAGGTAGAAAAACACACAAAATTCATACAGTTCACGTGTCTCTTTCACCACAGACTGACAATTGTCTCAATTCTATTTTCCTTATGGATAAGATTTTGAGGGGTTCCATGTAATGGAGGCTGTTTGTATTTCCTGAATGCTGAATATCTGCTTTACATGAGACAGTGACTAAGAAAGATTTTGTTATTTTAAAATATTTAATAGAATAGATGCTAGACCAACTGGAGTCTTAGTCATTCTTCAGAACCTATGAACTCTCTAATGTCACATCCTAAAGTTGCAGTACCTTTTATTTGTCATTAATTTCATTTAAACATAAGACCAATGAGAACTATATTTCATGACACTCTTAAGTGACTATGTTGTCTACAATTCTGATAGTTCAATTTAATTCAAAACAGAAAATAGTTTCCGTTCAATCCATCTCTCCAATATTGCAACCACTTTCCTGGTCTGCTTTAAAATATTTAATAGGATATAAAAAGTATTTATGCTGGACATTTGCCTACTAGTAAGGCTATTGTTCATTCCAAGTGACTTCATAACTTTATATTCATTGACAGTCAATACCAATACTTTCATAAGTATATTCTACCTATTTAACTAATATTGAGCTGCAATTAAAAGCTTTCTTTCCCTTTCCCTAAGCAATACTTATTTGCTGCATAATTTGGGCGAGACTCATACAAACTTGAGGGTTTCAGTGGAAAAAAAACCAAGAAAAACAGCAAAAAATGTTTTGACATAATTTTTTGGCTTTCAAATAACAATATAGAGTGAAAAAAAAGAAAAAAAAAAAACCACCACAATTAATACATCAGAGAGCTCTGCCAGGCTTTTATAGCAATACAGGATTTTTCAGCTATAAAGAAACATATTGAATCTTCAGAGCACAGCCCATTCTTCACTGCTTCAGTTGTCTTCTTTTGTTTACAAGTCCCTGCCATCCTTCTCTGTGAATTGAATGCTAAACTGTCTCTGGAGAGACGTTATATTGCTTACAGAATGCCTCAGCAGATGGTGCTTCCTGTTGCAACAGAAGGCTGTGATTACACCTGAACTCTTCAAGAACTCTAACTTACACAGAAAAACAAGATAAATGGAAGTCTTACAGCTCTATCCTTTTCCTCCTCTGTTCTCTCACCTTCAGAAAAAAAAGAAAAAAATCTAGATTTGGAAACTGCTAACAGTTTACCACAATAGTTTGGCCCAACCTCCATTTCAGACATTTGATCACTCCATACCTTGTTATCACACTGCTTATTATAGTTATAACATGAAGAAACCTCCACCAGGAAGAGTCCATAAACACAAAATGCAGCACCATGAACATCACTGGATTCAAAAGCTCAATGGTCTATAGCAGTTTGATACTGAATGGAAAATGGACCCTTTTACAGAAGATCTATTAATTCTATGCAGGACAAAATTAATCCCATCTATTCCCCTGATCTGTTCTGTAAAATGTAAAGCTAATTTTAGGACCATAAAGCTTAAAATCAAGAACCATAGCAGCATAATAGGAAACTAAAAAATGTATCTATTCTCTTAATAATTAGCAGATAAATAATTACCATTGAAAGGCAGCCGTCTGAAGTAAAGAGTTCCTGTAAATTACTTTCCACTGTCTCTATATCCCAAATACTGTTCTGCAGGGTTTCTACAGACAGCCTGCATAGCTCATATGGACAGGGCAGGACAGAAAAGGGTCAATACCACTCTCTGCATGTATTAGTCATGCAAATTAATCTTTTTTCTGGCAAAGAAACATCCTTGTCTGTTGTGTGACTGCATTGGGCTCTGCCTACATCTACCATTGTTATTTTGAGCTTTGATTATCTTCAAGCTTTCAAACCCTCAAGCAGCTTCAAATCAAAACCAGTGCTCAATTTGTTTGTAGAGTTCTAGGTGATCAGGTACCTTTTGGGACCTTGCAAAACAGAAGTAGATGAGAATAGATCCAGGTCCTTTTCTTAAAGGAGTATATGGATCTTCCCACATCTTAGTGTCTAAGAAGCTGAAGTGCCACTGAAGCTAGAAAGGTTGCATTCATCTGTGTTTTTGTAGCCACATGACAATATTTCCACCTTGAGTGGATCCCCATCACAGCAGACCTGCTCTCCTCCCCACTCCCTGACTGAACTAGACAGAACACAAAAATGAGAAAGTCAGTCACAATGATTAGGTCAAGAATTTCCATAGGCTCTGAAGCACTTTTAAACACATGAGAAGAGATGGCAACATTTTCACTCACATTAATGATGAAGGGATCAAAACCTGGTGATCATCTCAGATTCCTTCACTTCCTTCTCCTGTACATCTATAACAATGACAAATCTTGTAACCTCTCATCTATGACATTTTAAAAACCTCACCACCAGTCATTCTACCACTGTGGTGGAATAAAACATAAAAATAAAAAAAAACCACACTCTCTTCAGTTTCTTCTCTCATTGATAAGATAATATATTGCACAATAATGTAGATGTCTTACCTCATGTAATTTACATCCTTCTATACTTCCTTCACTCCCTCTTATTCTTGATATATGCTCATCTGCTCATATATAATTTCATCTTCCTCATATTTGCCTCCTGTTTTCCTAGTTACTCATCTCTTGGTGCCAGTTAAGCAATTTTATCTCTCAGAGTTTTCCTCTCTTTTGACTCTTCTTAGAAAAATGCTCTGTCCCTAAGCTATCTATTCAGGTAAGCATCTATATTAAATTTTCTATTAACAAAAAAAGCGAACAAGCCAATAACAAAAAAACAAAAGCAAAACCCTACATCTTATGTAACGGAAGTAAAAGAACAAACAGACAAAAAATTTAAAACTGCTTATTCAGTGTAAGATATATCTTTACACTTCTTGGCTGATGAAAATAAATGGTTCATTGACTGCAGAAAATAGAATTGCTGCCTATTTTTAATGGCGAAGGTAAGCCGTGAACTCAGGCACACTAAAAAAAGCTCTGTGTCCTCAGCCATTAATCCTAATGCATGATTAGCACAGTTAAAGTTGCAGAAAAGTAGCCAGGACAGTTTCAGCCAGCCAAAACTCTACCCCTAGGGAAATACTATATTTTCATCCTAGTGTCTATGCATAGTCACAACTTGCTTGCCTTGAATATCAGAGAAACCTATTTCCTTCTTTCATCTTAGACAAGTTCAGAAATCTCCTCTAGTATTTAAAGTTCTCTGTTTTTTAATTTCACACGTTTTTCTTGATACTAGGGAGAATAATGATTCCTGTGGCTTTCCCTAGCTTCTGGACAAAAATTTAAGCTCTGACCCCCATCCCATTTCTACTGTCATCATCTGCTTTTTTTCTGAATGGACTTTTTTTTGCATTTTATGGCAGAACTCTCTGTTTCTCAGAAAATCAGCTTAAATCTTTTAATATTCATATGAACATTGTAATATTCTTAATATTACAATATTAGTATTTTAGTTAATATTAATTTTTTGAAATCTCTAAAGGGCAATAATTCCTAATGTATTTTTGTGAGGTGCTTCACAAAACAGTGAGTTATCCCAGATATTGTCAAAACATTTCAAAACTTACCAAATTCCATTTTCATGGTTTTTGGTTTGGAATGTTAGGAGGACAATAATGAACTAAGCAGCTGCTGAAGCAGCAGACCTTACTAGTGTTATATGGAAAGAGAAATACATTCAAACAATAAACCTCACTTACTAGCTGCATGCAAAGATAGATCACTAGATCTCTCTAAAGAGGTTTCAAAACACTTTCCTAGAAGTAAGCAAAAAGATATTTCATAAATTTTAGATACTTACAATACTAGAAATAGTATATTCTGCTGAATCTTCAAATATCAGCACATCAGCTGCTGTTCATCCTGTTCTTCATCTATGGGAAAGCTTAATGATTGCTGGAATTAAATCACGTTATCTGATGTATTTTATACCTAAAAAAGTACTTTTTTTTTTTTCATGGTTGATGAAGGCAATTCTGAATATGTCCACCAATTAGCAATTGACCTGCAAAAAAATCCTTTGGCTTAGCTAATTAACAATTAATGTTCAATAGCCTCCTAAAATATTGTATTTCCTAGCTACCAATCAATATATTTGCATTTGACCACAAATGTCAGGTCGTATCTCAACTAAACTCAAATAAAGTCACTTTCTTTCCAAAGAGTTGTACTGGATGTTGTCTTTTTGATTAAACTCTTCAGGTTTCTTTTTGTATTGACAGAAATTATGTTTTCTTTATCTTTTGACTTATGTAGGTACATAAAGTAATAATAAGATGTTTTATCAAACATGTTCAACACTACTTGGTATACAATCATGTCCAGAAAATCATGTTCTTCCTCTTCCACTGGATGCAGGGGACCAAAAGTTCAGAAGGAAATCACAGTAATTTTGTTACATTCCTAAATAAATATCATGGTTCCTTCATGGGATTGTTACCAATATGTAAGGAGCCTTTTCCTCCTTCTTTTTATTTTTTTCCTCAATGCACTGCTAGTCATCATAGGAACTCTTTGGGAAAGAATCACTAATGCAGCCACACAGGATCTTTTCAAAGCTCTCTCCTGTCTACCAGCACCAAGACTGACACCTAAAGCCCAGGCCAAGGATACTGCTCAGCTCCTAGTCAAAACACCCATCCAAATTAACACTGATTTGCAAAAAAATATGTTGATTCAACAATGCTGAAACACTCCCATCCCTTTTAGCCGCCAATTTGCATACATATTCTACTTGTCATTCAAATCGGTTAAAAGAGTGGGAAGCTTATGGACCATGATTTCAGCCTTGTTCATCCCTTAACAGTTAGAGTTGCTGGATCATTAATATCAATAATGAGCTAGAACAGCAATTAGTGTCTAAATGAAATATGCCACAAATTACAGATTTATCATTATGTTTGTCAGTAAAA
Source organism: Daphoenositta chrysoptera (assembly GCA_013397915.1). Taxonomy (NCBI): domain Eukaryota; kingdom Metazoa; phylum Chordata; class Aves; order Passeriformes; genus Daphoenositta; species Daphoenositta chrysoptera. The sequence goes on from VZRO01000709.1 coordinate 41,183, forward strand.
GTATACTATGGCATAGCAGGGTAAGCAATTGCATCATTCCAGAGACTGCAAAACTACAAGTTCTTCCTAGAAGATCTGAGAAAATTAATCAGAAATGCTGTCATTTTATTGCCAAACAATTTGTGTGAAAGACACAGCATGCAGTACAACAGGAAAATCCAGCAATTTTTTAAAACTGCAAACTCTTAAGTGCTGTCTGTTAACAAGTTATTTGTTTGCCAGCTTGTCTGACCTATTGCCTTCTTCCTCAGATGCTTCTCCTTTCACCGGTTTTAAACTCTTTATCTTCATTCTGTTCTTGGACTAGACTTCAGACACTTCCTTTCACTAAACTGGCTCAGACAAAAACTGCCAGGCTGCTTAACTACCCCATTCTTCTCCTTTCTTTTGTGCCTATTTTTCAAAATCTGTGGAAGAGCAAGGTTCTAAAGGTTTGATCCTCATATATCATTTATGTGTTTTCTCATGAAGTTATTGCAATACTGATCTCAGAGATATGCTGCTTTTAGTGTATAAAAAGTATTTCTAATCCCATCTCATACAGATACCATTTCTACCATTCCATCTTCTTCAACATTTCACTGCAGCAGGAAGAATCATGCTAATCTGGGGTTTTTTAAGAGTATGTTATTGGCTACTTCAGCTGAGTTTTAACATGAGTTTCTGAATTAATTGCTTGACTTAACTTTTAGGATACAGAAAATTCTCATCAGTTTTATATAGTTAGAAGCACTTTTTTTTTTTTAATATGCAAATATGTTTAAAAGTACAAAGTATTCTAAATGCCTAGTATATAAGGACTACAAATAGCAAAAAAAAAAAACCCAAACAAAAAACAAAAAACCAAAAGCAATAGAAAGATCAGTTTGCTTGAATCATTTGCCAACAAATAAAGACCAGAATTTGGATGATAATCAGCAAAATGCAAGGTAGCCAATTTGAGAAAAACTCTCTCTAGTTACTAATTGTAAGTCAGCAATTGTTTATATAAAAGTTTGCACCATGTGTTTAAACAGAGTGATTCCTAGTGCTCAACTGCTTGGAAGAAATTTATGCTGCAGATTGCCTGCTACTCAAGTTAGATTCTTTCCGGTATTTCTTTAGCATTTTCCAAGAGTTCCCTGGAAAGATGCCTGCAGTAGCTTATGACTCTAATAACCTAAAAAGAAAACACAAACTTGCTGTTCTAATAAAAGGGACACTCATATATGAGCAATGAAGAAAAAGTCAATAAAAACTTCAGCCCCATGTTTGGAGTTACAGTTTGTCTGTGAACAGTATCCCAAATTAATTTTCACACCTCATAGTCACAATTTCACAAGATGTTTGGGAGAATGGACTTGTCATATAGTCAAATCACTGTAGGAAGAACAAGGACATTGTCCCATCACTATCAGTCAGATTACAGTTTTCTGGTATCCACTTCTTAACACAATCTCTGGAAAAGCCTCATTTGTTCTGAATTCCTCCTTCATGGACCTCATCCTCTGAACTAGAGAAGTGCAGAGCTGCCGGCTACGGAGCAGAAACATTAAATAAGAATGTGAGGAAGTCTTTGAAGCAAAGCAAGAGGTAAGACTCTTTTAAATAATGGGACAGAATTGTTCTACAAGCCTTTAAAAAGGTTTAAACCTTTTCAAACCTTGCATTTCTAAAACCATACAGGTTTTGAGAACTGTCTCTGCAAAAATAAACACTGAGTTGTCAATCTGTCTCTCTTTTTTAGGTGACAGCATCTATTTTAAAACAAATAGCAAAGACAAAGAAAGCATTTGTCAGGCCTTTGGTGTAAGCTGGAAATTCTCAGTTTGTAACAAATTAAAGGTTTTTCTGAGAATATATTCTTGTGCTTCTTAGCTGCTGTCTTAAGGACTCTACCAAGAAGAGCAAGTGACTTGGGGGACCCAGCTGAATGGTTGGTCAGGTTTAGCACCTTCAGTTCCAAGTAATCAGTGTGACATACATCTCTCACTCCAAGAAACCACAGCTTTTTCACAATGGAAAAAAAATTGAGAGCTATTCTGGGAAGATTTAAGCTTGACTCGATAAATTGTAAAAGCAAAGGATAGAAAGTATATGTCACATATTCTTACAGCCTAATAACTCGATGACTGTTTATGAAGACAATGAGGAAAAAAATTTAGAAATTATTAAGCAGGAAACCCATACTATTATCTAATTTCTCACAAGCAGAATGTCAAGACTCAAATTTCTTACTCTACCATGACCACTTTTGACCGTGTAGCTATTTCTTGTAAATCAGATTTCACAGCTGAAAAAGTATTTTAAGCAGAGGAGCACTAGCAATAGTAAGAGATCCATGGAATACAACATGGTCACCACCTCATAAAAAGGATAAATATTACACCATTTTTGTCTTGAAACACAAACTTATACCCCTGATGGTGGACACATTGATCTGACATTACCATTACCATCTTGCATCCATGCAAGAACCTTATTGCAGTTATGCTGAAAAAACTCTCAGATTTGTGTTCTCTCTGTGCATAAAGTGTAGAGCACAATCTGCATGCACATAGTAACTCCAATTTACTTTCCTCATAGGCTTATATCTCCACAGATTCTTCCACTGTCACTTCTTTATCTTCCACTAGACAAAGGCACACTATGGGAAGAAATATTGGTCCGTCATTTTCAACAGGAAAGGCAAAGGACAGACCTGGCATTTTCTTATTTATCTCTAGATATGTCCTCATCAAAAAGGTCACATTTTCTATAAGAAATACTGTAGTGTCATTTTGTTGCCATGGGATAGTTTCTGCTCAAAGGCTTCGTTTTAGCTTAGACTCTTGCCTTCACCATTTAAAGTTCAGCATCAACATCATACACCACCCTTCATCATCATCAACATCACAGACACTAGTTCAGCACTGGAAACAGGAGTCAGTAAAGGCTCGGAAGGTCAGCGTAAGTAAGCATTCAGAAGTTCAACTGTTTATCAAAATAATTTCCATTTTTAGAGCAGACTGGAAATCCTTTAAAGGTAATCTGCATGGTAAGTTTAGGCCTTGACATGCAGAGGACCCTGAGAAGGAGATACATTAAGACTTTTTTTCATTCCTTTAACTGGCAATTTCTAAATACTAGTGTCTATCTAGAATAGAAAATTGTTGATATTTAGAGGCAAAACTGGGAGGAGAAGGAATAAGGACAGACAGAACCCAAAGCCCAAACTAATGTATCCCTTAGAACACTGACAACCAGGTTCGCAGAGATCAATTGGTGGGTCATTCTCGCACAGTTCCCACTCACCTGTCCTGTTGTGGGAGTCCCTGAGTAAGAATAGACAAATATCAGCTCACTGCAACCCTGCCCTGACTTCGTTCCCTATCTACTATACCAGTCAACCATTTCCCATTCCTTCTGGAGTATGCACTTTGAGGAGAAGATATAGTATAAGGTAATTTGAAGGATGGATGGCCAAGAAACAGGACAGTGTTCAAATTTGACTAGCTAGCTGGAGAAAGTTTATATGCAGTCCATCAGCATGCTGTCTCTTAGCTTGTTTCTGAAGACAAGCACAAGAACGAGCAAACTGTACACATAAATCTGCAGCTTTTTAAAAAGGAAAACACACAATCCCCTTGACAATATCTTTACACGTTGCCAACTATAGAGCAAAAAAGTATGTTCTCCCACCTCCTGAAGACTCCAGCTGATTGAAGTGACTGGGTTTCAACTTCTCTCACAAAAATGTATCTTCATGGAAAATTTTAGCTCAAATGAGTAATATTTGTTAAAACAGTTGTAATGGAAACTTCTGAGCAAAATCCCCAGAATTTCAGTGTGAAAAATTGTCAGATATATTTACTTTTTTTTTTTTCATTATTACAAGACTGATTGATGTACAAGCACAAAGGCCTGGACAGGAAATCCCTATATTGTACTAAAAAAATTAAAATCAGAGGATAGTGAGGCAGGGAGAAGTGTTCGTGAATAAGTTTGATGAAGGTGGGTTGAACATATTAAACCAAAATGTGCACTTTTTTTATTCATGGATCCTAGATAACTGGCAATGCAAAAGTTTTTTGCTTTGGTTTTGCACAGCAGCACTTACACAAAGTCATAATGCACAACCTCATTGCATTAGCCAGCTAGTGAGTGCTACTGCTTCTGCAAAGTCTGGCTGTACGAAATCATTCTGAATCAGAGGTAGCAAAGGAGTGGCCTTTTACTCCCCCTTCTTCAAGGATCTGCCAAGCATGTCAGATCGTTCATGTTAAATTATGCTGGATGGCATTGAGATGTGCACTGCTGTCATCTAACGGCTGAGTTCCAGCTGTCAAATCCATTGCACTGTGAGCCTCCTGTAGCAATCCAACACTGGTCCAAAACAGAGAAACAGGCCTTTATCCACTAATTTACGACTAGTTCAAACCTGTCAGATAAAGAATATGCATGACAATGAGAGAAGAATAATAATCTTACCAACTCTGACATTTTCTCCTTACCTGCAGACAAACTAGTTTATTAAAATCCCATGGCTAAACTCAGTTCTGACACAAAGTGCAATGGTTCTGTTGATTTAGTTAGCAGCTTATTTGACTATAAAGTTTAAACCTTCTCACCAGGCAAAAAGAGGGCAATTACTGAAAATTAAAAGAATATCCATACAGTCAAAATGTTTTTCTGTATATCTATACCTTGAATTGTGCCATGGCTCTTGCAATTTAACTCAGATTATCAGCTGAGACTCAGCAATAATTAAGCTTGTACCTTTTACATATTTATTGTCCTTACTGACCTCTCTATTTACTTAATAAACAATCTTTCTTAAGTTTTCCTGTGGTTCAGTCCATGCTCAGGAAACACTAATCTCTCCCAGGTTTTAGCTTTCTCAGTTCCCCTGCACCATGGTTTGACCTGCAGGCAAATGAAGCCATTCAAATATTTGCTTATCTTGTCATCTGTTCTCATCAGACCTTGCAATTCCTGTCATGCCCCACATGTCAGTTTAAAGCATAACGTCATTAATACCTCCAGTGCACTAATGGATGCTTCACACATGAACGCATTAATGAAATGTGTTATTGTTTTCCCTCACAGGACATTAACAATCTCGCTCATGCTGAGCCCCTGAAGCCCTGCAGTGCTGCTGAAAACCACTAGCTATCAAATGAACCCTCAGTTACGCCTCAGTAACTTTAAGTTCAAGTTTATCACTGAAGTGTCACTAATGTGAGGAGAAGATACAAGCCTCTAAGGTCTTTTGGGCCCAGCTTCAATTACCTTAAAGAGTAACAGGAGGCAATAGCTGCAAGGGAAAAATACACCATCATATAAATGAAATGCTGTCAAGACAAAATAGGAAAGATCTGGGTGTCAATGTGGTAATTTGTTTCCTGTTTCTACCCTTTGTCTGTGGACTGGTGGCTTGGATAATGAAGACAGGATTGCTTTTCTAGGGGATATAAACATAAATTGTCTAGTTTCCTGATAGAGATTTTAAATACAGGAGGCAATAAAAATTTCTTACTCAAACCATATTTAAAATTGCTTTTCAGTATCTTTAAGAATTATTTCCAGAGGAGTTATGAAATGGCCACAGCAGATTATGCAGCTTTTACATACAGTTTACCTAAAGAAGACTGCTAGTCTTCTGTTAGCCTGTGGTTGCAAGAGCACTTTGGCAGCAAAAATATAGCGGTAGCTTTTTCACATCACAAATAATGTCACTACCCCTTCTATAGGTCAAAGGAGAATAAAAATCAAGGTTTTCCCTGCATTTCCATCCACTATAACGATCAGCTTCTGATCTTGCTTTAGCAGTTTTTTTCACAAAGCCAGTGGATGAAAGTGTCCACTGTATGGTTAAACTTAAAAATCAAAAGTCATAGCAGGTGGTAACTTTAAATTTTCCTCTATGTAGTATATATGATTATGTAAGGTTCTGAACAGGATAAATAGAGAAAAGGACTGGAATTTTACCTGATGTTTCAGGTATGAAATCAGCAAATTCTCTTATACTACAGTCAACCTTTGGCTCTCACTTTATTCTCAAATAGTGATGCTCCTATATGGAGGCTATGAGCACAGCTAGCAGTAAGGCAATGGTAGGAACAGGCATTAGAGATCCCCAGCTGCAGAGGAAATGAACAAGTAAATCCTGGAAAGGCCATTCCTGGTTTGTTCTACTCTAGGACACCTCTAGCACCTCCTTATTGTGAACTCCCCTGAAAGGTCCATTTTTCTTCATTAGTCCAAGAAATGACAGGAATCTCAGAGCTCTCCAGCACAAGAACTTTCTGATGAGTAGCCTGCAAGGTCAGGAAGGTCAGCCACCCCTATTTCAGTTTACTGCCTATTAACTTATTCAGGCAACCCCTGAATGCCTTCGTATAGTTATAGCATAAATTCCATATACATTCTGCATATTGTACCAAGTAAGTGCCACAGAAATAAAACATAAACGGGAAGAATGAGTCTTGTAATCAAAATTAACAGAGTACTCCAGGAAATCAGGAACTTTTACTGCCACAAATATACAGCTGTTGTTTATAGAATCTAGTGGATTGCCAAGAAATGTTTCGCTCTTCCCAGGGTACCAGCAAATAGTTGCTGCTTCTTATTTCTAAAATTCAGACAAATGGAAATATTATCACAGTATTTCTAATATTTACAATCCAGAAGCATTTCTGATACTCATCCCCTTGCTCATACAGGCAGTCTTCTTACATAAAACATTTTCTTTTCTCCAGCATATATTTTCATAAAGAGCGTGGTAAAATTAGTGTCAGCAAATGAGTATTTTTTGTTCTCTGTGGATTTATTAGTGTTGTCATGTCCTCTTTCTTAGGATCTCACAAATCAGTGATGGATCACAGTGTCTCTGGCTCAGATATCACAGACTGTCTGCAGTATCCTAATTTTTTCTTTTTATTGCCATGAGCTAATCAATATGTCGCATAAATCTGTGACAACCTAATGTTATTGCATGTCATACTGGACTTCATTTCTGAACATTTCAAACGAAGAATTTTTCATTACCTACCCATTTCTTCCTCTTAATTTGCTAAGGGGAAGACTTATGCTGGAGTGAATAAATTTTATCCCATTTGCTGCTGAACAAGCTAAAATAAGGCATGGATCACAGCCAGCAAGGATTTCCTAATGACTTCCCTGGTTTTTTTTAATGTGTACTCATATACACCAAAGGGAAGAGTGTTCTAGCACCAGAAATTCTGATTGTTAACTAATGGAAAGGATGAATTGCATGCCGTTTGCAAATGTTGTATAGCATAAAGTACATGGTCACGTGCTTCCCACATAGTTATGAGTACACTCAACTTAAGCAACACAACCATTTCTTTGGTAACATGCACAGTAGTAAATTAAAGCACCAGGGAATATTTCTAGATATAGAAATCTAGTTATTACTAATGCTAGGTTTTTTTAATGGCCTCCACTGCTGTCCTAAAAAGCTTCCAGGTGCAGCTCAGGAGCTGGGAAGGACCCTTGCCCATGCTAATTGCCAGTTTACAAGCAAAATTTTGTTTCAGATGTCAGCAGTTTAAAAGAATTTGGACATAGACTGCTTTGTGTCAGTATTAAAAATGTTCTAACCTCATTTAGCCTACTTGAGTAGATTGCAGCCTTCAATATCACTCCAGATATATATGTTCATATATATGTTTATATATCTGTAATGATGCGCACACACATACACACACACACACGCATTTCCATATTAAGTTGTTATTGAATTCCTACTTAATCACTACGTATTTTTGTAAAGGAGAATAAGCACAGGGAATATTAAGGTGTGTTCAGGTACTGGTGTGCTACTTGGCATACTAAATGGAGGGAAAAGTATCCACCTATGTCTACATTAAGAGGCAATTCAATGCATTTACAATGATGGTGGTAAAACACTGACGCAGGTGGCCTGAGAGGTGATGGATACCTCAACCCTGAGAATATACAGGATCAGGCTGGATGAGGCTCTGAGAAGCCTGGTCTAGCGGTAAATATCCCCTCCCATGCCAGGTGGGTTGGAGTATGTGACCTTTAAAGGCCACTTTCAACCCAAAATATTCTATGATTCTGTGATTCCATTTAGAATGGATCTGTACATTTAAAGAACAGGTACTGAGGTGTCTTCATGTATACATCTAGACAACAAGCAACAGAAGGGGGTGCTAGTTTAGAGTACAACCCAGGACTGAGCATTCCCAACACTTCTGTAGTCTAAAGCTATCCAGTTCTCTAATGTATATGGAAATTAATTTATTGAAATATTGAGCACTGACATAATATTTTTTATTATCATTTCTACTACCAAGGTGTCTTTCTAGCTTCTCTTGCCCAGGGAAAGAGTCCCAAGAGCAGCAACAAGGCATGCATGAATAATAATGGGAAAGATCTTGCAGACGCAGGCCCCTCAGCTTATGTCAAAAGAAAGTTTTGAAATATACATATATATATATATTATATATATTCATACATATATATATATATATTCAAGTGTCCTAAGAATTTCCGAATTAACTTCACCTTTGGTTAAAAAGTGACTTTATCATAGCTGTTGATGTATTAATTAATTTGCCTTTTCACTTTGAAACAAAATCTAGTGCAAGGTATAAAATCTGAGCAATGCTATTATGCATAGGAGAAATTAACCTAAAATTTGTTTAGTTAAGAGCTATCTTTTCTCTTTGTTTAGTATTTTCTTTCCAAAGCCTGGGAGCAGATGCGGCTTTTACTCCTTTCTTCCTCATCAAAGCACGGAAAAAAGCATCTCCCCAGGCTGAGGAGAAGCTCTGCCCATTTGGTACTGCCTGCCCGAAACTATTAGTTCTCCATACCTTTAGCCAGAGAAGCTTCTAGTGAACAGTTTCATTTGAACAATGCTCAGATACACCACATTAATCCAAGAAACTCTTTTGTCAGTTAGCACTAGAGATTATTGCCCAATAAATACATACATACATATATATCTGTCTGTGTGTGTGTGTTTGTGTGCACGCTTGCAGAAAAGTAGCCAACTTTCAAAAGTGCCCAAGGGACACATTTCTGGAGGTGTTCAGACATCTAAAGAATCAGTGCCAGCTGGGTCTGTAAGTTGTTTAAAACACTTCCCATGATATACTTAGATAAAGTTTTGAAATGTTTGCAGAAGCCTAAGTTCTTCAAAGCTATAGGTAATGTGAAAAGACAGAGGGGGAGGGAAACTTAGCCCATAGGGAGAAAAGAGACTTTTGGTACACAGAAGAGCAGTGCCAACTCTTACTGGTCATGCCTGCATTGCTTCTAGTGAGCAGTCCTCATAGCAGCTGGGATCACAGCATGCCTCCTATCCATGTGGCAGCCTGCTCTGAAGTGCCTCCCTGTACACTACATCATCAAACAGGCACACACAGCTTCATGGACTTTATAGAATTCCCCCTGGCTATACTTCAAGCCGTGCTTTCAGACTTATTTTCTGTATGGACATGTCATGGTTTAACCCCTGCTTGCCATTAAATAGCCTTCAGCCTCTCACTCAGGCACACTCTCCGGTGGGACAGGGAGGAGAACCATGAAAAGGTAAAACCCATGGCTTGTGATAAGAACAGTTTAATAATTGAAAGAAAGTAAAATAATAATAATTAAATGTAAAAGAGAGAGAGAGAACTAAAACCCAGGAGAAACAAGAGATGTGCAACAGAAGTGCTCAGCAGCTGCTGACTGAAGCCCAGCCCATCCCTCAGCAGCAGACTGGTACCCCCTGGCCTGTTCCCCCCAGTTTATACACTGGGCATGATGTTCTGTGGTGTGGAATATCCCTTTGGCCAGTTCAGGTCAGCTGTGCTGGGTGAGCTCCTTCCCAGCTTCTTGTGCACCTGCTGGCTGGCAGAGCATGGGAAACTGGAAAGTCCTTGCCTTAGGGTAGGTACTAAAAAGCAGCGACTGAAATATCAGTGGGTTGCCAGCAACAGAGAGAAAGCCTACATATGTGTGACTAGATGCCTCAGAGTTTGGCGTGTATTTGTCTGATATAGTAAGATCTAATGAGTTGCAAGACTTCATTTTCACTGAATAATTTGGCAAAGAATCACACGGATGGAAATAGAAAGTACTAACTGTTAGTGACAGAAAGGAAGAGAGCAGATGGGGATCTCAGGGTAATCATGTGCAGTAAATAGGGTCACTTTTACTATGAACCTCTAAGCAAGACCCATGCTTTTGTAGTATCCCGTACTCTTGCTTCTATCTCATCCCTGATCCAGGTTATATTGCCAAAAATGTGGCAGAATGACAAGATTTCTGGGATGCAGCACAGAAGCCTAGCAGGAAGCAAGTCACAGATGATGTGATCTAGCTTATGGTTTCATCTCAATGAGTAAAGCCATTGCAATGCTTTAGCCATTGGAGGGTGATGATTTTTCTGGGTTATCCATGTAATTTCAGAGTTTTTAATATATTTTCATTATCCCTCAAGTTTCTACTCTCAAAATACATAGGGATATTAAAGAAATTTACTGCGTGGAGTAAGTCTGTCCTTTACAGAGTTAGTCCACTATGTTTTAAATCTCTAGTATTTCTACAAGCAGCGTTTGTGGATGACATCAAATACTGTGTAGGCAAGGATAATACAGCTAATGCACATGAAAGCAGATCTTAACTGTTTTAAAGAACAATGAGATTTACACAATACTTGTAACTAAGGAAGTTAGTTGAGTATTTTTAGGAATAAATATCAATAGGTAGAAAATATCTGAAAAGCTTCTTGTTTTCTGAAGGCTGAGAGACATTTCACAGGAAGCTTCCTATCCAATCTAATATTATTTAAAAAAAAAAAAAAAAAACTGAGTTAATAACTTCTTTGCCAAAATACATTAAAAACTTCCATATATGCTATCACACTGATAAGTCATACATAAATTCTACTCTGGTTCTCTAATACAATTAGAAATTTTAAGTACTTTGCAATACTGAAACTGATTTCTGAAAACAACTTTCAAGAGTTGTTTAATCTGTCCAAGAATATATCAATGAGGTCTCTTTGTGAATAAAAGCAATTCACTTAATTCAGTTGTATTTGCCGTTCACTTTCTGCAACTGTTTGTAGTGAATTAGATTCTGATCCTAAGACAAGGGGTTGATAAAACAAAATATCTTTCCTTCTTGTGCTAATAATTACACAAGAATCATCTGCCACAGAAGTCCCAAAGTCATGAAGTCAGGATGAGGAGTTACACTACACCGCCTGGAAAAGCAAACAGTACATGTATGCAGTGAACTGTAACCAAGAATTCCAAACACCGTGTTTCTAAGCAGTGTAACTGCGTAGCATCAGATTTTGGAAAACATTATCAAAAAATTATGACTGAACATCAGTCATCATTCATCATGAATGAATAAAGCGTTCCCTAGCTCAGACCAATGGTTTTTTGATTGGAGAAATTCTTGCATTTAGATATCGCATAGATTCTGGAATAGTTGCAATTCACGTTTTTTGGACTATAACAATTTGCTGCTGCATAAAGATCTGGTTACACAGACCCTATTCAGGTAGGTGCAAGTTGAGTCAATATGAATCACCATCCCTGCTCATGACAGTGGAAAACAATGAACAAATAACATCACCTGAACCTTAACAAAATTCATCCTATATTTGCCTCTCCACAGACTGTGCATCACTGACTTTGCATCAGAGACCAACTGACCTTATTATTATTGCCTTCATCATAGTCATAGTTAATCATATCACCAAACCCAAAATTCTTTTAGAAGTACTGTAACACTGATTGTTTATCACCTAAGAAATCAGAATCACCATTTTCAAGAACAATGGAAACCAAAAGATCTGTGACATCTACACATCTATCCTTACCTGAAAATTAATTTGTTTTGATATCTTAGTAATGTCCATTAAAAAAAGCCCAACAGCACAAGGGAAATATTTAAGATTATATTGCTTGGTTCCTCATGTGCACTTAAATTGTAAGAAGTAATTTGTTACAGAATAAGTATGCATTAATTAAGGGAATATTACATTTCAAGAACCTGATAGAACATGGAAAGACTTAAATTAGACTTCCTTATATCCACAGATTTTACATGTATAAAAAGTGAATTCTCATTGAAGCTGTCAAGGCTTCTGGAAAAAAACCCTCGATTTTGTTAGCCTGTCTACTTCTAACTCTACTTCAGTTTAAGTATATTGCAACATTTAAGTATATTGCAACATTAAGTATATTGCAGCATTTGGCCTCCGAGGCCAAACAGGCTGATCATTACACCTTTGTGAAGATGAAACCTTTCAGCCAGGCACAATAGGCATCAATTCTGATGAATCCCACAACTGCCATTAACTTGGAAAAATCCCCTTCCAAAATATCTTTTTTATCTGTGTCTTGGATTTAAACTAAACAGTTTGGTGCACTCTGTGGGCCTTGCATAAAACTCCCAGAGAAAGAGTATTTATAGGAAGCAGAACCATGTTAAACAAAGAAATCAGGAAAAACTCAAGAAGAATAACATTTCCAAAACATCTGATTTTCCCCAATGCATTATTTGGTCTGACACATTACTTCTAACTAGTCTCCTGCCAATAAATAGGACAACTTATATAAATTAGGACATCATCTAATTTCATGCAAGACTTTGGAATCTAAGTATGGGGAATTCACAGGGTCCCTCTTGGTGATATCATCTGGATAGTAACAGCTGATACAATATGTGAGCATGAAGAGCATACATGAATGGCCCATGCAAAATTTTCACAAAGCATTTGCCAAAACCCTGATAATGGTGTGAGGCATTTAACAAAGATTGCATGAGACTACCATCAGCCAAGATTAAACACTGTAACGAGAGGAATATCAGAAGATTCTTAAGAAGTGAGTGAGCTTGAAGAGAAAAATGAGGTTTTAACAGCAGCTGAGGGAAAGACCTTGGTAACAGAGCAGCCATTAAGAATGGGTCTGAAATAGGCAGAAGTCATGTTACCACTATTGTGACCTTTTCCTAGACCTGATGAAGCAGTTTCACTGCTAAAAGGGTGGTGAAACGAAGCTACCTGTCTGTTCAAGAATGTGGGTGAGCTAGTGATCCACAGATCCTGTGACAATGGCATTAGGACTTCGGAAAATTGCTATTTCTGAGGATTAAAGAAGCATGTTGGGAAATTTGTAGAAATTTTACAAGTATCTAGAGATAGGGTTCTGTTGTATTGCTGATAATGACCTTGAATGTGTCGGATTACTTGATAATTACATGTTGTTACTAAATCAATAAACAACTATCATCTGATTTAAACAAGAATTGAGCAGTGACAATATGCACAACAGTATTTATTGCCTTCAGATGATACCTATACTCTCTCCCTTCTGGAAAGCCAAAAAGCTTAAACATAATAGAGAGCTTCTTGGATTTGTTTTGAAACTAGGAAGATTTTCTTCCCCACTCCTCTTTTGTTATATGCCAGTTAACTCTGAAATGGAAGTGGTCCCACAACTAAACAAATGCTGTTCCCTTGACAAAGACCTTACTTCATACCTGTCTCCTTCACAAATTGTTCCAAAATTTGAGATTTTCAGGAGCTCTATCCCACTACCTAACCATTTTGCTGGACTGATTTTTTTCCTTTCATTTAAGTCAATTTCCTAAAAAGAACCTCAGTGAAACCTGCCCATTTATCCATGGGTTTGATAGAGCTACAAACAGGTGGAATTGGGACACTGAGGAGTCTATAGTTACTCTTCCAAACAGCAACTACACGTAATTACACAGTATAAGCCAGAATTTAGGCACGGCACATCTTTCTTAAAATCACCACAGAATATAGATAAGCTAATTAGCCCCCAAGTTATTCAATTCTAAACTTGTACAGTAAAAGCAAAATGTTTTATGTTAATTAGCAGTTTCTTTATAAAGCCCAAACCAGTCTTTTCTTACACTTAATTTAATAAGAATATTGCTTATTAGCAAGTCTATCAGAACAGCACAGCCTTGTGGGTAATTACCTTATCAGTTTACTAAACTAATATCAGTCAATTCCTTTCAGTGTGTTTTTCTCAGTTAAAAAGGTTTAAGACAGAAATCTAATCTAATCTGTATTTTGCCCCATCAATTTTAGGACAATGATTCTGCTATAATTATCTTTACTATTTTCCATGTCTATCACATGCCATCACTTTAGATCAGCATTATTCAGTCTTGCATAATATTTCCTGATATTTTTATAATTAAGAGATTCTTAATTGTGGCTTAATTTTTTGTTTTTTTTTTTTTTTATTGGTAGAACAATTGTGACTACCATTGGACAGCATTTCAGGCCCAGGAAATAAAATGGTAGAACATCTCATTTCTGGTTTTTTTTATTGAAAGATTGAATGGCCTTGATCATTCACTAGGAGTATATGAGGAATATTTCTATTCCTCATATTTGTTTTTGGAAAATGGACCTATTTAGACCATTCCAAGAATTCTCCAACTGCATGTCTACCGTCTGTGTAGTAAACTTTTCTGGTAGACCAAGAATTTCTGAGTACATAAATTCAGAACTAGTTTTTAATCTAAAGATAAAGATGGACATGTTGATAATAAAGAGCTTTTGGAAAAGAAATATTTATTTTTATAGAAAAGGCAATATGAAGCACAAAATGAAGTAGTAGCAAGCATTTAAGGCAACATCTACTTGGTGACGCAGAACTATTGGTCCTTAGTATAGAAACCTTAGGTAAAAGAAAGAGCCTTGTTCAGCTCAGTAGTCAAACCATTCAGGGGAATTGTCAGTATCAATACTGGAAAATAACTTCAAGAACGGACAGTTTTATAACTGAAATAAAAGACACAAAACCTTTTATTTCCGGAGATTTCAGCTAGCTTCCCATTACAATCTACGGAAAGACCTCATAGGTGTTTTGTTGTTTGACAGAATAATTAAAAGCTTCTGTTACAGAAATTTTCACAGGAGTAAGACCTATTTCAGTTCTGATGATGTGATAGAGCTATAAAACACTTGTTTGCAGTTTAAAAAAACCTCTCAGTTATATATAACCAATAAACAGAAGTTCCTATTTTTTTTAAACATGCAAAAGGGATGGGCTTTTATCTTTATAGACTTCAAGTCTACAGGTTCCTTAAAGCAAACCAGCTGCTAAAAATAAATTAAACATGTGATTAAAAATAAAACAGAAATAAAAATAAAACCAAACTAAAACCAAACTAAAACCACTTCTGCTGGGAAGGAAGGAAAAATTCAGAGACAAAAAAACCCTAATCAATTATCCTTTCTCATCATCAATGTAAATACTACTTTATAGACCAACACATTGCAAAGCAGATGAAAGATAATGGATCTAACTTAATCTAGATTAAGTAAATACATTTAGATAGGGATTGCAAAACTCTGAATTCAAGA
Source organism: Daphoenositta chrysoptera (assembly GCA_013397915.1). Taxonomy (NCBI): domain Eukaryota; kingdom Metazoa; phylum Chordata; class Aves; order Passeriformes; genus Daphoenositta; species Daphoenositta chrysoptera. Next base: position 56,553 of record VZRO01000709.1, read on the forward strand.
CCAAAGCTAAGTAGTCTTTGAGAATTCAGTGTCAATAAACCCACATGGAATAGCCTCAGAAAACTTAAAGCAACACAACTCCTCTATCTCTATAAGCAGTGTATAAACAACGTGCCTGCAAGACAAAGTCAGAGATGTTTATGCAAACATCCAGTATAACCATTAGTTTTCCCCATTCTGAAGCCATGATTTAATGAAGTGTCACTAACTCATAGTAAAAACCCTTGGTTTTGATAGCACTGCTGTAACGGTTCACGTGTTGGGAATGGGGAGAATACCAGGTACACAGACTACCATGCACAGTTTTATATATCTGTTATAAACTAATTGGAATGGAGACAAACTGTAATCAGACTTCTTAAAGTGTTGGAAATAACAGCTTCTGTAAGTGAAGTCAATGGAGAGTGGAAAAAAGAAAAATCTGTTTACTTTTGATGGTATTGAAAACATTATAAATGACTAGAGATAGTGATTCTTAAGTAGATATGAAACACTAACAAGAACTTACAAGTTGTCACAGATGTCAGTTATATAAAATGGATCCTTGTGCTAAAGGACACCTAACACTCCCTACAGAAAAGGGAAGAAAGCCTATTGCTATACTTAATGGATTTCCAAAGGGTACTGATGCATCTCTCTGCTGAAGACAAGGTGAAGAAGTTGAGACTGTTCAGGCTGGAGAAAAGGTTACATGGAGATCTCCTAACAATCTTCCAGTACCTGACGGGGGCCTACAGGGTAGCCAGAGAGGACTCTTCAAGAACTGTAGAGATGGGACAAGGGGAAAAGGCTTCAAGCTGAAAGAGGGGGGATTTAGAGTTGATATATAGAAGAAATTCTTTATTGTGTGGCTGGTGAGACACCACAATAAGTTGTGCAGAGAAGCTGTGGATACATCATCCCTGTAAGTGTTCAGGCCAAGTTGGATGGGGATTTGGGCAGCCTAGTCTAGTGGGATGTGCTCCAGCCCATAGCAGGGGGATTGTAGTTAGAGGATGTTTAAGGTCCTTTTCAGCTCAAAAAGCATTCTGTGATCCTAAATCCAGACTGAGGTCGTGTGTGTCTGCATTTCAGTTCCATCCTTTTGCAGGACAGATGATGCCAGCAACACTTTTCTCTGGAGCCAGTCACAGAATCCCAGAAGAAAGCATTATCTTCCCGTGTCCCATATTTTGGCTCTGCAATAGATTTGACACTTGACTTACTGAATTTTAAAACAAATTTTGGCTGTTTCTCTCTAATATTCTAGGGAATTAAAATTCATGATGCAAACTGATAGTTTCATAATACTTTTATTAATATTTCCACACTCTGAAGTTCTCAAGTTGAAGGGCAAATTAATTTTAAGTATTTATTTACACTGCTGAAGCTATTATCATCTACTTGTTTATATAGTACCAATTTTTATATATTACAACCTCCCAGTGAATCAGCAGTGCTAAATCTAGAACCCACTGAAAATATTTCAGATTAATTTATGGTCAGCTTGCTAGAATCTGATGCATGGCCAAATGCAGCAAATTAATTGTTCTGTAGGTTTATGGTTTATGTTCAGTGATGAGTGTGCATTAAAATATTTACTGAAGAATCAGATGGTTATCTTATAGATAACCACCAAATGAATGTAGGGAAAACACAGTGTGGTTGCATTACCTACAATGGAAAATTAGACAATGGTAGAAAATAGGAGTAACATGTGAAGTAGTAAATGATGGAACAAATCAGGAGGGCAGCAAGGTGTTGAAAATTAATCAATAATTGAAGTATCTTGAAGAGGAACACTACTGTATAATTAGTAAGTATCATCATTAATCAATTTAAGTTTCTTTTTTTTCAAATAGCCCGTTACACTGAAAAATTCCCCTACATGTTGTGGAAGGATGTATTACCTTCAGCATTTCTTTGAGCTGAAGGGCTTGTCAACATACTGACTATTAGGGACATGAAGTTCAAATGCAGAAGCTCTGTAATAGCTCTTCTGTTCAAACATAAGAAAGCCACGGCAAAGGTGTTACGTAAAACAAGGCAGTCTAGTGAGAGATCAGTGGATCTTTTGCACACAAAAATCCTATTAAAAAAGAGCCTTCAAGTATATCAGTACAAGTCAAATATATCAGTGGATCATATATAAGTAAAGCAATTAAATATTGCCATGTGAAATATGAAAAGACATAGAAACTACAGAATGAAGTGAAAAAAAAAAAAACCCAGTGAAGGTTTTGACCATGTAAATGTTTCTACCTACAATTTACAATTCATCATGGGGGTGGTACTGCTGACAATCCATGTTTCAAAGTTATAATCACAGATCATCTGTTGATCTGTTAAGGCCTGACTTGTTACTTATTCTGTTATTTTCCTGTAGTTGTCATTAGATATCACCATCTTACACATTTTCTGAAAGGTTACTCTTCTCTGTACTGAGAGAAATTAGAGTAATGAGAGAAGTAGCCACTAGCTGATCTCAATTAAATATGTATCTATGCAAGAGAGTGTAGGAGAGTCTATTTACCACACCAAAGATATAATTCACAGTTGAAAGTAAATCAATGCTTTCACATGCAATCAGTTTTTCAGCTAGAAAAAATTACTATTTTCCAACACTGCTTAATTTTTTCTTTCATATTTGAAAGAGATAATCCACCAACATGGAATTTCTGCTCCAGTGACTGCCCCAGTATGTGTTCTGCTGTCACTGATAGCAACACTGCCTTATTTGCTAAAACGTGAATCAGAAAATTTACCTCATGCCCAGCAGGTGCTTTCCTCCTTTGTTCATTAATTTATTTATTTATTGGGTTTTGCCTTTTAACACAATTCTGAACCACTGAATACTGACACCATTGTTTGAGTGAGCTTAAGGTATGATATTCTATGCTTTAGTTACCAGATATTTCTAAATCCAGGTCAACAGACATGCTTACACTTGATCCAAAAGGCTAAATCCCTCTCTCTTCAACCAAGAGATTTGAGCAAGAAAACCACAAAGAAGGATTATCTTGGCAAGTGTACGTAAAGCTTATTCTTTTACCTGACGCAGTGGGACAAAACTACTTTAAATCTCTGTAACTTAGCAACTTCCTTTTAAAAACAATAATATATATAAATAAATAAACACCTAAAAAAAAAAAAAAAACAACTCAGCTCCACAACTCTTATACTTAAGTAGAAGAGAATTCCACATATCAGCCTGAGCTTTGTCTGTCAAAGAGCTTGAATTTCACACACTTTTTACCACAAAATAATCTCTTCTTCTTGATGTAAACAGGGACAAAAAGGGCGTAAAAATGTTAAAAAGTCTGATGTCAAGTCGATAGTTATATAATTGTTTGGGTAGACCTTGTATATCTCTTTTTCATTACAAAAATGAGAGTCAGTAGAATCAGACACTGGGATTAAATGACATTGCCATGTTCTTACAAAGAAAAAACATTTGCTATCACATTCTATCGTTTACTATCTAAAATTTGCTGTCCTTCTCTGGTGTGAAAGATGTTCTGTATGTTCTGTCAGTTATGAGCATACATCAAGAGTGGCTAAGGTCCTTACCATGTGTACTCTAAACTGGAGAGTTATTTATTCAGAACCAAAACAAGTGGAAAAGGAAGATAAGCTGATTTAAGTTTCACTGACTTCTCATCCATTTATGGATGGTCCTTAGTACTATAGCTAGTTTGATTTTAAAGGTGTTAGGCATGTTGTTCAGTGCTGTTCAGTCTTTTTTAAACTTCAGGATAGAAAAGGAGGTCTAGTTTTAATCATATCTATAAAATTATACAACTTTTAGTGGAGGGTTCTCAACAATTCTTTTCAAATTCTCATTCCACAAGCATCATAAGGTTCATTTGCAAACATAAGCAATTTCTCTTTGATGGTGTTTTTACCCTTTGATTAATTGCAAATTAAAGCATCTCAAGCCAAAACTGAAGTCTCTGCATCAATAACCCATTCTCTATGCATTTATAAACTGTGAGGAATTTGAGTGATTTCTCACATACTATGTGAGAAATCACTCAAATTAAGTACTAGTGTAAGTTTTAACTCAACATATCTTTCTGCTGAAAAGATACCAGAACCAAGTAACATACTTGAATTGAAACATAAAGGAGATCAAGAAGGAGCATTTCTATATCAATAAGAGAAAAATCTCTACTGGGTCACATGCAAGGTCCATTTAGGCTAAGTTTCTGTCTCCAATAGCATCCGATAGGTAATTTCTTTCTAGCTTCCTAAAAGGGAGAACTCAAGGGTTTTGAAAGGGCGAAGTGACACACACACCTGGGGTGAATTTTTTTTTAAATGTATCTTGTAACAGACAAGTAAGTGTGGTGGTTTAATCCCAGCCAGTAGACAAACATGTAGACAGCTGCTTGCTCACTCACTCACCTTTAAGATTAAGAGAACATAGGAGAAATATTATAAAAGTCCATTGAGTTTGTTCAGCCCATAGCTGGGGTTCCCTCTATTAGAAAAGATCAGAACAGAATACAGGGCTTGTTGTGTTGTCGAGAAGCAAAGACAGCTCAGGCTGTCACCAGCTCACTTGCCCAATTCCTTCTGAGGCTGGTGCTCCATTCACTTGGGTTGTTCCTGCTGTATCACTTCCTACAACATAGAACTCAAGCCATGGGTTATAATATGTATAAATGTTAATTGTATATCCATTACAATCTGCACCCCTTCTCCCTTTAGACCAGGTAATAGAGTTACCTTTGCAACAACACCCGTGCATTGCACTTGTGCCAGCATGAATCCTGCATGGGTTGCAGTTCCTCTGAGGGTGTGCCTGCTCCAGCATGGGCTTATTCATGAGCCGTAGTCCCTCCAGGGGTTTTTGCTCTAGTTCACAGTTGAGTCCATTCATGTCTGGTATAGCAGTACAGGAATGGAAGCATTGCCAGGGTCTTATACCAGCCCAGGCACATGAGAACATATTGTTATCAAAATGTTACCAGGCATGGTAAAATAAGATGATAAGCAGCATATCAAACAGCAAAAAACCAAAACCAGTCATTAGCAAGCCACAGGCTCCAATACACCGTAAAGTAAATGAGCCTCATGGCAAGCATGAGAGCCTGCCAATAGACAGCTAAGCAGTTATAACAGCTATAAATCCAAATTACAATCAAATCTGATGTTATCTTGAAGCTCTTAAGCCCTGTTGTGCAACAAAAAATCCTGTGGTGGGTAGGGCAAATACCTATACATCCAGCCAGTCACTTCCTTCTCCCCTGGAAGGAGGAGAAAACAGATCAGAGACAAGAATATTCATGAATTAAAACAGACAATTTAATAGGGGAAGAAAAACTGCATGTGGAAGCAGAACAGTTTCACTGTTTCTCATGGGCTAGAAGATGTTTAGCCACCTCCTGCAAAGCAAAGCCTTAGCACATGCAATGATTACTTGGGAAGACACAAGCCAAAACCACAAATGTTCCTAATCCCTCCTCCTGTCCTTTTATTGTTTTCATTGCTGACTATGATGTTTTAGAGCATAAAATATCCCTTTGGCCTTTTGGGTCAGCTCTCCTGCCAGCTTCCTGCCCAGGTCCAGCCTAGTCCCTGAGAGAGGAAGTTGAGAGAGGAGAGTGCAAAAAAGGGAAAACCTTGATGCTGGGCAAGCATCTGAATACTCAGTGACAGCCAAAACATGAGTGTGTTGGCAACAGTGTTTCAGTGTTTCAGACAACACCACACAGACTCCTATTAAANTATTTCAAATAGACACAGTACAGTAGGGATGAAACATGATATTTATCTGGTGAATTTCCTTAATTTTCAGCAGCCTATATCTTAGGGACTTCCTGAAAATTCGCCATATGAAAGCCTTTTAATCTCTTTTGAATACGAGTCCAATACTGACATACACATTCTGTAGGAAAGACAGTCATCAAATAACAAAATCACTGTATGATTAGGGTTGGAAGGGCCTTTAAAGATCATCTAGTCCAACTTCCCTGCCGTGAGCAGGGACATCTTCAACTAGGTCAGGTTGCTCAGAGCCCCATCCAACCAGACATCGACTATTTCCAGGGGTGGAGCATTCACCACTTTTCTGGGCAACCGGCACCCATGTTTCACCATCCTCATTGTAAAAAACATCTTCCTTATATCTATTCAAATTCAACCTGCTCTTAATTTAAAACCATTGCCCCTTGTTCTAATGACATAGGCTCTAATAAAAAGTTAGTCCCATCTTTCTTACAACCCTTTCCAGTACAAAGAGGCAGGAATGAGATCCCCCTGGAGCCTTCTTCAGGCTGATCAATCCCAACTGTCTCAGCTTGTATGAGATCAGCCACCTGATCATCTTCATGGCCCTCCTCTGGACTGTCTCCAACAGGTTCATGTCCTTCCCATGCTGGAGGCCCCAGAGCTGGATGCAGTGTTCCAGGTGGGGTCTCACCAGAGCAGAGCAGAGGGGCAGAATCCCCTCCCTCCCCTGCTGCCCACGCTGCTTTGGATGCAGCCCAGGACATGTTTGGCTTTCTGGGCTGCTGCAAATGCACATGGCTGGGTCATGTCCAGCCTCTCACCTACCGGCATCCCCAAGGCCTTCCCAGCAGAATCTGTTCATCCCCCAGCCTGTGTTGGTACCGGGGGTTGCCCCGACCCAGGTGCAGCACCTTGCTGTTGGTCTTATCGAACCTCATGTGATTCCCATGGTCCCCCTCCAATAACTTGTCCACCAGGAGTTTCAACAGCACCTCTCAGCTTGATGCCATTTGCAAACTTGCTGGAGGTACGCTTGCTCCCTTTGTCTATGTCATTGTTTAAGTCATTAAACAATACTGTTCCCAATACGGACATCTGAGAGATACCACTTGTCACTGATGTTTATCAGGACACTGAGCCATTGACCACTACTCTCTGGGGAACCAACTCAATTCAACCAACTCCTCATCTACCAAGGGTCCACTCATCAAACCATCTCTCCAATCTAGAGAGAAGGATGTTGAGGGGAACCATGTCAAAGGCCTTACATAAACCCAGATAGGTGACATTCACAGTCCTTCCTTTGTCTATTGGAATAATCATTCCATCCCAATCATCTGAACACCCTGAAGGCTCTTTTGATCACCCAAAACCTATGCATTGCAACTCATCACTACCCCCATGGCAGACTAGTGATGGGCAGTAGCCCAAGGGCCTCACCAGGAAGTCTCCTGGTGATGTCCTTGACCTCGGCCCCAGGTTCACACAGCATATTGGACTCCATTCCCATTTGAAGGTAATCACCTACAACTACATCCTGCCTTTTTTTTGTTGTGGAAGTGTTTGTGATACAAAATATAGGTCTTCAGACACTGGTAATGCCTCCAGTGGAGCTGGGTCTTCATCCATCCTCATCATCCATTGACTGGCCATCCACATCCAGAGCCTCTTATCTATTGTCTCCATTCACTCTTTTTTTTTACCTTCTGCCTTACTGCCTTGTCTCTGTTGGGGGAAAATAGAGAACCCAGCTGATCTTGTTCTGTTTCCTGTTGGTTGTTCCTGTCTCAGGGAGTTAGAATGTTGCTGTTCTACAAGTGAAAAACATGCTTCATCTCTGTTGGAAAGGTTCTGTCTGGGGAATTACACAGGCAAGGGGAAGGGAAAAGGGAAAGCGAAGGGAAAAGGGAAAGTGAAAGAAAAAGGGAAGTGGAAGGGAAAAGGACTACATGACTTTAGGTACCCCTCAAAAAATCAATACACAGATTGTATCTTGTCCCTACCACATAATAAGATCTGCATCTACAGCAATCTCAATGGAAAAAGGAATCACAGAAAACTATCAAATAATTTTGTAAAAGTAATTTTGAATATTCCATGTTGGATATTGATGCAGTAACACATGACATGCAAGTATGATTTTACATATTTTTCACCATGTATAGATGTAATGACGCTGAAACATATTCTTCTTCTCTTCCTCTACAACTTCCCCTTCAGTTCTACTTTTTTGTAGAAGTTTTTTGCAAGAAAAAGGAAGATTGCATTATGCTTATTATAATTCTATCCCTTGCATATAATTTCAGCAAATTACTAGTTAAGAGTGAATTTTTCATGCTTCTCTATGCTTAAGGTTATATTAAATTTATTTCAATGTATCATCAGAAATTACTCAACCATTTCCCTGAAAAAGCTGTGAAAAAAAGAAAAAGGGAAATTACCCATTTATATCAGGTGGTTTGTTTAACACTTCTAGCCGCTTCACAATATACATTCTGCAGAATAGAAGAAAATAATCATCAAGCTACATTTTCTTTTTTGATACAAGTATTCAGATTTGAAAAAAAATAATAGTTGGAAACCAGAGAAATCTTTTGTCCAAGCTTAGACTGACATTTGTATTTTAATTCTTTGAAAGCTCTAGCTTTCCTTGACATTCCCAAATCCCTCCAGCCAGCAACTTGTCATTCTGTATTTATTGACATGGGACTCTTATGAGAAAATACACTTATTTATCGGAGATAATACTATCCATCTTGCAATGTCTCTTGTAAAACCAAAAGAGAAGTAAGTCTTCTACCACACAGAGCTATAACACCTAGGATGAAAATATTAAGCCTACACTTGGTTGTTCTATCTTCTGCAAGAGTTTTTCAAGAAATGTTTTACTCTTACCCCAGAGTAAGGGGACATCTACAGGAATTTCAGGTATCAACATGCTCATGTTTTCTAGCTAACCTTAGTGATTCAAGTAACCCCATAACTCTAGTTACTTATGTCTACAACATAAGCAATAAAATGTAAGAATTTCTTCTTGTGCAAGATGAATCCAAGGCTGAGATGTGAACAATTAGTATTACAGGCTCTTTGTCCCTGTTGGGTTCTCTTGATCCCTTGAAACAATGGAAGAGAAAAGATTAACTAAATCAAACTACAACACCCAGACCACTGCTCCAGTTGTCTAAATGGCTCACAACATATACTCGCATTCTAAAAAAGGTTTAAAAAACATTTTTTCTTCAAACAAATGGTGTTCACCATTGAGGAGGGCTTACTATTCAGAATAATTAATTTCAGGTGATATATTTTAGATCTTATGTTCCTCCATTATATATTTTACATGTTTCCAATAGGTAGTAGAGACCAGCTCCACAATCCACACAGTTCTGCCTCCTCACTCCTGGGAATTCAGCTGTCTCTCATTGAAGGTAATCATGTTTTACTGAAGAAACACTTTGCTTAGGCAGCTGTTTGGTGAGCTTGACTGATATGGACTCAGCCTCACCAATACCCGATTTAGCCAGAGAACAGGAAAAGCAACTTGGACGGAGGCACACAGCTTAGGGCTTTCTCAAAATACACCAGAGTTTTGCAATAGAGACAGCAGTTCATGCTCTATACTTCACTTACCAGCGTATTTTCATATTGAAACTGTAAATAGTGTGGGGGGCTGGGGAGACAGGGGACACACACTGAAAAAGACAATCAGATAAAAACAAATTATACATGAATTTTAGACTTTCAGCATTCCAGTTAAAGCTGTCTTGCAACGACTTTCAAAGTGCTAGAATTGTTTTACCTTTTTGCACTCAATAAAAAAAAAAACATCCACAAGACCAAACAAGGAAGAATCATTTGTCTGCAGAGTTAAATAACCAAACAGGAAGTTCTCTTTTCCAAGTGTTTACCTACTCACGGTACATAGGTAAAGGATTCATTTCCTTTGTAAAGCTCGCGTATACATGAACAGCTTGTAGAAATATTCCTGAATCATGAATGGAAAAGTCCTTGAGACTGTCGATCCAAGATTACCACTGAAAAAAGGAATAGCAAATATCTGATATCAATATTTATTTCACGGAATCATAGAATGGTTCATGTTGGAAGGACCTTAAAGTTTATCTACTTCCAACGCCTCTTCTGCCGGAAGGGACACCTTCCACTAGACCAGCTGGCCCAAAATTCCATTCAGCCTGGACTTGAACACATCCAGGTCACCCACGAATACTCTTGACAACCTGAAATAATGTCTCAGCACCACGTTGTAAAAAAAACTCCTATATCTGATCTAAGTCAACTCACTTTCTGTTTGAAGCCATTTCCCCTTGTCCTATCATTACAAGCCTTTGTAAAAAAGTCCATCTCTGTTTAAAGCCCCCATTTAAATACCAAAAGGCTGCTATAAGAACTACCTGGAGCCTTTTGTTCTCCTGAGTGAACAGTCACAGCTCTTTCAGCCTGTTTTTATAGGAGAGGTGCTCCAGCTGTCTGATCATCTTCATGGCCCTCCTCTGGACTTGCTCCAATGTCCTTCCTGGGCTGGGGACCCCCGAGCTGGATGCAGCACTCCAGGTGGGGTCTCACCAGAGCAGAGCAGGGGAACAGAATCCCCTCCCTTGCCCTGATGGCCACACTGCTTTGGATACAGCCCGGGACACAACTGATTTTCTGGGATGCCAGCTCATGTCCCACCTGACATCCGCCAGGTCCCCTAAGCCATTTTCATCAGGACTGCTCTAAATTTATTCTGTGCCCAGCCTGTATTTGTGCTTGGGATTTTCCTTACCGCAGTGCAGGACCTCACACTTGACCTTGTCAATCTTCATGAGGGTCATATGAGCCCATCTCTCAAACCTGTCTCCATCCCTCTGGAAAGCATACTTTCCCTCCAGTATAGCAACCACACCACACAGCTTGGTGTTGTTGGGGTGCACTCCATCCCACTGTCCATGCTGCCGACAAAGCTGTTAAACAGCACCGGTCCCAGTACCAGCCCCTGAGGACACCACTCATCACTGCTCTCCACCTGAACATTGAGCCATTGGCTGCAATTCTTTGAGTGTGGCCATCCAGTCAATTCCTTATCCACCGAGTAGTACATTTCCCGCTAGTTAAAAAAGGATGACACAAATCACCAGTGTAGATTTCTAGCCATTTTTGGCAGACAGCTACATATTATAGACTCTGGAGAGTACTCTGGAGATAGTGTAATAACCACGCTTTGTCATGTTTCTCCCCATAACTTCTCTAACTGATAGTCATTTGCTTGTTAGGAAAAAACCGCCCCAGGTATTCTTAGTCTCTTATTTACTAAGTTTTGAGAGGATAAGCCAATTGAATGTCTACAATCCTTTAGACATTATCTAATAAATCCTACTGAGGCCAGCAGTCAAAAATAGTTGCCCAAATATCTGTCACATCCCTCTTTCCTTAGGTGCAATCAGTTGTTGCAAGTCTGGATTGAATTCTAGGTTTGGAGTTTAAGCTATTAGACTGCCTATGTATGGAACTCATTTGAAAGACAACCCTTCTGCATTGCCATACTTGAGGAATTACTAACACCAGAGTCGGAGCTGGAATTTCAGTGACATATGAGAAGACACAGATAGTAAGACTCTCAGATTCAAAAAAATACTTTCTTACTTGTCCCAGATCAACCTTTATCTGTCCCTGGAACACACTGAAAGTAACTGCTGAATGGCAAGAAGATGCAAGAAGGTGACTGAGGATGCATATGGCCATTGAGTTAGTTGAAATGTGGGGACTAACCTTCTGTATCTCCCACACCTTGATTAACTTTTATCTGAAGGAGGTTCACTCCATCTGCTAGGACAGCCAATTCTACTCTGTCAGTTTAATTATTTTGGAGTACTGGTAATACAAAGGTTAAGCCTGCTCTTGTAGGCTAATTCAAATTAGCATCACTGTGCCCTATAGTAACTGTTCCACTATCATCTTGTGAAGAGCCTGTGAAAGTGACATGGATATTTGCCTTCCTAAAACAACTTTCATACTCAATTCCTAAAACACATTGCCAATTAGGATTTTTTTATTTATACAGGAATTAAGATCTCTTAAACTATACTTGCCAATAATTCCCATTTCAATTGTACCACAATAGAAAGCAACGTTTACATCAATTAAAAGCAAGTGGTTCAGCCATCTATTTTAATATATATGTTTAAACCTAATTAGCCTATTCAGTCAACCTGATTATGTCTTTTTAAATGCCTGCTTTTCTTATTTGCTAAAAGTAAGCTTTTAAACACAAAATATACTAAGCAGCATTTTATCTGAATCCTATCAAACAAAGTTATTGAGGCATGAGTTCTATATAACCAGTGAAGCAGAAGACCATGCTATTACATGGATAAATGCTCCAGAGTTACTGAAGCAACACAAAAACAATCATAGAAACATGGCTTTTGAAACCTCATAAGCAACTCATTCTGGAAGAAAGTGTGTGTGTGTGTATATATATATATTAATAGGTGTACACACACACACATATATGCCATATGACATCAAATCTCCACAAGAGATACACATGGATTTGCTTCAAAATAATGTTCAAAATAGTATCTCACTCAACTCCTCCCAAAAACAACATAAAACAAGCCAGAAATTAAAACCTTCTATGAGATTTAAAAAAAGAAAAAAAAAAAAACCAAAACCTTTTTTCCTTATGGTTTAAGTTCAGGCAAAGGAAAAGCAGTAATTCACAACCCATTTTGTCTCTGGAAACACCATCATCTCACAGTAGCTTCAGCGCCCACCATATTAAAAACTCCTTGTGGGATCCAAAGGGTCTCTAATGCAACTTCTACTCAGTTACCACCTTTAGACAGTCAAGCTTATGCCCAAGTTTGTACAGTGTTTTGGCATTTTCTCCCCAGGGTGACTGGAGAGGCCTATCAAGTACTTAAACCTGAATGCCCCAGCTCCCAGTCCCCAGCAGCTGCAGCCACCATGTCCTTCAGAGAGGTAGATGATGTCAGGTCTGGGGCTCTTCCAAACACTGGACATAAAATTACCTTGAAATTCTCTGTTGTAAAACAAAAACCCAAAACTTATGTAAACCTATGTGAGTATATACAAAATTGTACAGCAGAGTCCCAAGGAAGGGCTGCTCCCCTCATGGTGTACAGGAGCTCAAGGCAGCACCAACATGCAGCGTGTGGCAAGGCCACATGCCATAGACAGGCTGGCTGAGCACAAAACATCATCCTTCTTTATGCAATTCACCTAGCACTGCAGAAGAGCATGCTTACAGTCTACAGCCCTAGCATCCTCTCAAAAGTAGGTGTTGTTGCAGGCCGGCCATATAAACAGCAGTCTCTCAAGGCCTCCACTCACCCACTTTGTGGTTTCAGTTCCCAACTCTGCCCAGGCCTCTCATTAATCACGAAATTATTTCATTCATGACATTAAATTCCTCTCCACCCTCGCCACAGCCTCATTAGCCTGCTACAGAGCAATGTTTGCTCTCTCTTATCCCACACAAATGGCCCCTACACACAATATGGGAGGGGTTTGGCTCAAAAAAATACACCCTGGGGCTTATCTCCAGCAGTAGACATCAGCACCCATCACTTCACCACACCACTCAGGCCAGGGGACAATGTTTTGTACTAGCTGGGGGCATGGCCCTGTGGCTCCACCTTCCCACTCCCACTCCCACTCAGCACATGCTCTGCTGAGAGGGAACTTTGGGTCAGCCCCCAGAGCCAGGGTCCTGCTTCACCCTCACTCTCCAGCTCCCAGGATGCTCCCAGATCCTTAGCAATCCTCCACCAGTGCTGGCCAGCACCTTGCAGAGTTGGTACCTTACAGGTGGCCAGAAAGGTGACTGGGACAGATCCTTTTCTCTTTTGTTTATACAGCATATGGAAATTTTTAATTCAAGGATACCACGATTCCATGGGGCATCAAGCACTCCACAGCCACAGGCAATTAGCCTAGGCCTCACTGGCAGGGGCCGTGGGAGCAGTGGTTGGCTAGTTCTCACCTAACCCCCAGCCTCCACAGTGAAGGCAAAAGCTACTGTAGCACCAGGTAGGTGTCTTTGTTCCAGGGTCAGAGGTTCACCACTTACTGAGTCATTTTTTTCTATGTTTGCAAGTGTCTTCCATTGCACACAGTAAGGCTAGCATGGAGCTTATTTGTTTCCAACTGCAAACATTTGTTCATTACCCTAGGCTGATCAGCAGGGTAAAGAACAAACATTTCTGCATCGATGAAATGGAGCAATGAATAAATAAATACCTTGGGACTAGCCAGTCTTAACATTTACAGTTGTTTTAGTTGAATTGAGTTAATTGTCAATTAATGCATGCCTCTACACTAGCAAAAACTCTAACCAGGATAGTCTCAAAGTGAAAGTCTTCTCCTTACATTTTTATTATTTGTTTACTCAAAATTAACATAGTCAGGCTAGCAAGATACACATATAAAGAGACTCATAGAAGAAGTAATCTCTTAAGCCCACAAGATAGTCTAGGACACAAAATGCAGCACACATTCCTCACTCTGTGAAATGTCAGTCAGAGGAGGTAGAATGGGACTTTTTCCCTCCATGCAAAGCTATAATGAAATACTTGTCATTACAGAAAATGGCCCTAAGCAATGTTTTTTTCATAATAATAGTAACCAAGAAGACAAATGAAAGATACCAAAGAATGAAATTCATCCAAGCATTTTTGCAAGGCAGCAGCTGGCACTCATAGTCACAAAAGTATCTGCTGCACCACATACTTCAACAAGAGAACAGCCAAACCAATCTATAGCGAAAACCCTACGTGTTGGGGGTGGGAAAGAGGGTGGGAAGGTGGTGTAAGATTCTTGAACGTGAAGTTTTTGCCTCGGGGGAGTTTTCACAAGCAAGTAATACACTGCTCAGAAAGGCTGTTTAACTGAAAACAGAACTGAATTTAACTAACACAGGGCGAATGTTCTGCTATACAAACCCACGTTTGGACTGTGTGTGTTTCTGCAGGGGGGGTTCTGTGTGTCAGCTTTTGCAACAGGAGCCGAACCTGAGGGATAAAAGAGTTTTATGTTGGACATTGCTGCCCTCTAGTGACAACACGGGACACGCAATTGGGGAAGAGCGCTGTTGCTGCAAAAGTTTCTTTGCTCTCAAGGTAAGTGATCAGCTGGGTACCATTGGACTACGACAGAACTTTATGAGACCGAAATCTTAATTAACCTTAGCCTTAAAATATCATTTGAGTAAACAATGTATTTGAATGTAAATAAATACATATTTCTGCAAATGGAATGTGTAGTGCAATACAATTTCAATCAGCAATAATTTAATGCTGCAATAAAATTGTGCATGATAAGCATTTCAGAAAAGCTGAAAGCAAGAAAAATATATGACATGACAATTAGGTAAACAAAAAATTGGTCTAATTCAGCTATGAAACTTCTTTTGAAGTCCCCACTACTGGGGACTTTCACAATAAACAGTGTCAGACATTACAATAAAAAGCAGTGTAAATCACAATTGTGCATCACTGCCTTCATTCCACAAATGGCATATTTGCAGGATTGCCCAACATTTCAGTGGGAATAAATGACTGCTTTAATGGTTGCTAGAAATTAAACTTTAATTTTTTACAATAAGTGTTTTATATGGTAGACAAGTTGTTTGATATTCCTTAATATTGTGGTTCCATATTTCCAATAATTTGTGACTTAGTTTCTTTTTGTTTAGCTTATAGATTTCCATTCTGATGGGACCTTATCCATATTGCAAAAAATGATGAAAGTCATACCCTTTGATGCAGTTTCTTGATGCAAAATCTTAAACCTATCTGTTTCACCAGGAAACAAGTGTGTTTCTTACGGTGAACATGATCAGAGCACACACCCAGGTCTTACAGATCAGTCAGTCCTGAGGACACAACATTATTTTGATTTTGCAAACTTGTCTTCTGTAGCTAGCTTCAGTAAAATTCTCTTTTGAATCAGATTAATAGTAAAAAAAAACATGTTCATGCACTTTTAGTCTTTCAGTTTGCCAACAGCTTCTGGATTCTCATGCACTAGTTCTCTGACATGCAGAACACATTCCTCTTTTTGGTTAACCCAGGACTACAATGCTCCAGATGAAGGCAGCAAACTATTTCTTCTGTCATTAGCAAACCATTTAGTTCTGCAATGAACCTGGTAGAACAGAATGTGCTAAATACTAAACCACTATTTAACTTTTAATCAATCTCTGCAACACACACATGCACTCTTCAAGGTTCCTGCACTGCACTTTTCTACTTCCAGTAAGTCTTGATCTAAAAAGAAGTGGTGATAAAAACACATTTCCCTACCTGAAATATCTCAGAGAAAGTGTCTACCACCTAGGCTTCTTTTTAGTTACATGGCAAAGAAACTATCACATGATTATTGAGAAAGTTTTCCATGAGGCAGAGCAGACACAGGTCTGGGAGTGTCAGGAGACAAAGTCCTTGCATTGTTAAACAGAAGGGATGGAAGTTGCAAAGAAATTGCTATGGGTGAAAGAAAATCAGAAAATCTGAATAATTACATGTAGATAAATTGAAGGGTGTGGAAAAGCATGAAAAAACGATAGTGAGACTGTAGGATGGACAGACAGGTAGAGACACAGCACAGAGCTAAAGACAAAAATATGAAAATAACACCAAGAAAATCCCAGTACCTGGAAGCAATCCAGAAAGCCTTCTTCCATGCACTGCGCTGACTGACTTTTGGTCTACTAATATTTGCTTGTATTTTTTGGATAAATTACTTACCTTTAAAAAGAAAATATTTTAAATTCTTGATATATAAAGTACTCACATGCCTAAATCTTAAAGCTCTAGTATGAGATACAAGTAAGAAAAAGACAGAATTTAACAAAATACTATGACTTAACAAAATGTTTATAGAACATGTCTTTAAAGAAAAAGACTGAGGTTAAACCTGCTTATATGTCTTTCATTCAAAGTTATATAGGCATGTCCATGCTTCACTGGTTGGGTTTTAAGGCTCCCCATGTAGCTTCAAATGTATTCTTTGGAAGTAAAATTTTACTACTTTTATTCTACAAAATCCTATCAGTAGCTAATCACCAAAGATATTTCACACTCTACAGTACCTATTTGTTTCATTGACTTAAAGTGTCATATTTATTTTGAACTCACTTGATTTGTCTTCATGCTCTCTGGGAAAGCAACTACACCCAGACTGCAAGACTCCTATCCACCCTAGTATTTAATTATTTGTAAATACACTGAGGGGGAAAAAAATAAAAAACAAAACACAAAAAAAAAATCACAAAACAAACAAACAAACAAAAAAAACCCAAAAAACCAAGAGAGGTAAAAAGACACAAGTCTTTCTTTAGCAGGAAAAAATCCCAAAACTATCTCTCCATTATGCATACAAAATTATCTGTGTATCTTCCCCACTTAAGAAGGACAGATTTTATGTCCATAACAGAACTTTGAGGCTACAATTATTCATGTTCCTCTCCAAAAAGCACAGCTATTCTGTGAGAACTGTAATGCTCCAATGGGCCACGTAGTCTTTAGAAAAGACACTATTTGTTCCTTAGGACCACCTTGCAATGTAAATTATTCACATAAATCTTGAAAGAGTTTCATTCTGAGGCACTCATATCAAACGTTGATATACATTCTTGGGTAAATACAGAATGGCATACAAAAATTGTTACAGCAGCTTTGCCCAGCAACCTGGTTGAGTTGCCAGCCCTGGAAGGATTTAAAAGACACATAGATGTGGCATCTAGGGACACGGTTTAGTGATGGCACTGCTGGGTTAATGGTTGGACTGATGATCTTCAGGGTCTTTTCCAAGCTAAATGATTCTGTGATTCTATGTGCAAAGTAGCCCACAGCACTTTGCAATGAAACAATAAAAATTCTCTGGGTTTCAAAAGCAAAATTAGTTGCTGGTACATGTTTAGCAAGGCACAATGTTGGCTATAGAGCAGACAGACACTGAGAGAAAAAGATGACAAGAAGATTGATGTCACCATCATCTTATATGAAAACCACTACAGGAAGGCTCCTGTGATCTAGGATTTTAATTTTTTTAAGGGAAAGACAGTAGTCATTCTTTCACATGCATGTATGTATACAGCATATATACACATGCATGTTTGTATATAAAGGAAAAAGATTATAAATTCTAATATATAATATATATAAGGAGTATATATTAGAATATAATAAAGAGTATATATTCTAATACTTGCATGTATACTTATGTATAAGTATATACCTCCCTAAACCTGATTTTCCAAAATTGGAACATTGCTGTACAAAGCAGGTTTACTAGTCACTGCTTAGCCTTACACTATCCCTCATGTTTGGTCACTTCAGATAACTTGGAAACAAATGTGGAAGAAATGTATGTATTCTTGTGCATTTGCAGAAATCTCTTAGTTGAATTTATTTCATCTGTACAGCTTTGGTACAGATTTCCACCAGTTNCAGCAACCTGGTTGAGTTGCCAGCCCTGGAAGGATTTAAAAGACACATAGATGTGGCATCTAGGGACACGGTTTAGTGATGGCACTGCTGGGTTAATGGTTGGACTGATGATCTTCAGGGTCTTTTCCAAGCTAAATGATTCTGTGATTCTATGTGCAAAGTAGCCCACAGCACTTTGCAATGAAACAATAAAAATTCTCTGGGTTTCAAAAGCAAAATTAGTTGCTGGTACATGTTTAGCAAGGCACAATGTTGGCTATAGAGCAGACAGACACTGAGAGAAAAAGATGACAAGAAGATTGATGTCACCATCATCTTATATGAAAACCACTACAGGAAGGCTCCTGTGATCTAGGATTTTAATTTTTTTAAGGGAAAGACAGTAGTCATTCTTTCACATGCATGTATGTATACAGCATATATACACATGCATGTTTGTATATAAAGGAAAAAGATTATAAATTCTAATATATAATATATATAAGGAGTATATATTAGAATATAATAAAGAGTATATATTCTAATACTTGCATGTATACTTATGTATAAGTATATACCTCCCTAAACCTGATTTTCCAAAATTGGAACATTGCTGTACAAAGCAGGTTTACTAGTCACTGCTTAGCCTTACACTATCCCTCATGTTTGGTCACTTCAGATAACTTGGAAACAAATGTGGAAGAAATGTATGTATTCTTGTGCATTTGCAGAAATCTCTTAGTTGAATTTATTTCATCTGTACAGCTTTGGTACAGATTTCCACCAGTTTGATCAAGTATAATGAATAAAAATGGCAAGAGTTACAGAGCTGGCAAGGGCTGTGTATAGTTCAGCTAGGATTCTTGTAGCCCAGAACTCAGCTACGGGCAAATTTAGTGGTACAGCTCTGACAGTGACAGAACAATGCCTTCACTTTAGCATAAAGACTAGCAGAAATATTTTGGAAAATAGGAACTACTTCACAAATTGTTACTATAATTCACAGTTTGGGGTTTAGATTAATCTAAAACATTTCACTCAATTAATAACTTCTATTTTTTTTTCCATCACTTACATAGTTTAAATACAGTCCCATCTGCTCTCACAGACCTGGTTTTAGTTTGACATCTTTCAGAGAGGTTATCTGCTTCATTATTGTATCTTGGAATGTGCATCTATTCGGTATACAGAGGTTAAGTGAGTTTGTTTTGTGGAACCATTGCAAATCTCAGGTACTTTGACTTATTCAATAGATAAAGAGAACTTTGATAAATTTACTGCAAAATGCCTGAAGATTTTCTCTAATTACACTTATCTTTCTAAAAATATGTTTGTGACATGAAAAGAACAATTCCCTAAAAACTGCAAAAAAGGAAACCCTCCACAGGAATGGATACAAACTGAAGTGGAAAGCTACTTTCAGGAAAAACAAACATGAGGTAGTCAGTATTGTGTACTAAATATAGTTCCCATCTTTTTTTTTCCTGTATCTTACATTTTGTCATTGATCTTTTATTCTGGTGCAAACACTTAAAATTTTTGTCCTCGTGGAAGTTCTTGTTTGGTTCTGGGGAGCAAGAAAAATATGCAGCTCACAGAATATTTTCTCCATTCTCTTAAGGACTACAGCCTTGTCTGTGTCTGTCATTCGTCTTCTCTTCTTATGTAAGATTATTTTTTAAATACCTTTTTCAAAATGAAAACAATAGCAAGTTCTTAGCAAATGTGTGATTATTGGCAGAAAGTAACAGAAAAGTGTAAACAGAAAACTACCAAGTGTGTATTTTTTGTTGCAGTTAAGACCAGTTTTTGTTGCTACACATCTAATTTTCCTTGAATTACAACACCAGCTTCTGAACAAGAACTCCTTGCTGACTATAATATCAGTAAGAAGATAGAGCCCCCAGTGTAAGATTATAGAATTTGTTTCCAATTGTATGTTGATAACATCAGGTGTTAAATACGGCTAAATGTTTCAGTTTCAACAATAATTTTTAATTTGTGCAAATAATAAAGAAAGCAAAACCATATTTTAATTCTTACTGCTTTTGTGGCCAGAGAAGAATAGGTTACAAAAATAAAAGGGAAAAATACCTAAAGAGTGTGGGATTCCTGCCTCCCTGCATTCAGGGCTCCTACAAAAGAGGAAAACTAACATGAACATTAAATTTGATACCTTAGTATTTTTGTGTTCTAAAAGAAAGAAAATTGGGTTTTGAAAAAGGCATTTTGATAGTGACACACTCCTCACCCCCATCCCATCCTTCCAGGGCTTATTGCTCTGCTTTGGAAAGCAGCACACATTCATGCTTCAGCTCCAGATCCAATCACTAGTGAAGTCATGTGTGAGCTTAGAGTAACAGAACTTGGTCCCATACTGGTCCCGATGGACTCAATCTCGGAGGTCTTCCCCAACCTATATAATCTGTGATTCCATGGTAACATTAAATTGGCCAATTTTACCTGATGCAGATTTAATTTGCATTTTGGGGCATTTTTTGTCTTTGACATATATGCCCCTAAGTATTTTTTATTTGATGCCTAGAGCCCTATATAAAGCAGAGTTGCAATAGGCTGGTTATTTTGGGCTACTTTTCTTTCTTACTTTACCAATATCACATATTAGTGGTTAGAGACAGAGTGGCTAAAGCATTTCTATAAAGATTTACTTGGGAACCACAGTGAGGGACATCTCTCAGCTCAAAACTGATGACTGTTCATTGAGGCTAAAAATTTGGATGCAGCCAGATACCAGTGGTTGGTTGCATCACTCTTGCATGCAACTGGCAGCAGAAGTTGGTGAACCATGACAACAGTAAGCTGACAGGTCACAGATGCTATGCTGGACTGCTGCTCATAAGCATTGACAGAAAGAAAATACACTGAAGAAAAATGGCTATTGAAGCATATTTAATTATAGAGTAATTTGCAATACAGGAAAAGCATCCATTTAAAACATATATATACAAACTTACAGTAAATTAAGTGATCAGTTGTTTTGAGGAGGAACTTGTAAACAATATAAATTTTTTAAAAACTTTTCACAATTTAGAACCTTATTTATAGAATATACAGACTTCTATTAAAAGATGAGCACACAATGGGCACAATTTCTTCCTCATACTAGAATGAAAATACACTTACATTTTACATACTTCCTTTTACGTTCAGTGGTAAACCTCCCCAGTTCAGTTTTGTTACTCAGCCACTTAGTGACTAAATTCCTATTATTCCCGCTATCTGAAGCCATAACCCAAGCAGCAGAATTGTAGAAAAAGGACTTCCTTGTAAAAAGTCAGTAACACTTCACATATTGAGTCAGACTTTCTTTTACAGCAAGTTTTCTCAAGAAACAAGATAGTTTAAAAAAATTAATAATGATGAATATTGATATTACCAGTCCTAAGGATGCCAATAAGAAAGGATTAGGGCTGATAGGAATACAGTAGAAGAGAAATAACAAAATAATTGGTGCTCTAAAAAGCTTCTCTAATCCATAAGTAGCCCAGACAGGGTTGGAGAGTATTACATGCTATATCAAGTCTGGCAGAGGTAGTGGTAAAGGCCATTGCAACTGTACATGAGATATTAGTCAATTTTTGTAATTTTCTAATACAGCTAGAAACATCTTGGAAATATGTCTCTTTAAAATATTATGAAGTATCATGACTATATGAATATATTTCTCCATTTGTTTATGAATTGGGGATTGTTGACTGCAGGAATTTTACCTAAAATGCTACCCTGCCATTGCTGTATAGCAGAGGATAGGGAAAAAAAAAAAGAAAACCTCTTTAAAAGGATCTACATATGGATTGCATGCACTAGCACAGAACCTATTACTTTATTTGGATATCTGCATGTATGCACAGCTAAACGATGATCCTTGCAAGAGTGGCCTACAGATATCTTCCTTAAAGTATATTTTAACATCCTGCACAGATTTATAACTGTAATTTTTTTCCTAGCAGAGGATTTTCTAGTCAATACAAAAATAGCTACACGGAAAAATACTTAAGCAATATAAGGCTACAACAGTAGAAGCTGCAGCTTGTCTTATTAAGCCAGTAATATATGCTAAACAGGCACAAAGTGGTTACAAGAACTTACGTGATCAAAGCATTTTTGATGCATGTCACAAAAATTATTTCCTCAGAAATGTGTCATACATTACAATTAAGAAGGGTCAAAAATACAGGATAAAATAATGTTTCCATGTGAACTGAAAAAAATAATTTATTTACAGATCATGAAGAAAAACAAAAAAGACCTTTCTTTTTCAAATAAATACATGTATTAAGGGAACACTTCCAACAACTAAAAAAATAAATTTGTGCGATTAAATGAATAGTTCTTATGTATTAAACAAAACCACAAAAACATTCAAAGGACAATAGTGCAACCATGTCAGAGCATAAAGCTGATGTTTGCCATTTTACCTTTTAGGCTGAAGACAACGTAACGTTTCAAAGCAAAACAACAGAAAAATTTATGCATTCATTATTCCATGTATAAATACATGCTTTAGTTTCTAGATTTAAATGGTTTTTTCCAAGTTCTTTTGCTTTAACATGAATTCAACATGGTATTATGCAAACATTCAAGACATGACGGAGCTGACCATCACAGGATTTCTAAAATGAGTTCCAACTGAGCTATAGCTATATCCCCATTTAGTAGTGCTTTTTAAGTTATCTAGATGTTGATCATACAATTACTCCAAGGTAAAAATTTGTTAACAGTTAACAATCTTCAACCCTGAATCTTATTTAAAAAACAACACTGTTTCAAATTGAAGTTGCTTTACATGACACAAAAAAAATTACAGAACTTAATAAATGGATTCAGCTTTAATAATTTGGCTAAATAGCATAAGAGAGATTTTGGTCATCAAAATAAATGAAAAACAAAATTACCCAAAACATCAGTGGCCTGTAGAGAGGGAAGAAGCGGTGTGAAGGCAGGTCACTGAACTCACATCCTTCAACCAGCCTCTCTACAAGCACGGACATTCACATGGCACCCTCGGTATGATAAATATATTAGATATGAAAGCAATTACTACACATGCACACATGCTGCTAATTCTAGGATGTGGAACTCACATTTGCAAGAGATACTCCTGATGTTATTACATTGGTGGAGAGAAGGCCAAGGGAGATCTACAGACACTGAAAGAGAAGTCACCAAGATTGTAGTCAAACTCTTGTTAGTAGCAGGAGATGATATAATGGGGGAAAATGGTTATAAATTTGCAGTCATTTGGGAAACTGAGGTTGGACATGAAAAGAAATGTTTATCCAGAAAAGGAGGACAAGTATGAGAACATGCTGCCCAGAATGGTGGTAGTACCTCTGTCTTGGGACATTTTCACAGGCTGGCTAGCCAAACCCACAGATAACCAAATATAGGGCTGGCAAAAGTCCATCTCTGCTTGGGTCCTTGGAAGGTTGGACAAAACCACTTCCAGAAATCCTTCCTGCAAACAGCTTTATGTGATTCTCTGTATCCAGCAAAAACACTTCGCTCATGCAGGTGTGTCAATAAGGTTTAGGCAAACATTTCACCTCATTTACTGCAGGCCGAGACCACAGATCTGGTCAAACACAGTAACTCAGGACACACACATAGAACACTGATCCTCAGTCTAGGCTCTCCAAGTTAACAACACTGAAGGAGAAACGTTTTGGCATATAAGTAACAGTTCATAATCATGATCGTATCCTGAGAAAATGCAAATGCCTGTATGCTGAAGGCTCACACTTCAGAAACCAAGCACTGGATCATCTTCCTCTCTTCTCCCTACTGCTGCAGGAAAAATTATCTGCAAACACATCCCAAATTAATTTTACTTCCATTTCTCTCACATGGACAGAGGGAAGGGCTCACACAAGAACACAGAAGAGGCCCTCATCAATGCAGTTAGTTAACTGTGGCTTTTCTCCTCAAAGAAGCTAACTGAAGCTGTAATTTTTTTTTTTTTTAAATAGTATAGGGTTAACAGCCAACAATATGTATGTGATTAGGTATATTCCTGATACACCTGAGTGTCCTTCATTCTCTGCGGAGGTTTAGATTTAAGTCTCAGAACTACAGTGAGGCCTCCTGTACTGCTGTGTGGGGAGATGCCACAACACTGAAATCTCCTCCATGGAATTAGGTAGCATGTGAAGTTTCTCTTGGTACTTAAAAAAAAAAACAAACCACCAAACATATTTTGTCTTCAAGGGCTGGACTATTATATAGTGAAATAAAATTTCTTATTCATTCTGGCATTAGATTTCTCTCTCTTGTTAAAAAATTTTCTGATAATTACTTGAGGATTAGCTGCTCTGATCAGAGGTTTGAAAGGATGCCTAAAACCAGTACTTTTCCTAGTTTAAACCTTTTTTCTTTTTTGTAAATTATGAAGCATCCTGTTTTTCAGACCTCCACATTTTATACAAGAGGTGACACAGTACAGGCTATACACTGTTCACATAGAGTGCTGATAAAATGCAGCAACAGCTGCTAGTCTTATGAGTTTTCCATCAGTTGATAAATTTTATCCAAGTTTCATTTACTGAATTAGGCATCAGCCTGGAGATGTTTTATTAATGGCAACAGAGGAGACAGCAGTTTGCTGGCTCTGGAAAGATCATATCCTATTTTGATCAAAATCACTGAGCACTAAGAACTGGATTATGACTGCTGACCATACAAATGCCCATAATTTTTTACTCCACTATGGAAATCTTGGGGACTATTTTAAGCAAGACTAACTCAGTTTTTAGAGATGTTGACACCTAAAGCTACCACCCCCCTGGTAAGTTTCTCAGAACTTTTCTAAAATCAGATGAAGGAACTTGCATTAAGCAACCACTTGGTTGCTGTTCATTCCAGGGTCCTCTTTTAATGAACAATTTATACAAATGCTTGTGCATGTGCAGCAATTCTTTCACCTGTGGATTTAAAACTTTAAAAATGCATTTAAAAATATCCATTAAATCAGACTCCTACGTACTATTACAATCTTTCACAATCAATTCTATTACAATCTGAATGGAAGATATTGGAAAAATAAGAGAAAGATTACAACCCCTATCACCCTGTAATACCAATAATGATCTAAATTTCAGCAATCCTACATATCACAGGTGTTACATTATCTCTGGAATTTTGAACTGTAATAGTCCAGACAAATGTTTCTTTCACCTCTGAGCTGTGTAGGATCAAATCTAAAGTCTACTTCTCAGTTCTTAATCAAACAACAACACTCAAAATACATTCTAACTAGCCAGCTTTTGAGGAAGTACAACAGAATGCCATGCACCTGCCACTGTCTTCTCCTGACAAAGACCATTCTGGTTCCCCTCAACTTAGGGATTACTCAGACCTAGGCAACCTTTTAATAGTTTCAAGTTTTCTTAAGAAATTTTTCATTAACATATACTTAAGGCTGTCAAAAACTAGATAAGCAGACATGATCAAAAAGAGATTAAATTAATTGAAGCTGTAATTTTTTCTTTACCTGTGAGTGATATTGGATATTACTAAGTTCTGTATGTAAGAAATACTGATGCCAAAAAGAAACATGCAGGTAGAGCCATTAATATATACTACAATATTGTATGCAGTGACTACTGTACTATTGATTCTGAGCTCATTGCAATGAGTTATAATACTTAAGAAAAGTGAAAACAGAGTCTATGGGGTGAAGCAATTTCACAACTTTGAATGAGTAGAAAGAAGAGTCTGGATTTTGAACAACGTGTGTAATTTCTAAATATACAAATGTATAAATCCATAATAAAAAGAAAGCATTACTGAAATATTTCAGTTTGGTTGTTGGTTTGGGTTTTCTTAGATCTACAAGTTATTTAGGTGAGGAAAATTATCTGTCATTTAAACATTGCAACAGTTTTTTGTGATTGCCGACTTTTTGACAGGCGTCCCAGCCAGGCTGGTAACTGATCTTGTATCATCTTGATTATCACTTCGTTTTCGCACCTCGCTGAAAAAAAAAATAAAACAAAAAACAACCGAACAAAAAATGAGCTCAATTGATGTGTTTCTATTCATGTTCACTCTTCCATTTTCCCCCTACATGTCACAGAGCTTATCACCATTTATTGTATGGCTGATACTATGGAATTTAGCACAGAATCAATATGTCTCAAGTTTCAAATTTGGGAATCATATTCATATTTCTATGCAAATCACAGTGATAAAAATATAATTTTTTTAAGTATCTAATAACTCCCCATGTTCTGATCCACATTTTCTTTTGAGAATTTTTTCCTACTTGCTTTAGTACTTTACTATAGAAAAAGAGTATGTTCATAGCTCTAAGTATAAAATCAAATAACTTCAGTTTCAAGTATAAATTTACTTTCATAGAAAAAATGCACATTGTTGGATGCTTTTTATAAATGCAGACTTAAAAGCTGTGCATGTATGAATGATTATGGATGACAGACCACTAGCCTTTTAAAATTACACTTGAACCAAAAATGATTTGAAAAGGTAGTAGAATTATAATATTTGGCTCACACATTATCGTAGAAATACCAGGGAGCTAAATGAACATACACAGAATTTCTATCTTGTAAATAATTTAAAGAAAGGGACATCAAAGAAAATATGTGTAATTAGAATGGTCAGTAATAAAACTGAATACATATTACTATGTGTGAAAGAATTAAAAAATCATTACACATAGAATTATTACCTTTCAAAATAAATTATGAAAGAGTTAAGAAAATAAATCCATGTATGATTAAAATTAAAATTCATTCAGCAAACAGGTTTTAAAATTGTGGGCTCCATAACTGAGCCCTAGTTTAAATATTAATTATTGAGACAGCTTTGTAACATTTTCAAGCAAAAATGTTACTTCATTAAATTGAGAATAAATCCTATCTTGCATTTATCTATAATGATTTAACAGAGTATTCTTTTAAAATTCTTTTTAACATTGGTACAATTTTAAACTATGTGTGTATCTTTGTAGGTATATTCACATACAATTTCCTTTTTATAAAATATACTTAGATGTGTTTATGTGAAAATAGAAACACAGCTACTTACCGAGCAAGATGAAGAACTGCTTCTACAATATTAGATCCATCTTTAGCACTTGTTTCACAGAATAGTGCATTATAAGTCTGTGAGTAAAAATAAAATGTTAAGCTAACTGATCTGAGATGGTTCCCATGTGAACAGGTACATTTAATTACAAATTATTTCCTGAATAACACAAAGAATGATGACACATTTAAATGAACAGGATTTCTTCTAGTGCTCTTCATGGTCCAACATATTCTCTTTAGTACTGTGAAATAACACAGTAATTGTTTTTTAATTACATCTGGTTTATATTCAGTATATTCTGAATTAATAAACTGAATAAAAACCATATTATGAGCCTAATGTCCAAACTCAATCTTCTTGTCCACAGGAGTGCAAGATAGTAAGAGAGTTGCCAGGATGGGTCACTTAATCTAAGTTGCTAGCTACTCAAACTATAGCATCTGGTTATTCTAGGTTAACCAAAAATATCATTCCATAAGCAACAGACACGGTTTCTGCCCCAGTTTAATCCATCAATTGTGCAAGCACTCAGCCAGTCAAGACCTTTAAGACTCTCCCTATTATTCTACAAAAAACAGGATTTGTGCATCTCTTATCCCCCATATAAATCCATGCAAAAAAACCTTGTACACATTTCTATTTATAGGAGAAAACTCCTTTTTTCTTCCTGCACATGTGGCAGGAATACAAGAGAGTCTCTTGAAGATGAAAATACTCCACCCAAAAGCTGGACAGACAGAAACCAGTCAATAATGTGCTTCATATTTGAACTGGCAGCTTCTATTCAGCAGCAGAAAAACTCAGTCTTCTGTTCATCCACTTTTTTGCAGAAAAGACTGAGAAGTCTTTCACAGCCAATAATGAAGTTAAGCTCAGCGGACACTGAGATGTGATTTAACCCAGCAAACACCATCAAAACATGATAGTTTAATGAAAAGTATCCATAAATCCTCATTACTTGACTTGGACAAATGACCAGAAAATTACTTTTGTTTACTAGTTTTTCACATGGTTTTCAGATTAAAATTCCTAAGACCATTTTATACTAATGAGGTACACTTGGACCTTACCATAGCCAGCTTTTCTCCATAGTTTATAGGCACACATTTTTGTCCTTGTTCTGAAACAGCTTGACGGAGATCTGCCTTGTTTCCCACCATCATAATTGGAATATTCTCATGAGTTGCATCCTGTAAAGAGAATTTTATTTCCTTATTGCTAGAACACTCAGAATACAAAGAAGTGGCTAACATCATCATGTCATACTAATTTCCTTCCTACAAAGTCTTGCACACTACTAGAAAAAATTTAAAAATTATGAAAGCTATGCTGAGAACTTTTTATAAACCACTCAAAATGTAAGCAGTCAGCTTAACTATCAGCCTGCAAAGATGTCCTTCCATTCCCATAAGCCCTGTTTGTCAAAAAGGAATTTATTGTGTTAAGTTAATCTAATGGAATTGGTTACTGCATCCAAATGCTATATGACAAAATCACTATGGGAAAAGTAACCAACTCCTATACCATGACTAAAAGAAAACACTTTCACAGAAGATCAGCTAAATATTTTGCTTGCCACTTTCCCTCCTATTAAGCACCTCCAGCACAAGAGAAAATCCCTTGCACTAAATGCAAATTTATATCCAAATAAACAAACAAGAAGTACAAGTAGAAAGAAATACTGAAAATTTCACTTGAACTATAGCTAATTTACAGAATCTAGTATATTGGTTTAAAATGCAAAGACTCCAAGGAATACTCAAACCATCCACAAGCAGGTATCTGAAATGTGCTGCCACATTAATTTCCAAAGGAAGTGAATGGGAAATGTCATTGCACGACATCCTTTAACACAAAAAGATGTATTAGACTGAACTCTAACTGGGTATGTCAGGATACATTTAGGACTTCCATGTAGCTTTTATTTCTATGCCAGGCTGGCAACTGGATATTTACAACTCACAGATAATAAAATTTTATAAATAATAAGGCTAACAATGCAATGAAACATAGCTTACAAGTTGTATATATATAAGGGTCTTACCTCAATCATATCCACCCATTCTCTCACATTAATAAAGCTTTTTTCACATGTTACATCATATAGTAGTAAAACACCATCTGCTCTTCTGAAGTATGATTTAGCAATACTTCGAAATCTTTCAGCAAAAAAGAAAAGATTTGCATAAGGCCACATTATCAAAAAATAGTTCCGTTTAACATCACTAAGAACACAGCATTATCTGATTTCACTGCTGAGTACAATTCGCTCCGTGTAACAGAGTTCTTGGAAACTGCTGATGCTGATCTACAAATGCTCCTTAGGGAACAACAGGATCCTGTCCTAAACAACAATAAATATTTTGTATACCGAAACAATCTACAGTGTATCTATTACAAATAACCTCAAGTTGTGCCAGGGGAGGTTTAGATTACATAACAGGAAAAATTTCTTCTCTGAAAGGCTGGCCAGGCATTGGAATGAGCTGTCCAGGGAAGTGGCAGAATCTCCATTCCTGGAAATGTTCAGCAGGCATGTGTGGATGTGGCACTTGGGGACATGTTTTAGAGGTGAACACAGCAGTACTAGGTTAAAAGTCGGACCCCATGAGCTTAGAGGTCTTTTCCAGCCTTAATGGTTCTATGATTCTACGATCCACCTACAAGTAACTTCCTAAACTGATTGGCTTACTTTACCTCCTTTGAAAAAGATAGGAAACCAGTAAAATTATTCCAGACTTCTTGATCAATTACTGTCATCTTTGTCATGAACTTTATACAATCTACTTAATCAAGTAAAGTAACTAGGTATTTACACTGGATATTAAAATATGCTTCACAAATTTACTCTGTGGGAGGAGACTGATTGGACCCCTACCTACATACAGCCCAACACAAATCTTGGTCAATGAACATATTAAGCTGACTTCCATGGCTCTAGATCAACCTCTTAATAAGCCTTAAAGGCTGTCAGTAAAGAAGTAATGGCTCTCAAGTGAAGATTTTGAGGAAACTTTACACAATAATTTGAAGAATCTTGGATATACATTCAGCAATCTGCAAAGATACTTTTGGTAAAATCCTAAAGTCTTTGGAAAGAAGTTTTTATATACCAAATACAATGCAAATCAGGACCACAATTTTCAAGGAAAGAATAGGAGATGGGGAGGAAGGGAAGGGAATCTCTAAGAAAAAGCCTTTTTAAAAATACAGGTTTGTAAGAACAAAGAAAGCTAGAGACTAAAAAGAGAAGAAACTGTGTGCATCTACTCCATCGTTTTGTATTGCTGAGGAGGGACACACAGATTTAATTAATTAATCCTGTGGTGAACCTCAATTACTTCTTTCTATGCAGAGAATAGATTACCTCAAGCATCACCAGAGCTAAGACATAAATATTCCACCTGTCTTGAGGTCTCAGCAGAGAAAAATTGCAACTGTTTTTAGACATTTACATATGGACTATACAATTAATGGGTTTTTTCTGCTAGATGAAAAAAGGCAAACTACTTTTACAAACAAAATATTTCAAATTAGGTAATCGCAGAGGATCACTAACCTCTCCTGCCCAGCTGTGTCCCACAGTTGTAGCACTGTAGGTTCTCCATCAACAATTAGTCTTTTCATTTGAAAATCCACACCTGAAAAGAATAATGTGTATAGTCTAACAAAACCCATCAATAATCTTTTAAAAAACACAGAAAATTAAAAGGTAGTGGCTATAAACAACAGTTTTTCAAAAATTCACCTCTTTTAATAGGTTATGAGATTTCAGTCAGTCATGCACATACTTCTGAACTGCAATAATCCCCTGAATGTATTTCTTTTCACAGAAGAATTTCTATGAATTGCATTCTGAACAACAAATAAGATCTATCTCTGCTTTATTTTGCTAAACAGTTTTATCAAAGAAGTGAAAATGTTTTATAAAAGACTTTATTTCAAATACCAAGAAAGAAAAAGATAAATTAGAATGAAAATCCTGACTCAGAGGCAATAAAACACATATATAAGTATGATTTGACTGGAAGACAAAATTCAGTCTTTGGAATCGTTAAGACAACTTCATTAGCTGACAACTATACTAATACACACAAGAAGTCAGTCAGAAATCCTTTTAGCTGTATTTAAACTAAAGCTTCACTAACACTTTGAAGAAATTGCAACAAAAAATAGTATGGAAGACATCAAAGGATAGTATGAAATAGTAAGGAGAGAGGGAAATTGTTGAGAAAACAAGAAAGCAACGAAAAATGCAGAAAAGTTCATACACACACAGAAAGTTACTTACACTGACATTCCTTTTCTGGTGCTTTATGTTGTTCAGAAAGAGGCTTTGTAAAGAAAATCTAAATCAGACCAGTACCCTATCGTCCCCTACAAACAGCTGTTATTACTAAGCTTAAGTACTCAATTAGATCTCACAGCCTAAGAAACCTATGTGTATATCCAGGAAACCACAGGAAGCAATCACAAAGATAAGCTTTTCATCCACTTCACTGCAAAATAACAAGGAAATTCATTTCAATATTTTAAGAACACCAACTATACCCAGAGTTGCACTGGTATTGCCTCGAAATTCATTCTTGCAAAGTCTCATAAGGAAACTGGATTTTCCCACTGCTGCATCTCCAGCAAGAACAATCTTGTAAGCCTTCTCTGAACTGGGGTATTTTGGAGTGCATTCAGTTGCATCTGACTGAAAATAAAAAGAATCTCTCTATAACAACTCATAAAAAACCCCTCTGTATCATTCTTTTTCCATTTTCCCCTGAAGAACTGGTTACCTCAGGGGTGAGAGCAGATATGTATTTCCTTGTTGAAGCAACTGAGCTGCTTCGACTAACTGGTCGTGAGGGCTTCCAGTCTAAAACTGCAGTGCTGTTAGCAGGACTGTACACTTCTTCATCCCTGATCTCTGGAACCTGAAAGCATGAGTTAGTCCTCTGGTGAGAAAAGTATGATTTTTTGGAAAGGCACAGCTAAGACTGATTAAAACATTTTAACAGTTTAGATTAAACAGAGATAGATGACCAGATACAGCTGTGCAATTCTAATAAAAATACTGTGATTATTCTGCTCTTCGTAATTTTTGCTGTTTACTATAATCTACATTTTGTTTTAACATGTGTACTGTTTGGCATCCATTCTTTGTGGATTTGCTCTATTAGAAAGTACACTTTCTAAAAGAGCAAATTAATTTCTATATGAAAATTTCAGCTTAAAACACAGTCACAATGAACAATTGTGACATACTTTATTTCAAAGCTTATTTTGCTAACAGTAAGAATTTCCCCAAAGACATTACTCTCTATGCTGTTACTACTCAAGCTAAATTAAGTAGAGCACAGCTGTAATCAACACTACTCATAGCAGTCTCCACAAAAAGAGATTAATGTCTACTAAACGCACCAGAAATGGTTTGCCTTTAAAAAAACCCACATTCTACTGTTCTTGATACTATTTTTGCTATGTAGTCCTCAGTAACTCTTTCAATGTTACTAACAATAAATGGACACAGTAACACCTTCTTGGATTTTTTTAATTCTCCGAGATTCAGCCTAAGTCAATGTGTGCACTAACAGTATTCTACCTCATACATGCTTTTTTTCTCCACTGGCACAGCACAGTAAGAGGAAGTGAATGGAAGGCTATTTTACTTCTATCTGAAAATGAGCTCCTTTCTGTGTACAGTTTAACAACCTTCAAAAACCATGTTAACTTCAAAAATGAAGTTACTACCTCAAAAATGTATCAAAAAATGTAAAAACCAAAAAGAGAACTAACTATTTATACATTCTCCAAAACATGTTCACTAATTTCATTTAAATGCATATGACCCAAATATTTACTTTTAACTGGCCTCTGGAAAAAGATCCATTTTATTTTAAAACCAGGAAGCTAATTTTGTCTCCAATCAAAGGTCTTTCTCAGAGAAGGAGTTAATCTGGCACTTACATCTGTATCAGAAGCATCACCACCAAAGCCTTCTTGCATGCACTGTGACCTTTGAAAAATCCTTTGATGCCTGTATTCCACTTCTGAATCATACTCATTTGAATCTCTCAGGGTAGACAAACCACTGTCAAAACAGCTCTCAGGTAAACTGTCAACTTCACAGTTTATCCTTTGCATAGGATCACAAAGGGCTAAAGAATCATAATCATCATCAACACAAGATGAATGAGATGACCTAATAAGAAAATGTTGCAGGTGAAGAAATAAGTTATTCCATACAATAAATTCCAATAATAAATAATTGTTCTTCCCAAAAAAATCTGAGCCCTTCTGGAATTATCAATTCTTAGAAATGCTAATGTTAAGTTTAAGACTTATGTCAATCCCTATCTTGCCTTTATAAAGAATTTCTTTCTCAATCATGTGTCCTGGGATGCTCAGATTAAATTATTTAATCTATGTTACTGACGATGACTTTCCAAGTCTCAGTAATTATAACTGTTAATGTTAATTTTAAAAAGCCTATCTAAAAAAACATTCAGAAAGTGATGTACTACAAAGACATCAAAAGAAGAAAATTATATACAATGGTTTAGCTAATTTTGGCCTATTCTAAGACATAAAACAGCCTTGACATACTGCATGTCATTTAAATGAAAGCATTTGCTGCCAGAGGCACACATGCCAATAAGGAACAGCTATATGTAGAGAAGAGGGTGTAGCCAAGTTCAGGAGATCAGTAATGGTGGAAGAAGTCACTGAAAAATTTTCTTACAGTCTGGTAGCCTATGCAAAATGTAGAATTTTAAACAGAATTCCTCTCTTTTCCCTCAACCTCCTTCAAAAATATTTTTTTTCCATTGTGGATGATGTAATATAGAAAAGTAGTTAATGAATGCTGCAATGCCAGTATGGCTTACAGAAAAAAAACCCAAAAGGTTTTATTTATGTAAATAAAACCACAAAAAAGGAAGGTTAATAGAGTGAATCCTAAAATAACTAATCTTATTTAAAAATTTACAAAGGCTACAATCATTATCGTGCTCCTGCAGCAAGACAGGGACAGGCATCAACTAAACTGAGGCTGTAAAGCTCTCTCTGTCCATAGCAGACAAGAGAGGGTCTGGCGTAGCCCTGTGGGGAATGGATGTGCTGCACCGAACTGCTAGAACAGACAAGGTCAGCACCAATCCTCGTAACAACAGCTTGGTCCCAGAGGGGCTCCTCCTGTGATGGCACAACTCAGGAGAGCACACTGGGGAAAATCACCAGATTATGAAGTTGTTATGAGGCAAATTCCTCCCTGCAACTGGCCAAACAGGGGTGACAGCAGCATCATTGACAGCAGCCAGGCTAATGAATGCAATAACCTTCAGAACCATCTAATTTACACCCTTTCAGGCTAATGAATAATTACATGAATGCATGTGATCTTTGCTGTAGATTACCAAAGCATACATGCTCTTTGTATTCAGGCATCTACTTGCCTATACCAAGTCACTGAAATACTGAGGAAGAGTGCAGGCTATAACAAAATTAAGCTTGTCAGGCATTCCCTGAAATAAAGCTCTTTAGTAGGCAATTTGCAACTTCACTGAACCATGAATTCAATGCTGGGAATTTCATATATGCTTAAAGCAAGTTAGACCAAGATGAATCTCACAGATAAAAAAAAGAAAAATTTAGCAAAAATTGCTTAAAACATGTTAGTATGCAAACCAATACCTCTTAATGCTGATCTGATGTCAGGGGACAAAGTACTGAAAACAAACAGGTTTTGGGACATTCACATCTTTTTCTGTCTTTTGATAGTATCAAGTCACATCTGTTAAGATTAAGCTTTATTCCTACCACATAAACTTTCTTCTAAAGTAGCTTGTATTTCTCACTTTTGTGGAAATGCAAGGATTGCACCATGTGGCAGGTACTAATAAATATTCATAGAGAATGACATCACTAAGCCTCTGGAGAGGTTTTAGTTACTTCCTCAGAAAATTACTCAATACTATATGCAACTTAGAGTGGATGCCTCTAAAAATTTGCAGAGGGTCCAAAACTTGGGAATTGGGTTTATTTGCATTCAGAAGAAGGAAACAGCTTGTGACAAGCAAAACTTTACAGCCAGCAAACACATCTCACATGGAGACAACAGAATAAGGGTGACACTACTGAATGAATGGGGGTATTATGAGTGTGAAGCAGAAGTCAATTTAATCCCTATCCAAAATACTGTTCTCTCTGGCAAAATGTAAAACACTGAATACTAAGACCTCTATCAGAGATCTCTCTATGGTTTGGAGTATCACTGAAAGAAAAAGAGGACAAAATAATTTGAGTAGGGACACACATTTTTGCTGACAGATCCATCCATTTTAAAAACCAAGTGTGAAAGAATAGCATGACTGATAGCACTTGGGGTTGGCTCCAACACCCAGTGTCTTCAGTGAGTCCCTGAAATGATCAGAGGAAGTTCTGATCAATGACCTGTATCCAGTAAGTACAAAAAGAAATACCTCTGACCATTTACAAAAAGAAATACCTCTGACCATTTAACACTTGCATTTAGATAACTTACCATTTTTGTACTCTTACCCCATTAATATCCATGTGCATTCACTACTCTTGCATGTCAGTGTGAGATGAGGTTGTTTATTCTTTTGAAGAGTTAGACCCACATTTGTAATAATTATTACATGGGAAAAAAGGCACACAAGCTGAACATAAAACCAAAAATATTTTATTTCTCAAGTACTGAGTAAGGCTAACAAAGCCTCTCAAAAGAGTTGTATAGTTTCTTGGAGACAAAGAGACTGAGATTCAAACTAGAACTAAGAGACCCAGACCAAACAAGAGGCGGTCTGAACTCTCCATAAGATTATGGCTTTCACTAAAAAGGGTTATCCTGGGTTTTCTGAAGTAATTTAAAAGATTTATATTGACTTTATACTTTGGATCATATGCTATGGTCACACATTTCTTCTAAATCAGACATATTCTCCCTTACTTAACAGTAATCTGCTCTTCTAGGACAAGTATTTTTCTAACAAACAAAAACAAGCGTGGCTTACCTGTCATACCGTGGGTTTAAAGGAGAATGTTCACCATTAAATTTAGGACTGCTTCTAGAAATGGTACTTCCTGGTGAGGTGTTTGCTAACCGCTGCAAGAGATACATAATAAATGTATAATAACTTAGATGAACACAGTGCAAGTATCTAGACTAGTTGAGAAAAAAGCATGCATCATCAAAATCACAAACTGGATGTATTTAATACCTCTTTATATTAAATATATGTATATTTATCTACTTACATTTAGTTAAACTTCATACTTTATATATGACTGAGGGTCAAAAAGCCTATTACCTATAGCATTTACTTATAGCACTGCCTTTATAGTGAACCTACTAGACACATTCAACCACAAACGACAATAGAATTTCCAAGAAGATTATTTCATTGACCACACCTGAAGACTCTGAAATGCTAAGCTTTGAAAAGTGGTATTTAGAACATGCCCTGCTGACTACTAAAAAAAAAGAAGGGGGAAGTGGCACTGGCTGAGCTAGTTTCAGTAGAGAGTTCTTGAGAGAGATAGTGGAGGAAAGGTCTCAACTAACAGTATGCGACAAAGTATTTTGTACATTCTGCTGTGCCTCCATACGTTTATTCACTGGGAACAACTTCCTCTGTCTTCTCTGTAATACGTTCATTTAAATTTCTAAGCATGACAGTAGGAAATGGTATCCATTGTTGCATCTGTAGCGAAGCTCTGGTAGCTTGTATCAGCAAAAAGCACTCACGTTCATTGGTATGGAATACTAGAAACAGGCAGTGACCTGATCCCTACTTTCCTCCTTCCTGTCCACTATTGTCTTTGCAGGCCCATTATTCTGGTCCCATCCTTCAAAAAAAAGCTATCTGCTTTCCTCATGATGCCCAGTCATTAGTTTTAAGAGTTTAACAGGTTTCAAAGGATTGCAAAATGACAGTGTAGAATAGGATTTTTGTTACTTTCAAGCCTTCCCTTCTGTAGTTTGGAGGATGTCAGGTGACATTAGTTGCAAGAGACTCCTGTGCAGTTCTGAGAGCCCAAAAGGGTCTGACTAAGGTCTCCATCAGTAGTCCATGCTATTCATTTTCCCAGTGACTTGCCTGGACAAAAGTTCAAGTTAGGTTAAGACCCTGCTGCTAAAAAAGGGCAGTTTTCTGAGAAAGTGTGCTGTCAATGGTAGGACACTCCCATATACACAATACAAATGCATTCCCTTTAGAACAAGAGAAACTGTTGATTTAATCAACTCGTTAAATATCACAGCATATTAAAAAAAATTATTACTTTCCAAAGCATCTCAGTAAGAAGTTATGCTCTAACAAAACCTCCATCATTTCACAAAACACAAGTAAAATCTAACAAAATTCAACTACACAAGAGTATTCCCACTCTTGTCCACTGAATAAAACTCAATTTTCCGAGTACCCACTGAAAAACCAATTTAAATTTGTTGTGTTGATTCTTAATTCTTAAATCTTCTATAAAAAAATAACAAAATCATAAATACATACCAATGATCTGTTGTACTTGCTGAAACTGTTTTCAAGCGCACTTCTTAAACCATCGTTGCTGTCATGTAACTTTCTATTAGCTGATCTAACAAGGAAACACAGTTTAACTTGCAGAACTAAAGAAAACATGAAAAACTATGTAGCTTCTCACAAAAGAGAAATTTTTAAAATACTTCTGAAAGACCCCTTTTTTGTCTTTGGTAAGCACTGAAGAGTAACATGAAACTAGAAACACATTGACAGATACTCAAACAAATTATCTGAAAAAACCACTGAATTTTAGCATTTAGTGGCAGCCCAGGATGCCCATTTTCACTACTGCAGCATGGTCTTTGGCCAGCTGAATGGAAAAAAAGATACTGAAGGAATGGTCACAAAAAAAAAAAAACAACAAAAACAAAAACCAAACCACAACAAAATAACTAGTCTGGCCATTTCAGTACAAAATTATTTCACTTTAAATATTGTTGCGGTGATTCTAAAGACAAATATGATTATTCTGCTTGAAAGAAAGAATTTGTTTAGGATAAGGAAATTAATTAAAGATATAAAAAAATCTATTCATTGTGACCCTTCTTGAAAGCAAAAATTTGTGCACCTATTGTATAATACTGCACACAATTAGTACTTTCCAGAAAACAGTAAGACCGGGAGTTACTGGAGAAGCAAAGCCAATAAAAAAAGAAGACAGGCAATAATTTTTACGATACCATGAACAGAATCAAATCTCATTCAGATTATCAGAAAGAAATGAAAATTATTGGGGCTAAGAAAAGAAATGAAAAGAAACCAACTGAAGTGTTAGTGGGTCAGTAGCACAGTAAAGTTAATACCACAGTAACATTTATGACAGTTAAGAACAGCACCTTTTATGATAATTGAGGCCATTTCAGTATTTTCACTTGGCACTTTTTCCGAAATTTCAACCCAGTCTTTTGCATACAAAAACATTTATCCCAAATATGTTGGGACAAAG
The DNA here is from genome assembly GCA_013397915.1 of Daphoenositta chrysoptera. Taxonomy (NCBI): domain Eukaryota; kingdom Metazoa; phylum Chordata; class Aves; order Passeriformes; genus Daphoenositta; species Daphoenositta chrysoptera. The sequence goes on from VZRO01000709.1 coordinate 95,294, forward strand.
TTTGATAATAAAAAACTGAATTACTAAAAACTTACTGAAGTATTTCAATTTGTCTTTCCAGATTATCTCTGTCTTCAGTATACTCGCGGATAATTTCTAGGTCTCTGGAAGAAAAAAAAAAAAACCAAAAACAAACACCAAATTTAAATGAACTTATACTTCACAGGATATTCTTCTTATATTTTTACAATATTGCTGTTGGCAGAGTTTACATTTACACTGAAACACGCTGAAAGCCATTTTATGCAAAGTAAGATCGCTTGGTGACTTCATTAATCTCTGCCATCATAACTCAACAAAGACTGTGAATGAAAAATAAAAGATGTACAAAACAATCATAGGCACTGCCTCCTTTTCTCTTGAAATATAATTTGCACTATCTGAAGATAACCACAAAATGAAACTGCCTTTTATGCTCCTTTAAATGAGTAACCAGAAGTAGCTTTCATTTGCTGTAGAAAAAAAAAAGGTTCAGATTGACATGGAAGGTTTCCAAAACTATTCTCCCTGATATTCACACAGATATTCATGTGAGTGCAAGCCATGGAAAAAAAAAATTGCCTGATTCTATACTGTCATTTTATTTCTAATAAATTCCCACTAAAATCAATGGATATTCTTGCAAGATTATGAGAGTTTGCATCATATCCAGAACTTACTCTTTCAGAAACCTAACAAGAAAAGTGAACAGGAAGTGACGGCACGGTGTCAAACATGTACCTATACTTTAAGGCAAATTTAGAAAATAACAGTTGCCGACTGCACACATAATAATTACATCAAAAAACAGATTTTTTCCCTGGTGAAAATATTATCATGTAGAAGTAACTTACCTCTCAGTGTTCAATGACTGGTCTGCATACTCGCTTTTCAAGGTATCTAATTCACTCTGTAGAAAAGCTATATTTGTCTGCGCTTCTAAAAGATCTTTCTTAAGTCTCTGATTTTCCTTCAAAAAAGGAAGACATTAGATGTTAGCTGTCATAGTCACCTCCACAAAATGTTGACATATTATAACAGTAGAAGAAAAAATATCGAAGTTAAATAAAAATGAAACACTCTAAAATTTTGGAATAGATGGGCAAAGAAAATGAAAGAATGCTAAGTCAACAGAGAAGTCAGCAAATCAATATGCAAGAACCTCTCAATTTTTATTTTTCCATTCAGTTACACAAAAACGGGACTATATCATCTCAAGCCACTTCCAAATGTCTTACATAGAATATGTATACATTTAAACAGGTGCTTTTTCAACTTAGAAGACCCCCATAAACTTACCAATGGCTTTAAAAGTTTACTTTGTAGCTTACCAGTACTAAATATAAAAAATAAACCAAAAAACCAACAAAACCCAAAACCCAAATTCCCACACTTATAACAATCTGTACTGCAGACACTAAAACTGGGGCTAAATTAATATGTTCATGATAATAATCTCTTACCAACAACATATCATGTATTCTTTTTTTCAGTTCAACTACATCTTCCCTGTGATTGACATATTTGGATTGTTCCTCCAGCTTGAAGAATAAAAAAAATGCACAATTAATGTATTTGATTTTTCTGGTTCAATAATAAAAAACTTATGGAAATCAAAATAAATAACCCTTAAAAAGTTTTACACCTACTAAAAGTTTTAAAACTTAAAGAGTGTTTCCAAATGTACTAGTAGTCACCATTATTTCAAAATTCACTTGCTTTCTAAGAAATTAATAAGCATTTTGCACTCTTTAGGTATAAAATATTCACAGTTACACAGAAGCCAGTTATTATGATATAAACAGGTGTATCCCCACTAACTTAAAAAAAAATTATAAAAATTATTACTACCTCAGCTATGTAGTATTTGTACAAGAAGCTGCCATGTTTCCTATGAGAAATTTCCATTTCTACAAATGTTAAGTGCAATTACATACAAAAGCCAAAATAATATCCAAAACCAAAAAATTGCTTGCTATAAATATTGTAAAACTTACAGCAAAAACCAATGCCAAAATTAAACCCAAATTACTTACGAAATATCCCAAAACATCATTCATATCTGAGACTTCAGTTTACCTTACTAATCAAATTAAAAGACCAGATTGCATTTGGGTTCTAAAAGGCACTATACTACTATAAATTACTGTATCTAGGTTGCCAATTGCATCTTTATCTATAAATTACAAATACTTAGTGGCAATATATTGGGCTATTTCTAATGGGTCAAATACAAGTCTAGGTAACTGCAATGTTAATAACCTGATGGACCTAGAAAATTGTTAAGCCACAGAATTCAGGTAGTAGTTGCTCCCTTTCCTAAGTATTTCAACGAATTAGACAGCATGAATACAAAAGCACAGAATGACAACACAACGTAAAAATTATCTGCAGTTGCCACTTACTAATACACATTAAATTAGAAACCTACTATTATGATTATCCGTCTTGAGGGAGGCATTTCATAAGGTCATAATCTCTTCAAACACTTCAAAAACTCACCAGACTTCAACTCACTTACCTTTTTAAGTTTTTTTATTGTCACCTGAAGATCCCCAACTTCAGTGTCATATTGGCGCTTCAGCTCATTTAGTGCTTCTTCAGCTTTTTGCTTCTCCTGCAATATTTTCAATCTCATTAGAAGTTGAGACAGGTTTCAAATGTTTATTAAAAAGTCATTCATCAGTTTGGAAAGCACATACTTTTCCCTTAGACAAATGTGTCTTTCCATTCTGTCCCTTCCTTAAGATCCACAGATTCTGATTCTGTTATTGCGGTCCACTCATAAAACACTCATAGAAATAAAACAGTGACATGGAAGTAAAGATATGGGTCCATTCAGTGTTTTTATTAATGATTCCTGTGCTTAACATTCTCAATGTCACTTGCTTTCTTACTTCTGTTTTTCTCTTAAGTTTTTTGCTTGCAAGTGTTGGAATGTTACAGGCCCATGTCAGTAAAAGGCAAGCAGACAACAGCACCTCAAGTTTCAAATGGTACTGTCCCGGGTACCGAGAGAAGGGGGTGGATTCACTGCTGTCTGTTCAATACCACCCACATCACCAACGGTGGGTGGGGGATCTCAGCAGGAAAAATGCCACGGATGGAAAAGGAAGCAGGGCCATCTTTTGCCAGGGCACATGGCAGAGTGTGTCTCAGGGATGTTCAGTGGTGAATGCCCTTTTGTGGGTAAGCCTCTATATCTCTCTCTTTCCCTTGTATACCTTTTATTATTAATATCGTTGTGATCATTGCAGTTTTCCAGTAAATTGTAATTTCAGTTTATAATTCCTCCTAGTTTCTGGAAAGAGGCTACATCAACCACAATGAGAAGAAGAGTGTGTGCAGAGTGTTATAGATTGGCATGTGTTTCATTCACTCCAGTCACTCCCCACGGACTTCAGTTTCAAAACACAAGAAATCAGAATGCAGCAGCGACAACTGGTGCCAATGAGACAGGTTGAGTTTTCACATGGAAGTGGCAGGCATGGACTTTGCTTAGAATTCAGAATTAGAATTTCCTGTATGTGATGCTGACATTCATGAGTTAAAACAATAATCAAAGTAATCAATTTATGCTGGATTTCCCTACTGTTGCCAACTACATAGACTCTCAAGTATTGTTTGGTAACTATTTGCTTCTCTTGAAGAAACAAAATACAGGATAGGCTCATGCAGAGGCAGGTGTCCCGGTGTGAGTGAGATCACTCTGACAAACAATAGCCTTGATTACAGGCATTAAGATTAATGGCTTAGTACATTCCCACAAAGTAAATAACTTAACATTTACTCTCAGGGCGTTTTAGTAGGTGCGGTATGTGGAGGTAGGAGCTACAAGGAACACAGGAAAGTGGAAATGAAAAAAGCCTTGTGAGAAACATCTTTCATACCTATAGCTAGATGCAAACAGTGATTGAGAATACAGACTAGATGTAGATAATACATAGAGGATGGATTTTTGCATAATGCTAGTACATAACTGTAGATGTTCTCAGAGTAAGCAAGCACACACATCCCAGTTATCTTTTTAAAGCAGTGAAAAAGAGTATTCAGGGCTTTTTTTCAGTGATTTATCATTTTTTGAGAACAGTAATTTTTCAGAGAAAATATATTTATATTCTAAACATTAACTAATTAGTTTCTCTGGAAATGAAAATTTATCTCTGCTGAGAGCTGCATTACCACTAGTTAAACATATTAAACCACTTTTTTTTTTGCAGGTGTGGTATCTTTAACATTTTTATGCCATTATATTTTGTTTCTAGGAACACAATAGGCTTTTATGGTGTGGTAGGACTGTTTTCTCTTGTACAGGAAAAGACGTTATTTGAAGCAAATCTATCAAAATACCGTTTATCTTCACATATCAAATAGTGTGAACTACTTAAAATCAGAAAGTTGGCAGACAGCACTTTATTGCTTCTAGTTCTTCAAATACTCTGATGAAAGTACCCATAGCAAATATATATGTATATGTTCAGTATATGTTCCTATGGAGCAATCATTATGCCCATAGTGTATGTTTTAATTAATGCATTTCTTATGTCCACATTAGAACACTTTCACAAACTGTTATTCTTATACCCATATAAAGTTCAGCTTATCTTAAATGAATGTAGTAACAATTCAAAACGAAGCAGGCAGCTGGTCTTGCTCCTTTGAATTATGTAGTCACGTGTGGCTCTAATATATTTTTTCCTGGGTAACAGAAGAGGATTTTTACACTTTTTCATATAGACTGCAAGTGGGTTGAAACCCCATTGAGCAGATCAAAACAGAACTTCCCATCAAGTTTGGGAGGCCCAGGTCCTCAAACACAGTCATCACAGTTACCCTCTCTTAAGTCTGTAACTCTAAAATGTAGTTGCAGGAGAATGAAGGAAAAGAGATCATTACTCCAGAAAGATATACAAAGCAGGACCAAATAACCCAAGCATTAAATTCTACATAAATTCATTTACTAGGAGAACTAGATTCCATTGTTTTGTGCTGAAATATAATTTTCTCCAATCTGTTTCCAATATTGGTCTCAGAAAGAAACTCTTCTTTGCCAGTATGTTCCCACAAAAAGGAAAATACTTTTTTTTTCTTGGGTTTATTATACCTAAGCAGATATTCCTCTTTAGGAAAGCATTAAGATAATTCATTTTTTATCTCATGAACAGCTTTTTTTTCATCCAGGCCCTGCTACAGCAGCTTTGAGTCAGCCCATCAGGATCAAAACCATAGCTGGCCATCAATCCTGCTTAAGACCACTGAGAGTTTGATGATTATGAAATTCTGTAAATATAAAATACTCACTTCCTTTTTAACTTTATGCTCTGCAGCCTGTATCCGTAGTTCCATCTCTTCCTCTAGCTCACTGAGTTGAACTGCTGCTTTGTCCTGAGCTCTAAAATTTAAAAGAAAATATTCTCTTACGAATTGCCCTCTGGCTTGAAAGAAACACTGTGTGAAACACATCTGCCTGCCTCAACTGAAACAAATTATACAGACAGACATGGAAACAGTTTAACATTGCCCGGACCTTGAAACTGGTGTGGCTGGGAACCTAAATCCCAAATTATTCTGAACATACTGGCAAATTAGATTTTAAATAATAGCTGCAAGCTGATGATTAGCATGAAATACATCACATCTGCATTTTTTAAATTAAGTTACAAAGATAAAAGGTGCCTCTCATTACCCTATGAAGAGACTTCAAAAGCAAGTTGCATCACCCACACATATGAGATCTCTATCCTGAGCTAATCTGTTTGGTTTGGGCAGTAATGATGTCAGACTGTCACATCTGCCAAGTAGTTAAAACAGGTAAATAGACTCCCTGAAACTCACAAAGCAAAAATACTGTTTCTAAAATGAAAGCATAATGGACATGTATGATAAAACTCGAAGTTGCAGTCAAGGAAGAGGAGTCAAAATATTTTAAGGCATTTAACCTGACAATAGAGTCTGCAGAAATTTGGTCCAGAATTTTTTGAAAGTATGAACAGGTAATTATTTGCATGCTGCTATTTGTGCTTATGCACTGGTGTGCGCATACAAACCAACTTTTTAACTCAGTTTACGGAAATACTTTGCATGGCATATTTTGGCATTAACTCTCACTAGGTTTAATCAAATGAAGCATGAGAAGTGAGAAAAAAGAAACTGCAGAGCTGAACTAGAAACGCCATTCACTATACCTTTTTACCGCCATGGCCAAAGTTTCCACCTCTGTGCTTTGAAGTTTGATCTCTTGGATGAAGTTCTTAATGACATGCTCGTATGGCTGGATTAATCTTGGTTCTGCTATGTGTATGTTCTGATACAGAACACTGACCTGCTCTTGTCTGAAAAAGAGAGACATGCACATTTTAATGCACTTACTTGGAACAATATTATATTACAGGTATCTTACTACAAATTAAAATATTGTCCTCTTTGCCTATTTTTAAAATTTAGCAAACTAGATACGGGCTTTGAACACTCAGTACAGTATGTCTAAATTCTTTTAAATTATATTTACCATTTCCACTTCTCTGCTTAAATATAGCTACTGCAAAAAAAAAAAAAAAATTGTTAAATTAAGTATTTTTTTACTTCTATTTACAGTGCAGTGAAGGGAATGACACTGGAGTAACCGACAATATATATCAAGTTTCTTGGTTGCTCTAATGTTAATCATAATCTGTGAAGAAGCCTAAGATTTCAGGAGGTTGCATAAGAATTGAAAACGGGTATGAATGCCTTCTACCTAAGTTAAAACAGAAAGGGGATAGAGGGAGGTGGGCTGTAGGCAAAATAAGAATACATTGAATTCTTCTGTTTCAGACAAATTATTCTGGTCTATACCCAAATGAATTTGTCATTTTAAGAAGTTAATTCTGTATATTACTCTCATGTGAAAAATGACAGATCTATCTCATAAAGAAGAAAGAAAACATTTCTGTTTAGTTGTTAAAAGCTCTCCTGAAATTCATACTGAAAAGCTGCCTCAACGCAGGAATAGTATATTCTGATTTCCATTTAATCTGGACTCATTTACATAGATTGCATAGTGTTCTAATTGTCAGAGCAAGGAATCTTTACCAGATTAAAAAAAAAGAATAGCACAAGAGCCAAATAATTATTACAAAGCCTACTACATAAATAGCACTGATTTCTGTTCATGTGACTAGCATGTCATGTAAACCTTTGTTTTACATGCTAGGTTCCAGCTCCTGGATTACATTAGGCAATATGCCTAAAAATTACAGAAAATATTCTGTAACAGTATTTAGCAGTCCTAAGGACAACTGGGATTGACATAGACTATATGCTAGAACATGAACAGGTATTCAAGAACTTAAAAACTGAATAGAAAAAAAAGGAACAGAGAAGATCAAGTCTAGAAAGGTGGAGGAGGCAAGCCAGTAATCAGGAAATAGACATTATCAGAAGCAGAAATACAACCAAAAATAATGTTTTGCACGTTCAAGTCTAACACCATATCTAATGTCACAAATGCTTGCCCTCTTTTTCTTGCTAATAAAAGCTTGAACTCTGATTAAACAATCCTCCTTGTTAGACAGCTGAAATTTTCCTATCTTCAGTGGAGGTAGTGCTATTTAACACCTTCACCACACACATGATATCAACAACCAGTGTATATTCTCTTCACTTTTTCCCACTGGAAGCAATTCCACAGCTTTGATTACCAACACTGCAGCAATCTGCTTCTTGTATGTGATTTCTCCACTGAAGGTCTAACTTACTTTATTAAAACAGTCCTAAAACTGTTACTATAGCTCAAATTCCCATTTTAAACAATTTAACTATTTCAAGACACTGTAAAACTTGTTTCCAGCTGAAATGCTGACATTCATTTTGAGATACAGAAACATAAGACCAGCACAAAGAGATAAAGATTTACTAATGCCTGAGAAATTTCTGTGTACATACATGTTTTTATCTTGCAAAGAATTTCCTTTACAAAGGCTAATGCTTGCAGGTATTTAGTAAGTTAAACATCTTCCAATGTATGCACACAATTTCTTTTTCAAAATGTATTTTAAACAGAGTAATGTCGAGGTTCACAAACAGTAACAATAAGGAACAGATTTATCTGATCATCATAAGCTACAAACTATGTATAAATAATGTAACATGAAAGAACTCCTCAAATGTGTACTTATTCAACTAATGATTTGCATTTAAAAAACTATTAAGGACATTTCCAGAATGCACCTGGAGGCCTGTAGTCAGTGGCATTCTCCAGGGATCAATACTGGGACCAGTCTTGTTCAACTTGTTTATCGATGACCCGGATGAAGGGATAGAACGTTCCCTCAGCAAGTTTGCTGCTGGCACTAAACTGGGGGAGTGGCTGATCCACCTGAAGGTTCTGCTGCCATTCCGTGGGACCCTGATGGGCTGGAGGCTTGGGCAGAGAGAAACCTGAGTTCAGCAAGGGCAGGTGTCGGGTCCTGCACCTGGGGAGGAGCAGCCCCAAGTGCCAGCACAGGCTGGGGCTGACCTCCTACAGAGCAGTTCTGTGGAGAAGGACCTGGTGGATCACAAGCTGTCCATGAGCCAGCAGTGCTGCTGTGGCCAGGAGGGACCATGTCATCCTGGGGTGCATTGGGAAGAGCATGGCCAGAAGGTTGAGGGAGTTGTGCCTCTATTTGGTCCTGGTGAGGCCGTACTTGGAGTTCTGGGTTCCTGTGTACAAGAAAGACAAGGAGCTACTGGAGAGGGTCCAGTGGAGGGTCCCAAGGATGATTTGGGGTCTAGAGCATCTCTCTTATGAGGATGCCTGGGCCTGTTTGGACAAGAGAAGACTGAGAGGAGATAACAATATCTAAAAGGCAGAAAGATGGCCAAGAAGATGGTGCCAGACTCTTTTCAGTGGTGCCCATCAACAAGACAAGGAGCAATGTCCATAAACTAAAACACAGGAAGTTCCACCTCAACATGATGAAAAGTCTCTTTACGTTGAGGCTGATAGAGCACTGGAACAGGCTGCCCAAGGATGCTATGGTGTCTCCTTCTCTGGAGACGTTCAAAACACACCTGGCCAGATTTCTGTGTAACCTGCTCTAGCTGACCCTGCCTTGGCAGGGGGGTTGGACTGGATGATCTACAGAGGTCCCTTCCATAACTATTCTGTGATTCTTTTCAAAGTATATGCAAACCTGAGAGCAGTTGGTTAGATCATGGTGCTACTAACACCAGGTTGTGGGTCCAAATCCCTGTATTAACTTAAGAGTTGGCCTTGAACACCCTTGTTGGTCCCTTACAACTCAGAATATTCTGTGATCTGGAAATACATATACCTGAATTGAAGTTAGAAATCAGTATGTCTGTGATGCTGAGCCTCTGCTGCACAGCTAAGTCTGCTTTAAGATGCAGTAGTCAGAAACTCAAAGTAATTACTGTGAGGTTTTATTCTCCCTCTGGGATTAAAAAAAACTTTCACATTTCGTATTCCTTCTTAGCCCAGTGACCAGCTGCCACGCAGCTGGATTCAAAATATCTCAGTGACACAGTTTTAGGACGCAGGACTTAAGCTTAAGGAGTCAAACAATGTCCATACAACCACAACCATGCAGGATTCTGGAAAGGGCCTGGAAAGATCACAACTGGTCACTGAAACTCTCAGTGATACTTATGTAAGTGCTTCTACAGCAATGATACAGGATGTCTGAATTAAAATGTAGACTCACAACTACTACATCAACAAAAAAAAAACAAAAACAAAAACCCAAACAAACAAACACCAAACAAACAAACGAAAACAACAACAATGACAACAAAAAAAACAGGTGATAAATCAAAGTCATGCAACAAAATTGGCAGGATAATTTAATCACTTAGGCTTTCACAAAGAAGTAATACACTTTCATGAATTGTAACGACTGTCAGTGATTTAGTCACTCCAAGTATCCATGAATCCATGATGAAGTAGCAGCAGTTATGTGCACTCTGTATCGACCTGCAGTAAGTATTTGAAGATTATTTGTTCCAAGTTGCCATTTCCATATGTTTAATAATTCCTCTGTTTTCACATGCTTTGGTGAATATCAGTTCACTGCTTCAGGAGGACAGATTATTTGTTTGTTTGTCCTCACTTCCTCTTGCATACATGCTATTTCTTTCTGCAAATTCTTTAGTTACTCAAAATCAATTATCAAAGAAGATTTCACAAATGGATTTCACCAAGCTGACCTGAACCCTAAATAGTCTGTCCTTTTGCTGGACAAAATGTTTCAGCAAAATTCATCTGAAATGCTTGGACTTGCCCTTTCAAACTGGTTTTCCTTGAAATCCTAAATTCACTTTTCAGTGTATTTAGCTGCACACCTTTAAGTTCCACACTAACACAACTGTAGACATTCACAAATACTAATGCATAGAAAGAGCGTTTTTTAATATATGGCATGAAAGTCTATCACTTTGTTCATCTGGCACTATGGTTACACTACCCATTGTGCATGCATTTATTTCTGTTGCTTTTGCAAAGTACAGACACAAAACACTAGTACCCACAAAAAAGACAGCATTGTGGTCAAGTACTGCTTTGGCTTTACCTTACCTCATCTCAAAGGTTTTATAGCATAAACCATCTGTAAAATTAGTACTTAGTGAGAGTAATTAGTCAATATTTGCACAGCTTCACATGAGTTAACTTAGGCAAAGTTACAGTATTCACATGGTTTCAGAGAGTTCCTACAAGAACTACATAAAGAAAATAAAACTGCTTTGATTATAATGCAATTTCTAATACGATGGATTTAAAATACTACGGTTAAATACAACAGGAGCAGAAATGGGGGGGCGGAGGGGAGGCAGAGGACCCACACCAAAAAACCCCACAACACTGATCTTGGAGATAACAGATATTTAAATTATAGAGTGTCATAATTTCCTTTAATCCATATGGCTATATTAATCCCTATCAATTCATAGCATTATTTCTGCTTTGCTGATTGTACAGTGACCATTTGCCTAATAATCCACACTCTGAATGCAGTTCACAGGAAGATGATGGAATTTTTCAACAAACAATTTTTCAACTGCAGAGGTGCTCAGTACCTTACATGTGCTCCCTATGTAGCCACCAGAAAGAATATGCTATGTTACACAGGCCCCTCAGTCTGACCCTAAGGGCAGCATTTGGTTTTAGAACACTATTTTCATTACCTCTTTCCACTGTAGGTCAGCTTGTAAAACTGCTCTGATCACTTGTAGCGGTTCTGTTCTGGTATGGACATGAAGAGATGAAGCATAAGGTGGTCTGAGCCGGGAAGGTCTGAGCTGGGTCGTCAGAGTAAAACAAAGCTCAAGCATTATGCATCTGATGATTGTCCTTACACTGGAGACAGCCTCTGTGTGCCTCTAGGAGATTGAGAAGTACTTTCTTCTAAAAAGCCAATACATTGGATATGCCACCGTATCCGTCAGCAGAAAAGAACAACCAAATCTGGTACGGATTGGAAAGGATCTAATTTTGTCACAGCTGAGTGCCTAACACTTTCTCCTAGACTGAGTGTCTAACATTTTCTCCTAGATTGAGTGCCTTAAGGCAAAACAGATTACACAGAATTTTAACATAGTGTAAAATTCAAAGTATTTGTCAACTTGAGGCACTATGTGTTTTTTTAATACTACCTTTTCTTTTTCTGTATCTGGCCCTTCAGAAACAGGCTGCATTAAAAGAAAACGATCAAATCTATAACCACACAGCCCAGCCAAGGTCTGATTCCCAGAGAAAACATTTTTAATGTTTCCAAAGCAAGAATGCTGTTGCCTTAGTGGTATGATTTAGAGCCAGTGGAGCCACAGTGGAAGACTGTGGGACAGGCAGGGAAAGATGAAGCATGTGGAAAAGGAGAACGCCTCAAAGGTGTTATGGGAAAAGATCACATGCTGATATCAGGGAAAATACCAGGAAAATGAATGCTACAGTGCTTAAGTGGCACAGATGCTGTTTTGATTAAAGCAAAAATCAGAAGAACAACAAAATTTAAGGTAGCTCAGAAAGGCTTCTAGCTCACAGAAAGACATCCATCATATTTCCAGCAGAGCACATCTCTCAAACCCATCATGAGGGGTTATTAAAAGACAGACAACGTTCTTACAGAAGGGATCCCCTTTCCAGCACTGTGGCAAAAAAGCATTTGTTTTTCCTCAGGATTTGCTTTTATCCCCTCTCCAGGGAACATGCTTCAGCTTCCAAGGAAACCTCTCCAGTTCTGACATCATGGCTCATCATCTCATGGAAGTAAACACAAATCGCTGACAAAAGTTAATACTGTGCTCTATATTGACTTTGGCAAAAATCCATCCTGGTTCATGGCAGCAAGAACATGACAGGTTTTGGATGGGTTTTTTATGCAGCAGAGCTTCTCTTTGCTGTAGTACAACAATATGTCCCATGAGCATCACTGTCTTTGCAGTTTAAGTAGCTCATGTTAAGAACAGCATGCTTTTCTCATTTTATCACATCCCCCAGACCCACATTTTCTATACAGCTTCAGATGACATGACTGGGAACACACTGTTATAATCACATTAGGAGACTTTGGAATTGTGTGATGCATAAAATCTCACAGTCAGGCAGCACTGAAATCAGAGTCTGATGAATAGGCAGCTTGGCTGAAAGTACAAGGCACAAAAATAAGAGACCCAAAGACTAAAAAGCAAAGCAATGGAGTATGAGGCCTCTTAGAGGCAGCAGAATTTAACTCAAAGTAGGGATAAAAACTTTCTGCTTCAGATTCATCCACCCATTCATGATCTAATTTAATTTAGTTCATTTTCCAATAAGATTATCCAATTTGCCAAATATTGCACAAAAGTTGCCTGGTAGGCAACTTATTCTTTTTTGACAGTGACAAGTCTTTGTGCTTCCTGACTGAAGTCTTTGACATTAAAATTTTAAAATCTGTTTTCCAGGAAGTCTTTTGCCTGTAATTTAGAGAGAGAAATATGTGTCATAGCATTCGTAAGTACCGGTCTTCTCTTGTAGTGTCAGAGGATGTCAGATCATTTTTTGCCCAAGCTGAGGAGTGGAAAAGGATTGCCATTAGGAGACGTTCCCACATGCTTAAAGGAACACGTCTGTCTATTAGGAGCGTGGAGGGAACCTTTCAGCCTTGCCACTGATAATTCAAGCTGAGATTGGCCACAACAAAGAATGCAACATCCAGTAACACGGTCAAGGGCTAAACCCTTCCAGTGTGGCACTAAAGCACTCACTGCCTGGAGCACCAAAAAGGTAAATTTCTTTCTTGTCCACTCCTGTACCACTGCAAATACTTCTTAGAGGAATAAACTTACGAACATGGCTGACTTCTCAATAAAACACATCTCCAGCTGGCAATTCACTATATATACATATAAACTAAAGGCACTGCATGATTTTATATTTAATTACTCCTTATTCCTGATTAAATGGAACAATGTGGAAGGCTAGCTGCATTTTAGAGGAAATGAAAAATAAAAAAAAAAAAACAAAAAAACAAAAAAACCCAAAACCGCCAAAAAGAAAAAAAAAATCCCACACCAATTTACCCCTCTGTAAAATGCCACTAAAGTCCAACTTCACACATTAGGTTATCAGTGTGTAAAGACTTTCCACCTTTTTTTTTCTTAGAGGTCAATTGCCCACAAAGCACAAGTAAAGGCTAAGGCAAACAATACTCTGAGACTCACAGTAACCACCTTACCAAGAAATCTAATTGAGTTTAGTCCAAAAAATCGGTTCAGGTGAGGAGGAAAGGCGCAAGGCTGTAAAGAAACACTTTAACATTACTCTGCCTGTTTAACTGCAAACAATACAACCACAGCTTCAGCACAGACTTGAATCTTTTCAAGTATAATCTAAAAGGACTGTGCAACCAATACACCAAACTGCAGAGGTATGATCCATCCCGCAATAAAATTACCTTTTTTTAAAAGTAATTAAATTCAAAATATGCTTATTGTAATATATGCTTATTTTAGTACCCAGCAGTAAATAGTTTTGCATGAAATGCCTCCTACTACACTGAGGACTGGGTCAGGCTATAGATCTGTTACTGGGTTTCACATCTCATTTTGGAGGCTTATTTATGCTTTTAAAAGTCCAGTCACAGAAACTGAACTTTCAGTTTCTGAAACGGAGACAGAGCCATGTGAAAATTCTCCCTTTGATTTCCATGGGTATTCAAGAAAGCTGAGGCATGACAGAGACCACAGGTGTTTACTGTGGCATTTTCTTCTGACTTCAACCCTGGTTTTATCTCATTACTTCCATTTACTACACCTTGTTTCTCTCTGTATAAACCCCAATAGCATCAGAGCACACATCCCAGTGTCTTGCTAGTCTGTGGCCACAAGGCAGAGCATTTTGAAGAACTGAACCCCAAAATGATTAAGATAAAAACCACAACCAAGATTAAAAATATGGACTACCAACTGCATTCATCCGGCTTTAAGGAGTTTCTCCTTTGTAATTACTTTTCTCATAGCGGTCTATGTCAATGCTACAACAAATATATGAAGAGCAATAAAACACAACATAAGGGCACCAACACTTTTATAGTACTGAAGATGCAGGTGTGTTCCAAGCCAGGTCTAGTTTTCAAAGTACTGCCTTCTCTGAATAAAAAGTTGAAGTGAAAAACAACTAAAACAAATTAAATAATTTAAACAAAAAGATAAATCACTTTTTTGAAGTCCAGCTTGTACTTCACTTGATTTTGTTATATTCTACTGCTTGAGACTCCTCAACCAATTTGAATATACTCATTATCATTTAAGTGGTCCCAAGGATTTTAGTGGGACTACTCACATGAAAAAAAACCTTACACATACGTTTCAACAAAAAAAGGTGCGGGCTACAAATGGAAAAAAGGTTGAGCTGTAAACCAGACCTGCTTCTAGCACTTCAGGACAGGAGAGAGAAAAAACAAAGGGCGCACTGTTCTTCAGTTGACACTGACACACACCTAATAAATACAGCCAACTATTAAGGATGTTCATATGTGAACCTGAGTAGGAAACATTTACATCAAAATACTGCCCACCTGATAGTATTTAACCGTCAAAACTTCTTTCAGTTATTATGTAAAAGAATTGTAACATAAATTACATTATGTCATGATGAATTTAGTAAAACTACCAGATGTGTCTGCATAGTGGAGGAAATTAAAGCTGTTCCCCTTCCTATTATCCTTTTAGACGATCTGTTAGACTGTACTGAAACTGCTGCTGCAAACAGTAACCAAGATACTGAAACAGAACTATTACCAAGAGGACACAGATGCTTTCACAAGTTACCACTGTTCATGACTCAGATTTTTTTCAGCTCCTATTGAGTTTGTGACTTCAGGTTATTAACTGTGTCTGGAAGCTTTCAAACAGTCTTTTGTTCTTGTTCTCTTTCTGTATAAAGCAAGTGTGTAACAAGGAAAGCACCATGAACAAATTAAGGAAGACCTGTATGAAGTTACTGAGCTGTCTGAAATGGGGCAGTCCAATAATCCTAAACAGTATTAGTCCAAAAAGAAAAGAACAATTGACTCCAGATTTGCATATGAATAGTAGCTTAAGTAACTGAAAATTTCTCTGAAGAAACATTTCACCTCATAATCCAAACACATTTTTAAATGCAGCTGGAAACAAATTATTGGTATTGGTAGGAATTTAAGGAGTGCTATATAGAGACAATATAGAGATGTATTCATGTACGTGACTTTTTTAACTCTCTTGACTAGCTGCCAAGTTCTGAAACTCAAATTACTTGTTTTCATCATAAATTACAATTTTAAAATGCAGCAGAATCACTCTGTACTTTTTATAGCCAACCTATAGCTCGTATTAATTTTGAGCACCTCAGCTTTCAGGCAAGATTACTGCGAGTAACCAAAATGTGCCTCTGTACACTGAAACCAGCCCTGTACTGACAGACCCGTCGTAAACGGGTTTAAATCTCAAACCAAGCTACCATCAGTTGTCTTCACTTCACTGAGACAGAGGACAAAGACTCTCACAAACTTCTGAGCTCATCAGACCGCGGGCCGTATTTACCAACACCGTTAACGTGAAAGCAACGTTGTGGGTCAGCCTTTACCACGAAAAGGTTGACAGGGGTGGAAGAAAAACTGTGGGGGCTGGTCGGGGAATAGCGCGGAGAGAAAGTTACTGCGGAGCCGGCAGAACTTTGCATGCCGTGCGTTCTAGCAGCCTGACTTTCCCACGTGGGTCGCTGCCCGAGCAGAGCACATGAAGCCAGGAGCGGCTACAGGCTAGAAGGACAGCGCTGGAAACCACCCCAGCCGGGAAGCAGGTGTGCGGAGGGCTCTCT